>CM060452.1:152156097-152603991 GCA_030545235.1 Helianthus tuberosus
AAAAAACCTAACCCCTACCCCCCCCAAAAAAAAAAAACCTAAACCCCCCCAAGCTAAATGCTAAAAAAAACCTAACCCCACCCCCCCCCCCCCCCCCCCCCCCCAAAACCTAAACCCCCCTCCCCCCACCCCCCAAAAACCTAAACCCATCCCCACCCCCCAATCTAAAATGCTAAATACTAAACCCCCAAAAAACCTAAAAAAAATCTACAATTTTTTTTTTGAATTTTTTAATATTTTTTATGTTAAAATCGCTACTTTTAGAAGCAAAATTTTTTTTTTTTTTTTTTTAAAGAAAAAAAAAATTTAATTTTTTTTTTTTGCTTCGAAAAGTAGCGATTTTTTATAAAAAATATTAAAAAATTCAAAAAAAAAAAATTTTTGTGTGATTTTTAGCTATTTTTAGGCATTTTTGGTGTGTTCACATTGGTTCTCGCGGTTTCTCACAATAAGAGGTGGTTCTCGCATGATCTTCTCCCTATATATATATATATAGGGGAAGGATCCACTAAAAAGTAGATTTTGCCAAAGTAGTCTAAGAAGGATTGTGATGATGACATGTGACACTCCTAATAAATATGAATGAATGACATTGTGGTCCTTATAAATATGAGTGAAAATGACAGGTGGCACCCCTTTTATTTTTTTTTTAAAATACAACAAAAAAATATAGTACAAAAAAATCTAACACAAAAAAACTAGTACAAAAAAAATATAACACAAAAAATATAGTACAAAAAATATAGCACAAAAAATGTAGCACAAAAAATATAGCACAAAAAAATCTAGCACAAAAAAATATAGCACGAAAAAATTCAGCAAAAAAAATGTAGTACAAAAAAATCCAGCACAAAAAATTGAGAAAAAAAATTAAGACAAAAAATTTTAACAAAAAAAATTAGCACAAAAATATAGTACAAAAATTCAGCACAAAAAATGTTATACAACATATAAATACAACACATTTAAGTGGGTTTTTTTAATCTTCATATTTTATATAGCAATATGGTACTCAAATTAAAGATAAAAAGACGCTCGATTTTACGGAGAAATTTTTATGAAAAAATAATGTCGTATAAAAAAGTTATGAACGTTTAAAAATGGGGGGTGAAATATGCATGTGACTTGCATGTGGAGAGAGAAAGTCCTAAACCCCCCACCCCCCCCCCCCCCCCCCAAAAAAAAAAAAAAAAAAAAACCTAAACCCCCCTCCCCCACCCCCCAAAAACCTAAACCCCCCCCCCCCCCCCCCCCAAAGCTAAAATGCTAAAAACTAAACCCCCCAAAAAACCTTAAAAAATCTAAATTTTTTTAAATATTTTTTTATGTTAAAATTGCTACTTTTAGTATAAAAAAATTTGTTTTTTTTTTTAAAATTTTTGGCTTCGAAAACTAGCGATTTTTTTATAAAAAAATATTAATTTTTTTTTGTGTGATTTTTACCTATTTTTAGGCATTTTTTG
The DNA here is from genome assembly GCA_030545235.1 of Helianthus tuberosus. Lineage (NCBI taxonomy): Eukaryota > Viridiplantae > Streptophyta > Magnoliopsida > Asterales > Asteraceae > Helianthus > Helianthus tuberosus. The sequence continues at coordinate 152,157,561 of CM060452.1, forward strand.
TTGTGTTCACATTGGTTCTCGCGGTTCTCGCAATAAGAGGTGGTTTCTAACGGATCTTTGTCCTATATATATATAGAGTGCGGTTAACATACATTAGGGCTTATCATACTTCACGTACGCGAGTATAGTAACCGTCAGATCAGATCCATGCGTGATTAATCAGTCCCCTGCGTGATTAGTTAAACATGCGTGATTTGAACATGCATGCGTAATAAAGCACATATGATGATCAAATTAACTTGCGTGATTTTTCCTTATAACATGCGTGATTACCTTCATCATTATCATCTTCAACCTCCAACCTGGTTTCAGCAATGGACATGAACGACGAACTATCCGCATTCGATTTCATCATGCAACCCCTACTCGATGAAATCGAAACCACCTCTCCTCCACCTCTATTTCCAGATTCGACTTTCGAACAGAGTATGCAGAAACATCGTTATATTTTGATCATCGTTCCGTAGAACATAGTACGGTTACATATAACAGAGTAAAATTTCAAAATTCATCGTTGATTTTGATCATAGTTGAGTTTATAAACGTGCGTAATTTTCAAATGCACTAGCGTAAATTGGTCGCGTACGTTATGTAGGTTAAGCCGTGAAGTACATTATACTTTCTCACGCCTTAACGTACATTAACGTACTTCACGAAATATATAACATGCGTAATTATTTTTTTGACCAAAATAACGTGCGTGATTTTGGATCCCATGCGTGATTATGTGGTCCCATGAGTGATTATGTGGTCCCATGCGTGATTATATGTTCCATGCGTGATTATACCCCTGATCCAACGGTTACCATTGTCTCCTACGTGAAGTATGATAAGATGTGAAGTATGTTAACCTTTCTCTCTCTCTCTCTCTATATATATATATTTTCTTTATTTAAATGGAAGAGTTTTCTAAATTCTTTTTTTTTTTTTGATAATTTTATGTATCCAACCATGTTAATATAAAAATATATTTACGTTTATATTGTGTTATTTTCTAATCATGCAATTATTCTCCTAGAGAAGTGGCGGCATAATTCATTCTTCTTATGAATGCCCTCATTCTTTTAGAGAATTGGCTGCATAATTCATTCTTCTTATGAAGGCGCTCTCATTCTTCAAATCTTAAATATACAAGTTTTGTTTTTCTTTTTTTGTTTTTTTATGAGGATGTGAATTCTTTTTTTTTTTAAAGGCAACCTTTATTAACAACCAAACGAGGTCGAAGCCATACAAACAATTTACATCATTTATACACAGAAACTGAAATCTAATCACTTATCCCACTTCACATTCGCAACATTCGATCGATTTTTAATCCATATGAACCTAATCGAACGTAGCTCGTCTAGAATGTTTTCAATAACAACCCGTTTCGATCGAAAGATCACTTCATTTCTAGATTTCCAGATGAGCCAACAAGCTACATCTATCAAATTGGTATATACACCAAGGTCGGACCAAGGTAGGCATAAGCAACCTATGACACAAACTTCAAACATATGCGATGGAAGATATTTAATTTTGGTTTCGTAGAAATCAGCTTTCATTGATTTTAAACAAAAAAAAAAAATTATATAAATAATTTATATATTTCCAATCTATATCTATATCCATACAATATAATAAAAGAAAATATTTTTGACCACTTGGCAACTTTTAAGGTCAATGTTTTTGTTAATTGCCACTTAAACTTTTATCTGCACAATTATACACAAGCGCTTTGAACCAGGCCCATCCTAACACAAGATATTTCGGTTTTCTTTCAGAAAACCCTTTTTTCACATGATATACGCTTATTATGCATGGAAAATCTACGTAAAGGGACACCAAGGATTAAGTTGTTTTTAACTAGTTGGTTCGTTTTCTTAAGCTGTACGTGTCCCATACGACGATGCCACAAATACGAGTCATTTTCATCGCCTTTGGCAAAAAAAAAAAAAAAAAAAAAACAATTTGTAACTCCATTTGAGTTCATGAGCTGACACATCTCCATCACGTATGTGCCATTTACTCTTGGAGCTTGTATGATAAACCAATCTTCAGGAATCAGCACAAAACACACTTTGCTGGTAAAATGCATTGTGTACTTGTTATCACAAACTTGCGAAACCAACAACAGGTTATGTTCTAGCTCAACCTCATAGTTGACCTTATACAATTTAATCTTGCCATTTGACATTGTTCCTTCTCCCGTTATATGTCCTCCTCTTTCTCCAACAAAATTCACGTAAATTCCTCTAGTTTGCTTCACATAAGACAACTTCAAATTTCCTACCATGTGTGTCACGGCCCCCGTCCCGGTTTGACCCGGTCCAGGAGCCGCGTGACAGAAATCCCGTGGTATTTATTAATTTAGTTGACAGCGGAAGATTTACAGGATCTTTTAATACTTGAAAATGCCCAATTATTTTATTTCATAATTTGGGATATACCCCGAAATTTACAATAGAGGAATTTCATAAGGAAATTCCCTGATTTACAAAACATGTTTATTTATTTAACTGAGCCACCACTTCAAGCTTTATTAGTGCTCCGTAGCACTTTTCCTTGATTCACAGCAAGTCGCCTGAAACATGTTTAAAAATATTTTATCAGCGGGGAAATACTGGCGAGTCACTCAAGTTATATAAAACGACACGTAGTTATAAATTACAGCATAAGAGCGATTACAATGGCTTCGATCTTATTTTTATCTGGCGCCGTCTCACTGCCTTGTGACGATGGTCATACCACTATTGGGTCCTTTCACCCAAGTAGTGATGATTATCACTGTTAGATTGATTAATCTAACCGTGAGAAATTAGTAATGTGCACAATACCCCACTAGCCAGTGATTTAAGATAACCACGACTTAATCCCTGTAATTATAACTTTGAAAATAGTTTGAGGTATTGTAAAACAATTTTAATAAAAGAGAATGACTCACATTGCAGATTTAAACGGGCAGAGTTTAGCCTACTGATTAGCCTGGTAACCTAATTTAAATAACAATGCACATGAAAACTAGGTCAGTAACTAATACAACATTTACGATAACTCACGAGATTAAAACCCTCACAACGAATGACAAAGTGCAATACTTAAACATCCATCGAATTCACAACGAATGACAAAGTATAGCCCTAATTTGGGCAGCACTTAAACATCCATCGGATAGTTTCAATCGAATTTTCCTCAATAACAATGCACATGAAAACTAGGTCAGTAACTCATAATTTTCCTCAATAAAAATTCACAAAAACATTTTTTATAATTTTTAGGATTTTTGAGTGTACATAGCCCCTTTATTAAAAACTCATAATTTTCCTCATATTTTTCAAAAAAAAAAAAAAAAAAAAAAATTGAAAAAATAAAAAAATTGGTGAAGCTGAACCCGTCGGCGACGGGTATAACACCGTCCGGGACGGGCACGGGATAACCCGTCGGGTAACAAAAGCTGTAGACAGATCTTTAGGCCGTCGGCCATTTTTGAACAAAAGCTAACCCGTCGGCGACGGGTAGGGTACCGTCGGCGACGGGCAATCGTTTGGGCTCCGGCTTTGGGTCGTGGTGAAGGGTTTAAAACCGAACAAACACTTGTAAACTTCATAAAATAACACCTAAACTTCACATTCACCACTAAATTCGACCCATAATCACCTAACATCATTCACTTCTTCTAAAAAACCCCTGCTCTCTCTCTCTCCTCACCTATCCTTCACTTCATCTTCTTCACCAAAACCTCCAAAACCCTAATCATTCAAGCTCTTATAACTCTCTCAATTCTCCACCAAATCAACTGATTTTAGAGTCCATCTTGCGTAATTTTTTGAGAGGAACAAAACCCCCAACACGGTTTTCATCAATTCTTGCTAGTTTGCAAGATTTCTGGGCGTGTAATTTAGGGTTTTTGAAAGGGTGTTCATCAAGTTGCTTGCTTTCCATCTTTTCTTAGTTCTTCTTGTCTAACAACATCAAAGGTATGGATTCTCCTTAAATTTATGCTTGATTATCATATGTTAGTGTTTTTCTTCCGAAATTTTAAACTTTTTAGTTTAAGAGTAGGTTGTTTAGACAATGTATGTTGTTCTAGCATGATTTTGAGTAAGATTAGTTGCTTTGGATGGAATTTGAGCATGTTATAACTTTAGTGATGTGATTACACTTGTTATGAACATGAGTGAACATGAAGGTGATGTTGAATATATTGTTGAATTTATGAGAAATTGTAAGATTAACAAGAAATTGATAAGTTTATGATAAAGTGAGCGACTTTAGAAGTTTAAAGAGGCGATTTTACATTCACTTGTTAATTAAAATGTCAACATCACACATCATGTTCAAAGTTTGAGAGTTTAGTAAAGGTTTGGGTTTATATTGATGTTTTGTTTGTTTGTGATTGTAGTTATGGCCGGTGGCAAGAGACAAAAGACTACAGGCCAAACGTCATCATCAGGGGTCGGTTCTTCTTCCGGTTTAATACCGAAGAAGTGGGAGCAAATAAGCTCCGTAGGGGAGAACGATGCAAGATTGTACAGGCAGGATTGGGAGTGGGTGAAGTTTAGAGATAGCCAAAACGCGAGAATTTGGGATGATGAGAAAAACAAACCATTGTCGGGTTATCAAGACCGGAAGTTAGAAGCTAAGTTATGGAGGTGGAAAATGGTGAACAATGTGAACACTTCAGTTCCAGGAAGGGTGATATGTGAACGGGTTGTGAACGTAGAGGAATTCCGTCAGATTGGGATTGTGCAGATGTTCGAACGTCTAGGATGGGAAAGTGTCCTTGATTGGTGTGAAGATAATACCTCCAGGGTGTACTTAGCGGAAGTATGTGAATGGTTATCTACCTTGAAGCTCGTGAACAAGAATGAACCTCCATCACAGTGGAAGTTAGTGGGAAAGACTACTCGAGGGAACATGACAATGTCCTTCGAGACAATGAATAGTATCGCGCGTTTCGACTCATTGGGAGTACAAGCATACGATTATCCACTTATTGAGCGTTTTTTGGATAATCATATGAACAACGATGATCCCGAACAAATGTTAGATGTTATTTTACCGTTCAACAAAGGGGGAGAAATGAAAAAAAAAGCAAATGTCGCTTGAGGGAAAGATTCTTCAAGGAATTTCCGTTGAGAACATCTTGGCGAGGTTTGGTGATCGTGGAGGTGTTAGAGTGAGTGTAGGGTGGTGCACGCTTTGCTTTATGGAACCCCAACATTGTCATGGAGACACATCGTTATGATGAACACGTGGCATACTAGGGAGTCATCCCAGAGGCGTTTTATTCCGTACGCACGCCTCATTAGCGCCATGATTGTGCAACAAAATTGCTTACCTTCGTAATCACTATGGGTTTCTAAGCCGTTGGAGGAATTTAACATGGCGTCCATGAGGAAGAATTGGAAGATAGAGGTTAAATTCTCGGGGAACAAGTACGTTGTGACCGATAATTTGAGTAACAAGTATGAGTTTCTTACTTCTGGGGCACCACCAGCATCGGAAGAAGATGAAGAAATGGGGGATGAAGAGGAGGAAGTTGAACCCTCCGGTGCACAAAGACCAAGGCAACGATACATGCGGCCACATAGGGAAATTAACGCAGATGTGGCGGGTTTTGTGACCATGAGACGGGTGCCTTCTTACAAAAATTTTGAGCGGGGGCAGCAGGAGATATATGACAATGTATCTGCTTGCATAGGTGAAGGACGGGAATACAATCGAAGAAGGGAAGCTTGGGAGGGATCCCATGGATCCTCAATGCAAGAGTATTGGGCAGCTCAAGAAGCCCAGAGGGAAAGAATGAACAAGTTTATGGAAGAGCAACAATTGTTCCAAGCAATGCAGAGGTCACACATGGAACAGTTGGCGAAGAGGCAAGAGGATGAGGAAGCCCGGAGACGGGCATGGGAAGAAGATGAGGTTAGGCGCCAAACCGCACAAAGGGAGTTAGAACAACGCCGTTGGAGTGCTTTGGCTGTCTCTCACCAAATGGCGATTAACAACACCAAGATACTCCACGATCAGGAGCGCCATCAAAGAGACCTTCAAGCCGGTCTCCCGTACGCCGAACATTCGGGGTGGACTGATTACCCAAATCTTCCTCATCCACTAGGTCCATCCGATCCCACCCCTCATTGGCCCGAGGCAGTCGGTTCTAGCTTTATCCCGATTCCGTACCAACCGCCGCCTCAAGGGGAGCAGAGTCCTCTCGATAACTATAGGGAGATGTTCGAGTCCCTCACTGGTTATCAATACCAGCCCAACCCGCCAGTGGATCCAAACGAGAGATATCAGCGGTAGAGGTATGGTATGTTTTTGTTGTTGTTGTTGTTGTATATTATTTTGTTTCCGTTATTTTTATTTCATATTATTTATTTTCGCCTAGTTAAATGAACGTTGTGGGTGTGTTCCCTATATAACCCTCACGAGACCTCTCGTCCTCCCAAGCTATTGGGGGGTTTAAAAGGGCTTGTTGCATAAGCTAAATGCAACCGTGATTCCTACGAAAGTGAGTTAGGTTTATTGTTGTTGTAAATTATTGTCCACATAAATCGAAGTGAAATAACACATGGCTTGGTAATATGTTTTATAAAAAGGGTAGAACTAGGTAACTAACAAATTTTGATGGTTGTGAGAAGCATGCTTCTACACAAGGATTAGAATTTGTAGGTACAACATGTTCGCGGGACAACCGTTTTTATGAAGAGGCGAAGGAGATATGAGTATCAAGCGACAAAAATCAGGTGCATGTGTTTCCTTTTACTTTGATTCTTAGTTAGGAATAAGTGGATTGTACATTGTAGTTTATTTTCCGGGGTGAGATTTTGGGAAGGTTAGACGTGTCACATCCCTTGTGTGTTTTAAAACTCTAGTTCTTGCACATTGAGGACAATGTTTACCTCAAGTGTGGGGATGGGGGAGTAGTAAAAGTTTTCGATTTTGACCCATTCATTTAAATTCTATACATTGAGGACAATGTTTACCTCAAGTGTGGGGATGGGGGGAAATTTCAAAAAAAAATTTCAAAATTTCTTGTCTCAAAAGCGATCTTAAAGGCACAAGTAACTAAGTCAACGAGGGATGTCACAACCCATTTGGTCTTTTGTCATGGCCAAGTTCAAATTAATAAGCATAACGGGTATTTAGCGGGTGGTTATTTGGGAATAATTCGCCTAAGGAACTAGCAATTTGTGTATATCACATATCATACCCTTATACGTGAGGTTTGAGCCACTTTTATATCATAGATTTACATTTACATGTTTCTTTGTTTGAGTGGACCATTAGTCGCGTATTGTAGAACTTGCAACTTTTGATACGTTTGAGACTATAGACCGAATACAAGCACGAGAATGATTAAGGCATTAGGTAAACCTTTTCTCTTAAAACCATTTTTCTATCCTTACCCGAACAAATTCCCTAGTCGCCGATTTTGAGCCTAAACCTTTCGTTTGACCACCCTATAGCCCATAGCCTTAAACCTTTTCTTTTTAAACCCGTGTGATGAAAATTCGATTATAGGAGCTTAAGTTTGTATAGTTGTTGTGATACAAAAAAAAAAAAAAAAAACCACAGAAAATGTTGCGAAAAAGATTGAAAAAGCGTTGAGAAAAACACAAAAAGAAGTGTTAGTAGTTGTCGAATAAAAGGGTGAAAGATTATTGCCCATAGTTGATGTTTATATTTAGTTTTGTTTAATTTAGTGGTTTGTAATAAAAATTGAATTTTCATCGCCATAGCCACTGTAAAATGTCCTATTCCCTACCTTTAGCCTAGCCCCATTACAACCCTTCAAAGACCTTTTGACTTGTGCTTAGTATTCGTGTTCGGTGGTGGAGAATGATTGAGTTGCAAGCCTATGCGGGTACGTGTTCTAATCGGTTTTGAGCGTTTAATTGTTGAAGTGCTAATACATTATACACGTTAGCCAATTTTAAGCCGAGTGGAGAGCACATTGTGAGGGATATGCATGAGTTGTTAGTTTTACGGGCGGGTTAATCTTGGATAACCATTATTATATGTGATTATTCACTTTGTCGGTAAATATGTGGAGTATGTAAAGAATGTGAACTTTTGTATGACATTAGACCTTAACCATTGTCTCGGGAATGGGATGTGTATTCATTGTTCGACCCACGCGAAAGTGAAAAACAAATTTGCTTGAGGGCAAGCAAAAGACAAGTGTGGGGATGTGATACGTGGTTGAAAACTGGTGCTCGTAATTGCATAACTTTATATTTTTATATGAGTTTTAATCTTGAATAGCCTACTTTTAATTAGATTTGTGTTTATGCAGGTTTAATGAAGTTTAAGGAGCTTTTCGGGAGCCTTACGGGTCATTGGGTCGAAAACCGGAGCACTAGGATGTGTTACTGGTCAACCGGAAGCGTTGGAAGCGAAAAACAGAAAGTTGCAAACGAGAGCCCGTCGCCGATGGCCTGGGCCCCGTCGGCGACGCCCTCCAGAATTACCCGTCGGCACTCTTTTCCCGTAACCAGACAAATAACCCGTCGGACGAATAAGTGGAAACCAGAGCCCGTCGGCGACGGGGTGGGACCCGTCGGTGACGGGTAGCGCTTTTCTGAAATGGGAAATGTTGAGTTTTTGGGTTAAGGTCGATTCTCATTGGTTCTCTTGGCATTGAAGTCGTAAGTTACACTTGGTTTTGAGTTTTGAACTTATTCTTGGAGCCATTACCATCCATCATTCACCTACCATTGAATCATCTATCATCTCTACAACCGAAGCACAATCATTCATCCCCAATTCACCATCAAAACCCTAATTCATCCAATCCATCATCCTTCTCACCATCATCATTCCATAAACCCTAATTCTCCATCATTCCTTCATCCTACAAGCTTCAAGATGACTCCATCCGCATTCCAAGCATCCAGTGATCAAGTTGCATCAACCATGAGCGGCTAATCATCTCGGTTTCACCCCGGTGTAGGTAGTTGTTACTTTTAGGGTTTCAATTTGTTCTTGTTTCATCTTAGTGACAATTTGTATTTGGTTTTTGAAACTTTTGACAATAGTATTACATTTGTTACGAATTCGTGAATTGTCGAACGATGTTAAAAGTTATGACTTTGCGAAACGGTGATATGTAATTATACGTTGTCGTTGTTAAGATTTACTTGTGTTGATTACAAAGTGTCTTTTTGTCCGTTCTTCGGGGCGTTGATAGCTAGTAGCACCTAAGTCACGGTACACTAAATCCGTTAATCGAATGCATTTGAGTTGAAACTAAAACTTGTAGAAATCCTAGGTTAACAATTACCGAAACCGGGTGTGATTCCTTTTTATCATTATTGTTCTAGTAACCATTTTTCTTGCAATCGTTAATTAGTAGTTGTTAACCTTTCGCATCAATTCATTTAGTTAAAAATCATATCTCTCCATTAAACGAAAATACAAAAATACTTTAGCAAGCTTCATAAATTGTGACAATTGTTTTAATTCATTCTAATCCACACACAAACCACATACTCTTCGTGGTTCGACCCCTTACTACCACTAACACATTGTTAAGGGTAATTTGGGCTTATGAATATTATCTTTGACCGGAGCGGGACACTCCGATCAACATTGAATCGTAGTAGCGATCGAGTTATTACCCTGTTGTCGCGGCAGCGTTTCGTGCTGTGTGTGTGTTTTGGTAGTAAACAGACGATATCTCGGTGTAGAAAACGAATTTTAACGTCGAACCAACGCCAAACTTCAAGTGCCAAACCCCTGAATTTATACCGGAAAAACGGCGCTGTCGCGTGTCACGAGAGGCTCTCGCATGGCGCGACGGGTCACTTTTAGCATAGGGTAGCCACGTCTGTTACTAGCTTAGCTGAGTTGACCGTTCGTTAAAATTCGATTTCCACGTAAAATTGTAAGGATATTACCGACTAGGGAATACCCCCCCCCTGCGTTTTAGGGGCCATGATCCTGATTCCGATTGTTCTGAAAATTTTAGGGGTCATGCAGTATCACTTGGGGGTCTCAATTAGGGTTTCCTATTGGGTAAAATAAGATAAGAAATGGTAATTTTAATGAGAGTTGTTACATCCTCCCCACCTTAATAAAAATCTCGTCCTCGAGATTTACTGGAACAAGTAGGGATATTTCCGCTTCATCTCTGATTCCAGCTCCCAAGTGTACTCAGGTCCTCTCTTCGAATCCCACTTGACTTTGACCAGTACGAGTCTTTTGTGTTTGAGAAACTTGACCTTTTTGTCTTCTATCTGTAGTGGCTTCTCAACTAATTTTAACTTTTCATTTACCACTACATCTTGAATAGGTACTACCAGGGATTCGTCAGATAAACATTTCTTGAGGTTGGATACATGAAACACGTCATGCACCCCAGCTAGCTCTTCTGGTAGTTGTAAACGATAAGCAACTGGTCCTATTCGTTGGATTATTGGGAATGGTCCTACGTACCTTGGACTTAACTTTCCCTTTTTACCGAACCGAACTACTCCTTTCCAAGGAGAAACTTTCAAGAGTACCTTATCTCTGACTTGAAATTCCAGTGGCTAGCGTCGATTATCGGCATAACTCTTCTGGCGATCTCGAGCCGTTTTCAGTCTTTCCTTGATTTGAGTGATCTTGTTGGTGGTTTCTTGCACAATCTCGGGACCTGATAATTGACTTTCTCCTATTTCTGCCCAACAGACTGGAGTTCTGCATTTTCGTCCATACAGTGCTTCGAATGGGGCAGCTTCAATGCTTGCATGGTAACTATTGTTATAGGAGAATTCAATTAAAGGTAGGTGGTCGTCCCAGTTTCCACCAAAATCTATTACACATGCCCTGAGCATGTTTTCCAGGGTTTGGATCGTCCTTTCACTTTGTCCGTCTGTTTGAGGATGATATGTAGTGCTTAAGTTCAGTTTAGTCCCCATGGCTTCTTGGAAACTTGTCCAAAAATGCGAAGTGAAACGACTATCTCTATCCGATACAATCGAGAGTGGAACTCCATGTAAGGATACTACTTCGTCTACGTATAACTTTGCTAACCTTTCCATGCTAAAGGTTTCTTTCATGGGTAGAAAATGAGCTGATTTGGTTAATCGATCCACAATTACCCAAATCGCATCATTACCTTTTCTGGTTTTGGGCAACTTAGTAACAAAATCCATTGTTATGAGTTCCCATTTCCATACAAGCATTTCTAATTGTTGAAGTACTCCTGAAGGTTTCTGGTGTTCTGCCTTAACTTGTGAACAAGTAAGACACTTAGAAACATATCTAGCTATATCCTTTTTCATTCCTATCCACCAGAAATTATTCCTTAAATCTTGGTACATCTTATTATTTCCCGGGTGTATGGTATACCTAGATTTATGGGCTTTCCATGCTAAAGGTTTCTTCCATGGGTAGAAAATGAGCTGATTTGGTTAATCGATCCACAATTACCCAAATCGCATCATTACCGTTTCTGGATTTGGGCAACTTAGTAACAAAATCCATTGTTATGAGTTCCCATTTCCATACAGACATTTCTAATTGTTGAAGTAGTCTTGAAGGTTTCTGGTGTTCTGCCTTAACTTGTGAACAAGTAAGACACTTAGAAACATATCTAGCTATATCCTTTTTCATTCCTATCCACCAGAAATTATTCCTTAAATATTGGTACATCTTATTATTTCCCGGGTGCATGGTATACCTAGATTTATGGGCTTCCTCTAAAATCTTATTTCTTAATTCTCCTTGCTTAGGTACCCAAATCCTTCTTTTGTGGAATCTCCAAATCCCATCAGCTCCTTACTCTAATTCCTTTATTCTTCCTTTCATTCCTTTAGCATCATCCTTGATTGCTGTTTCCTGAATATTTTTTAATTGTTCCATTAAGTCTAATTGTAAACTTAATCTAAGAGCACAAACTCGCTTTTGCTTTTCATGATACTTACGACTTAAGGCATCTGCTACTACATTTGCCTTTCCTTCGTGATATTGAATATCACAGTCGTAGTCACTTAGGATTTCCATCCATCTCCTTTGCCTCATGTTCAATTCTTTTTGCCCAAATATGTACTTTAAACTCTTATGATCTGTATAAACTGTAAACTTACTTCCATACAGGTAATGTCTCCAAATCTTAAGGGCAAAAATTATCGACCCTAATTCTAAGTCATGCGTCGTATAGTTTTCCTCGTGCTTTTTCAATTGCCTTGAAGCATACGCAATTACCTTCTTGCGTAGAATTAATACATATCCTAATCTTCTGTCCCTTTTGGTAAGGCAAGAATTGGGGTGTTGGTTAATCTTTGCTTTAAAATCCTAAAAGCCTCTTCTTGCTTAGGTCCCCATTCAAACTTAACTGTTTTACAGGTTAGCTTAGTTAATGGCACAACTATCTTAGAAAAATCCTTAATAAAGCGCCTATAGTATCCAGTTAAGCCTAGAAAACTTCTAACTTCTGTAGCTGATTGCGGGACCTTCCATTTGGTGATCGCTTCTATCTTAGCAGGATCTACGTGAATACCTTCGTGATTCACCATGTGACCTAAAAATTGCACCTCCTGTAGCCAAAATTCACACTTCGAGAATTTGGCATAAAGCTTCTCCTTTCTTAACAAAGTTAAGAGTGCATGCAGGTGCTGACAATGTTCATCCTGAATTTTGGAATAAATAAGTATATCGTCAATGAAGACAATTACGAATTTATCTAAATATGGTTTACAGATCCTATTCATCATGTCCATAAATGCTGCAGGTGCATTTGTTAACCCAAAGGGCATGACTGTAAACTCGTAATGACCATACCTAGTTCTGAAAGCAGTTTTATGTATGTCTTCTTCTTGTACTTTCAACTGATGATACCCGGAGCGTAAATCGATCTTAGAAAAATATCTAGCCCCCTGAAGTTGATCGAAAAGATCATCGATCCTAGGTAATGGGTATCGATTATTAATTGTAACCTTATTCAATTCCCTATAATCGATACACATTCGCATCGAACCATCTTTCTTCTTCACGAACAACACTGGTGCTCCCCAAGGGGATGAACTAGGTTGTATGAATCCTTTACTTAACAATTCATCTAATTGCTTTTTCAGTTCTAACATTTCAGTGGGTGCTAAACGATAAGGTGCCTTTGCTACGGGTGTAGTTCCAGGAATCAAATGAATTCTAAATTCTACCTCCCTATCTGGTGGTAATCCTGGTAGTTATTCTGGAAATACATCCGAATATTCTGATACTACAGGAATTTATTTAAGTTCCTTACCCTTAGTGCTAATGATTACTGAAATCATATACACTACTCCTTGCTTTCGTTCATAACTAGCAACTTTCATTACTGAAATGAACTTCATGGGTTTACGCGGCTTATCCCCTGTAATCATAATTACTTCTCCGGTGGGTGCACGAATTTCTATGGAATTCTTGTCACAAAGGATTCGAGCATGGTTGGCTACTAACCAATCCATTCCTAACACGACATTGAATCCAGCTAAATTCATAGGTAATAGGTTTGCAGAAATTTTTTGACCTGAAAGTTCTATATTTCCTTTTTGCAAAACCTTATCTATGTTAACAGAATTCCCATCTGCCATTTCTACCGTGAAAATTTGTCTAAGGTTGGTTAAGGGTATGTTAAGAGCTTGGCAGAATGAAGTATTTATAAAACTTTGGTTTGCACCAGAGTCAAATAATACTTTTGCATAAACGTCGTGAACTAGGAACATACCAGCTATCACATCAGGAATTAATTCGGCTTCCTGGGTAGTCAGTTGGAAGGCTCTTGCGTTCTTCTTGGTAGTTCCTTCTGCAGGTTTGGCTTTGTTATCAGCTGGTTTGACCAGTTTAGGATAGTCTGGTCTAAAATGTCCAGCTTCTCCACAGTTGAAGCAGATTGTGGATTTCTTTCTTCTGCAGTCTTCTTCTTGATGCCCTGGAATTTTGCAGAAATTGCAATACCCTTTGCATTTTCCAAAATGTTTTCTTTTACAGGTACTGCAAAATAGAACAATGGAAGATTGCCCAGTGCCCCTCTTCTTGAAATTACTATTATTACCCACACGAAATCCTTGGGTAATATTTTGGGATACTTCCTTCTTTCGGTTTTCTTCTCTTGTGCGTACCAGCCCGTTAGTTAGGGTGTTGGCTAATTCCACAGCATCGTCAATAGTGCGTGGTCTCGCAGCTGTGACAATGCCACGGATTTCACCGATTAAACCCTAGATGTAACGAGAAATAAGTACCGGTTCTGGCGAAGCGAGGGTTGGTACTACTCTAGCATATTCGAAGAATGTCGAAGTGTACCCTCGACTGTCTACATTTACCATTCGGTGGCTCAAGAATTTGTTCGCCATCTGCTCCTTTTCATATTCGGGACATAATTTTCTTTCTTTTAGCTGCTTAAATTCTTCCCAACTCATGGCATAGGCTACATCGCTTCCTTTGGCTTGAAGTACCGTATTCCACCATTCTAGCGCCCCTTCTTTAAAAAGATGCAACGCGTACATGAATTTATCCTCCTCGACACATTTACTTATTTTAATCACCGCCTCGGTTTTCTCCAACCAACGCAGTGCAGCAGTTGCCCCTTCGTTTCCTACAAATTCAACATGTTTACAGGCAAGAAATTCCTTGTAAGTGCAACCAGGCATTGCAGCTTTCATTCTTTTAAGGAATGGGGCTTGTAATCCATTATTATCATTATTATTAACGTTGCCGCCTCCATTTACGCTATTACTGAAGTTGTCTTCATGAGTACGTTTGCTAGGAATAATTTGTTGAGGTTCAACTGGATTTCGAGCAGCAGCAAGGATTGCTGGAATAGCATTGGCTATTCCTTGGGCAACGATATTCTCTATATCTTGCCTATTCAGAAATTGATCTCCATTGTTTTGCTCGGATTGATTAACCTCGTTAACTTGTTCATTACCAGCGTGTTCCATCTGGTAATTAATATATATAAATTATTAGCATAAAATGAATAACAACCTAACCTAATAAAACAATAGCACATAATCAAGTTAACAAGTATAGCCAAAATTGTCAATTTTTCGACTTCCATATTTCATATATTATTATGCGTCCGTACACACCATTTATGTTACACAAGTTTTATTTTTAGTTATTTTACACGACTATTTTTATTATTATTATATTATTATTATTAAACACGCATTCCTACAACCACATATGATCCTATCAGCTGGCATTTTAAAAATGATGTTCCCTCTCGTCGTACTTCAAGGATATCCTCTCCCCTACTTCCCGGATTCTGTTTCCTGCGTCCACTAGCTCCTCGCCATAGTGGCAGAGTTTTGCCAAGTTTTCGGAGCTCATAGGTGGGTGTAGTGGAGGCTCCAGGTCGAACTGAGGGAAAAAGGTATTAGGGTTACTTAAGAGGTTCTGAAACTGCCAGTCGGTGGTCCACCATTCTTCTAGTTCTGCTGGTAGAGGTTGGGAGTGGATAATAGGATCTGGGATCTCAGGCTCTAGATCAACTGGAAGTTGTGCTTCTGCTGGGTAATTAAAGAGGTTCGCATCGGCAGGTCCGATGAGGTCACTTAGTGCCAGTTTATGATCCAGCTCTTCCCAAGATGGCATTTCCTGGTCTTGCCTGGAACTTTCTCTGATATCTATTCCCTTACCTTTATCTTTGGGATCCTTTGTCTTTATAACTTTCTGTGTCACTGGTTTCTTCCTGCGCACTCGCCTCCAACCCATGAATCTTCTTTTCTTTCTCGGTTTGGGTTTCTCCGGAGGTTGGGCTTGAAATTCCATAGGTTCATCAGTGTCGGCACAATAACCGGTAAAGTCTCTGGAAACTTCCACATTAACAGAATAGAGATTGAGATTCTGAAGAGCTTCAGACAACTCATTCATGCTGTTTAGCAGATATGAAGAAACACACAAAATTCTAGGTTAAAATTTTGTAAACCCATTTTCACATAATCACAGAGTGGCAATCAGAAAAATTAAGTATTAATTACAATTATCTAATACGATTATACAAACAGATTGATTAAAACGAAATATTGCGATTTTTATATACATCTATTACAAATTACAACTGAAATTCGAATTATACTAGTGGTTATGCATCCGTAAATTATTTTAGTCTAGCTAGGTTATAGGAGTATTATTCATAACATGCGTAAAGTTTATCCTGTCTCTTTCTTCTACTAGGTTGTTATCTAAAGGATGAAGTTCTTTTAACGTTTCTGGCTCGCAGGCGACATAGGTGCTGGTACTGGTTTGGCGATTCAACTATAAGTTAACATTTACTGCTGTAGTGGCTAACAGGTAGAGATTTTCCCATTGTTTGTCTAATTCATCTTCCGATGGTGGGTTATTACCTGTTTCATGAGTCTCCTTATTAATTATCACTCCTTTTGTTTGTGACTTCTTTATTTTCTCTTGACTTTTTCTAATAATCCAACTTCTTTTCTTAGTGGTAAGTGGTTTTTCAAACTGTGCCTTACGAACAAATATTCCTTCCTCAGTATCTGCTGAGTATCTTGAGGAATTTGATTGAAATGAGGTCCCTTATCTTTTGGTGAACTATCTAATTGACGATAGATGTCCGAAATTCTTTGCTTACCCATACTGTAAACTAACAAATAATCAAATAACACAAAAAAACACATAATCACAGAACGACAATTAGTAAAATTAAGTATTTCTAAATACTTAATTGGCTTAAATCAGTGGTTCTGATACCACCTTTTTCTGTCACTTGGGGGTCTCAATTAGGGTTTCCTATTGGGTAAAATAAGATAAGAAATGGTAATTTTAATGAGAGTTATTACAATATGCCTTGAACAACCACTATTTATATACCAAATATAGAAAGCCCACTTTAGTTGTTCCGGTACTCACCGATAGAAAATTAGTTAGAGCTAGAGACCCAATCTATAATGGTCTTGGGTCATCCGTTTTCATCAACAGATGATAATTCTTTCAAATAACAATTTTCACCATTAGATCATGCGTTTCTATTTCTAGAATACCTTGATTGATTTCCTGCATATCGAGGATTGTACGGTGAAAAAGATCAATTATTGAATCCTGAATTTCCAAAACCTTGATTTCCAAAATTTGATTACTTGTACTTTGACCACGATGTTGTTGTGGTTCAAAGTTTTTCTCAAACCTTGTAAATTCATTTTTGCTTGAAAAATTTCATCATTGATAACCACAATACGATCTTTGATTATGAAATTTAGGGGGTGATGCATGTCGGTTATCAACAAATATATTCTACTCATGAGCTCTCACATAACTATTACGAGAACTTCCAGATCGATCAAATTTTCATTTGAACTAACATACTCTTGATTTTGTCATCGAAAAGGGGTTTTTTGACGATTTTCATGCTTTTCAGAAGGGTTGTTTGGTCTTTTCCCTAAACGAATATCAAAGGGCTCTTGTTGATCCTTAACCTTTTGATTTTGAAAAATTTGTTTAACAACTTGTTTAACCTCTTTAGGTTTTGCTTGAAATTGTTTTTGATTTTGAACCTTTTGTTTTGAAACTTCTTTTGGTTCTATGATAATTTATTCTTTTGGTTTCTCAACAAATGGTTTTACGAGTACCAGATCAACAATTTCTTTGGCTTTTAATTTCGAAGGATAATTTACAGCTAAATGTCCTTTTTCTCGACACACATAACATTTTATCTTGTTATCCTTGTCAACTTTTTTCAACTTCCTTTTACTGCGTTCCTTGAACGCTCATAGTTGATGTTTGTGAAGTTTTGTTTTCAACATTTTTCTTTGGATTTTACAAAATTCTCTAACAAATTTAACATGGATTTATTCTCAGTTTTCTCAACTTCTTGATTAAAATTACCTCCTTTAATAAAATCAACATTTTGAACATTTTTCTCTGTCCCCAGCCTCCTTTGTTGCCTCCGGCACCTCACCTTCCATGATAACCTCAACCCTGAACTTGGCTAGAGAAGAACGCCATCCTAGAAGGTCACAACTTGAAACTTCAAAACCTTTAGTGGATACCTGCTCAACCATGTTGATCCTAGATTGAAGCATGCTATTGGCTGCACACCTCTTGGTTGTCGCCACCAGTTCTTGCACATCCTGCTCATACTTAGCCTTGGTCTTTTCCAGCTCCTTCTCGAGATGAGAGCTTTTTTGGACATTTTTCTCAGCAGCCTTGGTGCTAGTGGTAGCAGCCTTTTTCATGCTTAATCAATTTGTGAGCTTCCTCGGATTTCTAGTTGGCCTCTTCAGCACTATTCTCAACATCCTAAGTGTTCGCCATTAATTTTTCCAAGGCTTGTGGAATAAGGATACTTATAAGATCTAGGAATATCAATATGTTATGAAGGAGCCTGAAGTACACTTACCGACTGAACCATAGATGGAATCTTCTTCACAAGCCCCTCAGAGTTCAACTATTGGAAGGAGTGGGGGTAGTGATATCTCTTCTTACCAGTTGATGCCTTGGATCAGAGCAATGGAGCTCGAGCCTTGGAAGGAGTGGGGGTAGTGATTTCCTTCTTCACAAGAGCATCACCAAAGATAAGATTATCAATGTCAGATAACACAAAGCTGGAGCTTGATATGCGAATTTTTGAGAAGATAAAAACATAATGAAAATGTGATAACGAATTTTTTTAAAAAATAAAACAGTTCTTACTTGGAGACATGGTGGACTCTGAGAATTGAGTATTGAAGCTTTCTCCGCTAATAGCAGGGCCCAAACTAAAGGATCTCTCAACAATTAGAATCTTCAAAACTCTTTTATCTTCTTATTTTTGTCTCCTTTTATAGGAACACAATCTCAAAGAACTTGGGAGCTGCATCAAAAATAGAAAAAAATATAACTAAAACCTACCCTTCTCTACCCAAGATTGGGGTAAATCATTCTCATTCAGTATGGTGTAACGTTTAATAAAGAAAAAATGGCCCTTCTATTCATGGTGGCTTTTTTAATCAAGGGGGTTTGGTCATATTTTACTTGAAGGAGAAAGCGAGAAGAACCATGAGTCTTTAAGTTTTAAACCCTAGCTAATTCCGGGAGTTGAATGGATAGAGAGTCAGTATTGTTTAGATTATCCTACATGAACAGGATATGGCAAATCATGGGTATGGTTTGAGAATAAGACAAACCAGTGAGCTTGAAGAACTTAGAAATTAGGGTTGGGAATGGATAGCACAACCCTATAGTGAAAGGGTATGCCTGAAACAGATCCATGTTTCAGAGCAGAAATCGGCTCTAAGTCTAGGATCGAAAGTCAAAATTCGATATTTTAGGAAATGCGTTTATGGATTTAAGAAGATTAATATCTTCATTTTTGAATGTGTAGATTTCATCTTTGGGACATTTCAAAAGTCCCTGATTCGATTGCTTGGTATATTGTAGAAAGATGGGATCGAGTAATGTTTTTTTTCTCATTATGGAAATGATTTTTTTTCTTCAGAAATGCAAAGTGTTGAGAGACTGGAGGAGAAATACCTTATGATATCTTGCAAATGAAGATAAAGATGACATGTATAAATGAATATGATGATGAATATAAAGGAAAGAGCAGTGAGGGTCACGTCACATGTCCAATCGAGTTACCGTTCTCACAGTGTTGATGAAAAATTGACAGTTGTTGCAAGTGGGACAACTGTAAATTTTTGGGGAGAATTGTTATGGGTAGAATTTTTTACCTATGGTTATGATTGGGGTTCCTGAATATAGACTTGTGTAATGTAACTATATTATAGTAACACATGTGCTAACCATTTTTGCTTTTCTTAACGAGTAGCAATTGCAAAATACTGATTAGGGATATTATAACAGTGTGTTATATGTGTTCAGGATCTTGAATCCTGAATAATCTTGACATCCTGGATATCATTTATGACTAATGATTACAATTGTTAGTCTAATTTGCAGGGGTTATTTGCTTGACTAAGTCATAGCCAGAGAAGATGGAGTTACTATTATTTAGCACACGGAGGAACAATTGAACGAGTCTACAACGGTCACAAAAAGAGATAGTTGTTTATCGCAGAAATATCACATAGTTAGTTAGTTTTCCATTGTATTTAAGCTAAATGGACCAGATATACGATCCACTTCAGCTCTTTGTCCTCACTTATACAAAATTAATATCAAGAACAGCGGCAGGCGACCATTAAGTCGGCGCCCGATGTTTTATGCCAAAGATCACAACTGATAAAGGGCTTTCCTCGTAAAAATATTGTATGTCACTTTGCATTATCTTCAGCATTTACAACACACTACCTCACTTTCTGGTTTGATCACAAAGTTGCTTTGATAATTTTTGACTTGAACACTTATGTCATCTTATCTATGAATGTTTGGATTTGAATCTTTTAATTAATCATCTTACGACGAGGAGGTAACTAGCTATACTTGCTCCTCATGTGCCATGATCACAACCATGGATCACGTAACAGGACTTGCATCCCCGAAAGTAAATGCCCATTAACATGAATCAATTCTTTAGTGTTATCATTAAACTATACTTTTGAAAACATCACTTTAGTGAATTGGAAACATTTCTAGATAACATTGTGGCTGGAAGCCAAATTATTCCTTAAATGGTCATATCTTTATCATTTATACTTTGCGGCTATTAGTTTTAAATCTGCAAACACATCAAGGTGTAAACTTCATGTACCCAAAAGCCTTGAAATAGTCGCCTATCATGTTCCCATGCATAAAGGTTGACGTAAAGCCAAACCTTTGAAATCGAGTGTGAATGGAAACGAGCTAAAAAACTTCAAGTTCCTCCTTTTTGCTTGAAAAATCACCTAGTAGATGCTTGCAGATGATCGACCCACACCAAACCATATTCCTCTTTGATGAAAACCAACAAGGGTTCTCACTCTAAAATCTTTGATGAAAACAGATGTGTGCAAAATGCAACATATAAATTACATCAAATGAGACATAAAACTAACCCTTTTTTAGTACCAATGTTGGAAAAATCGCGTTTCTTTCTTCCATTTTAATTTACAGGACTAAACGAGCTTAAAAGAACAAAAGGAACAAATAAGCAGCCAAAACCAACATAAATACAAGAAGAAGGAATAAAGTGACATGCCCGACCCCTCGGCAGCATCTCCCAAAGCAAAAACAAGAAAAACAGAACCTGACCACGGGGCCGTGCCCAGCTGGGCATGGGGCGTGGTCATGCCCTGTACAACAAGACAAACCTGCAGAAGCTTCTTCACCCACCACGGGGCCGTGCCCAGCTCTACACGGGGTGTGGTCAACTCTTAGATTCAGCAAATCTTGATAGTACAGCAAAGAGTTGACTACAGGGCCGTGCCCAGAAGACACGGGGTCGTGTGGGGCCCTCTGCTGACATTTGCAATTAATGAAGGAAGAGAAAGTAGTGGCCATGGGCCGTGCCCACTGGACACGGGGCCGTGCCCAGGACACTGTTTTGGCTATAAATAGGGGTGCTTGGTTCATTTCAAAGGCATCCCTTGGCAAACCACTTCTCTCCTAATTTGCCACCACTCCACCACCACTACAACACCAACACCCACCACCATTATCCATCATCCATCTTTAGAGTGTGTAGTAGTCTCGGGATCCAAGATTGATCGTAAGAGCTTTTGTCAATCAAAGGCCATGTTTGGCTAATCTCTTACATCACTTGGTGAACACAAGTCTTTAATATATTACTTTTGATTTTAATTTTTCGGCACTTTTTAATTGGGTTTGTATTAATGACTTTAATAACTAGTTTCCTATGTTGAAAGTGAATTTTCTTTACCATTTCTTCATGAAGTCATTGATTTGCTCATTCGTGTCTTTACGGTCTATATAAAGCGCGTTAACTACCTGGAAGGGGGTTAGGAGGGTGGTTTGGTAAAGTTCTTGTCTCGTTCAGTGTATAGATCCTGTGAGAACTTGGTTCAAGCTTACTAGGACCTCCTTTAATGCCCAACGGTATTGGATGGCGGGGGTGCGGATAGGTTGAACCCCTCATATGTAAACTACTATTAATACTTTAAACCGGCTTCTTGGGATTGTATCCTTGCTGACTCAAACCACTTAGCCGAGGGTAACGTCACCTTCAAAAGAAGGGCCTACCACTTTTCGCATTAATAACTAACTTAACTGTCTTTCAATATTCCGACCCTTTGGGATTGTATCCCTGTTGACTCAAACCACTGGGTTGAGGGTAACATCACCTTCAAAAGAGGGGCCTCCTACTATAACTAAGATAATCTTTTGAAAAGTCCGAAAGTGCGAAAATCATCAAAGGATACATTAAAGATGAGTTGGATCCAAGTGATTCTATCTTGTCTATTTGTTTTTCATATTATTTATCTTTTCATTTGTGAGAACTGTCACTTTTTCATGTTACTCCGTACGATATGAACAGTAATTTGTAATATATGGTTGTGCATGTTGAGCTTATGATATGAATGATTTCATTATTTACTTTCAAAAGGCTCACAAATACATTGCATGATGCATGCTACTTATCATTGTTAAATGCAACCCAAAACAGTTCAATTAGTGCACAGACGAAACTAGCACACTTATTAGACAAAGTAGTAGTACTGACGGGAGTTTAGTACTCAGACATCATGTTAGGACACAAATTGAGTCCCAGAACCAAGATTTACACTAGAACTTCATGTAGGAAGGTATGGGTTATAAAAATGCCTTCCGAGTGACGATTAAACACTAAAAAGTACCCGAAACACACTCTAAATGCAGAATTTTGCAAAAATTCAGCAAAAAATCAGCAATTAAACATCAAAATACAATGCAGAAATAAGGTTTAGATGTCCAGAATAACTTGTAAAGTGTCGGGAATGAAAACTGTCATAAAAGGTATCTCATAACTCACTAAACTGAGCATTTTAGCACCTTAACGAACCGGTAACCAAACGAATAACCGAACACTACCCGAAACACCAAAATTAAACTAGAAGCATTGTTTTTATATCATAAGACTAGTTGTTAATGCTAAACACCATATTACACATCAAAACACCTAAACACACTTAAACCCCTAACCAAACTCCTTAAATCCTAACTATTAACTAACTTATCATTCAAAACCAACTAAACACCCCCCCCCCCATGAGGCCGGTTACAAGGGGCCCCACATCTCACCATTTCTTGAATATTATATTAAAATTGTTACAAAGATATTGAACACAAGAACCATTGTATAATGAAATGTAGGAGGATAAAGAACATGATCATCTATACTTCACCACATTCACTTCACAACTTTCAAACAACAAAACACCTCCTCTCCCTCCTTCCAAACTAACGGCCAAGCATCCCCTCTTCTCATCTCCATTTTTCTTCATATTTCAACATAATCTAAGAGTGTTCTAAGGTAAACCAAGCATAGTTAAGAAGGTTGCAAGCAAGGGAACTTGAAGGACCACCTTGAGGAGCTATTAACCATCACTTTTCTTCTTCATCTTTCATCTTGTTCATCCCTAGCCTTTGTGCTAGTAGTAAGTCTTCTTGATCATGATTTTACACCTTGTTTTAGTGGTTAAAGTATATAAGTAACTAAAAATCTAAAGATCACACAAAAACAAGAAGATTAACATAAGAATAAAACTCAAGATCATAAGAATCTAAGTTGTTTAGTGTATGTGATGAACTTTTTTGTTGATTTCTTGAGTGTATGGTGTAGATCACCACATAAAAGCTTGCTAGATGATGATTTAAAACATGATCTAGCAAGAATAAGGATGGATCTTGAAAGATCCATGTTAATCATCCTTTATGTTAAGTATGAACTTGAATATAAACATGATTTTGTGAAGAATGATGGTTCCTACAAGTTGTAGGTTTTAAAAGTGAAATATTTCAAACATAAAAGTTTCAAGAAAAACAAGTTTACTTCAAGATTAACATGATTTGGTTTTTAAAAGAAAATAAACATGTTTTAAGTGTAAAAATGGAACCCTTGATGTATAAAAGACATGAAAAACTCAAGAATATGATTTTTTTTGTAAAAATGAGTTACAAGTTGTGAAGATGGAAATTTTGTAAAAATGATTTTTATGAAATGAAAATCATGTTTTTGGTGTTGATAAATCATGATAAACATCATGTTAAAATACTACAAGATTATATAAATCTTCAAGTTCATACCTTCATGTAGAAATATGTTTATGGCATAAGGTAAGTGTAGGAATGTTGTTGATGAGAGTTTGAAAAAGAAAATGATATGCTATAAGCATGGACACCTCCATTTTCAAAGGAAACTATGGCAAAATTTTTGTAAAAATTCAACACTTAGAAAAATATTTTTAAACAAGTGTTTACAAGTGATTTTGGGTCATGTTTTTAAATATAAAAATTTTCCATAATTTTTGTTATAAAAATTACAAGTATTGGAGGTTGATTTTTAAGAATAAAAATTACTAAGTATATATTTAGGAAAATATATATTTAGAAGTCACAAAAATTATGTGCTACATGTATATTATTAAAAATTAGGAACTTTAAAATAATATACCACACAAAAATACTAAAAGTTGTAATTTGAAGTATTACAAAAATCACAAGAAAATAAATATATAACTTACACACAAATATTGGACGATTCGGACAATGGACACTTTGGACTATATATATATATATAATCCGGAAATTTCATTCGTATCTTGACAAATTTGGTAAACAGTGTTTTCGAAACCGAACAAACGACAAAGTATGAATTTTTACAATTATTACAAGAATATATCATATTTTGTTAAATTTGAAAATATATTATTTTTGAAGTGGAAGAAAATATATATTTTCATAAACAACTCAAAAATATATTATTTTGGTGAAAACTAAAAATATATATTTTTCTAACTTTGATCTTAAAAAGATATTATTTTTAAGATATATGTGGAAGTATACATATTTTTATCAAATGAGATTTATGGACATTTTTTTTCTATAAAATTCTCTTAAAATATATATTTTAAGAATATAAAGTTGGTAATTTTTAAATTGTGCTAAAACAATATACCGGAAAATTATACATAAATTATGTATAGAATACTTAATAAATACAAGAAAATACGTATTCCTATACGTATAAATACATACCGACATACACTACCAACACTTGGTAAAATACGCATATACAAGTATTATACACAAATACGAAAATACAAAATAACATACACATAATACAAGTATACCTATACTTGAAAATATGTATGTGAGAACCTTATGATGAAACAAGTTAAAAATATACTATTTTTAACAAGTACCCCTGAATAATTGTATGGAAATAATTTAAGTTAAAACATCCTTATTTTAACTAATATATACAAATTTAGAATTATATAATTGTATATACAACATACACCGAGGGTGTAACTCAAAGTATACCAAAATTCCAAAATAAGTCTTAATAAATAACTAAGGCTAAGAGTCGATGCACGACTTAAGTGTCTAATAAATCCTAGCACGTGTGTAGGTAGTGATACGACCCGTGGATAACGACTTTGAGTGCATGAGACTTCGGACACAAATTAGTGAGTTCATGTCCCCCTTTTCATTTAACTGTTTTCGGATTTATAACTCTCGGGGGTGAAATAAATGTTTCAATGGTATGGTTTAGCTAAGAAATGAACTGTTAGATCATGTGGATGGGCAGTATCTCTACTAAGTGCCATTAATCTAGTTAAGACCAAGGGGCAGGAGTGGTAGATCTTTCGGGTGTAGCGAGCCCCACTCATGGGTCCTTGTGTGGCCGCATGTAGTGACTATGTCGTTCCAACTGGATGGACTTGAGGAAATTCGCTAGGTTTGAGCAGTTCCTACGCCAACACACATATTAGTGTCCTTGCAAAACATTAATGATCTGTTCATAGACGCTTTACATAACGGTTATCAAAAGTATCTCTCAAATGTTTACAAGTTTATCTGGAGCTCACACAAAAACACATGAACTCGCTCAACTTTTGTTGATGTTTTTAAATTACATGTATTTCAAGAAACTAAATGGATCTACGGCGTTGGAAATGTTTTCAAGAAGTAAATTTCAAGATTAGATGTCATCCTCTTTTGAAGGGTTTGATTTGTATATTTTATCCTGGATAAGATATATGAAGCAAAGCCTTGGTTTAATTTGTCTTTTGTCAAAAGTCCATGTATGGAACTTGTTTCCTTTTAATGGTTTGTAACTTAACTTGAAGTTATGTTGGTTGAAACTTAAAAAACTTATGTTTGTAATATTTTTAAAACTTATGAATGGATGAACATCATATTTTAGTCATATAGTTGTTTATTATAATCGAATGCAATGAAAACTGATCAAGTCACACGTACACGCTTCCGCAAAAGTTAGGGTGTGACGTCATTTTTAGTTTTATTTTCATGTTTTAAAACTCTTTTCTCAAAAATTGGATCGATTAGACGTTGAGGATAAACCGGTACTAAAAGCTCTTGTGTCCTTGGACAACCTCGGTATCTTACCAACACTATACTACGCTCGCGATGGGTGCAATTGCCCAAGTGTGTTTAGAAAGCTTAAAATCGACGGCCTAATCATCTTTCAAAGCCTTTTTAAACTGCGCGCACATTTTTTTTACTTTTTAAGAATTTTTTACATAACAGTAATCTGAACATGGGGCTGTGCTCACTGAACACGCCCCCGTGCTGCACATAACCAGTAAACAAATTTCAAACGCCCAGATACAGAATCTGACCACGGGGCCGTGGTGAGCCTCTGTTTCAGCTTTTTAATTCTGTTTTTTGGTCCCGAGACTCTATAATCTGCTGAGTGATTCTCATGGATCAACACTCAGTAGGTTACACTTACTACTACGAAGAGGATGATTACGAAGAAGAATATTGTACCATTTGCGGTAATCCTCACTCGGTGCAATATTGTGACCTTTTCGAACCATCCACCTCATATGCGTATTATGAAGAACCAAGGTATGAACCATCCAATTCATATGCGTATTATGAGGAACCAAGGTTTGAACTTCCAAACTCAAGCTCTTAGGACACTTATCCCGCTAACTTTCATGATTCACCAACTATTGTCACACCCCGATATTTCCACGTATTACCGGTGGGGAGTATCGAGACGTAGTTGATATCATCATAGACAATTAATCACAGTTTAATGCACAGCGGAAGTCTAAAATAATATTACAAACCGAAATCGGAAGTATAATAAAATATTACACAACGGTTGAAAGTGGATCCCCAGGCGGATCTAAAACAGAAAGTAAACATAGTTCAACAGACTTAAAGTATTTATAGCTTGCAAGACTCTTTAAGAAATATTCAGGAGTTCCAGCCTATTTCGTGTAGTACCTGCACTTAATCTTTTTGAAAAAATACGTTAGTGTAACACTGGTAAATACAATTAACTAACTCTTTTGAAAAGTGTTTATAAAATTGATTTGGATGCACAAGGCATAAAATATTTTATAACTTGGGACAATTATTAAAATTATCTTGTATACAGATTTATATGTTTGTCGTCCATTCAGGGCCCGGTTAGAAGAGCCGAGACAAGATTAATAGACACACCACTAGTATAAGCGCACAAGAAGTTTCCTCATGAGTGAGATACCGTTTTACATACGCAACTGTCAGGTGTATGCCTACACCCCGTGCTTAAGTCGTGGCCATTTCAAATGAATGAGCCGAGGATATCCAGGACACGGTCATTAACCCCCCAAAGGCTTTGTATCAAACAAAATAGATTAAGACGGGTTATGTAATTTATTAATCACAATCCGATTAAACGATTTCATACCCGACCAAGTGGTATTATTAAAATGCCGTATCCCAAGCCCGTATAAGGGAAAATAAGTTAAAAGTATTTACCTGAGCTAAATGAAATTTATTCTCAGTCGTATTTTCTAATCATCAAGTACAAGGAGCTTTTACTGGGCTCCTAATCTGGAACGAAGGTTTTAAAAACCATATTAGATTCCTAACGGGTCTTATTTAAGTTATAACTTAGCCCGGTTAGTTTTAAAGAAAGGTTTACGGTTCAAAACGCAAGATTAAGCGACGACCGGACCAAAACGTGACTTTGGCCTGACAAGTATGAAGACTTGTAATAAATGGGTGAACTAATCACATTCTGGATTTTGAAGTAAAAATGATAAGGTTTGACCCGTTTCGGCTAATTTATGCAAACTAGTTACATAAACCGTACCGAACGTGTATATGCATAACGGGTAACCGAATGAGTCATGAACAAGTTCCATAAGTTATTATGCTTAAAATATGTTATGATATCAGTAGGATATTTTCCATTATGCCCAAAACGAATTGAAAACCAATTCGAAAGGGTATTTTGGTCATTTTATAATTTATAAAAGAGGTTAAATAATAAACTGAGGTTCTGGTCTAAAATATCAGTAAATTCATTTATTTTATCAAGTTAATTCAGCAAGATATCATACATATGTGAGGTTTGTCATTTATGGCCAAACTATGCACCGTAAGGGCATTTTGGTCATTTCACATATGCTTTTATGGTTAAATTTGGAAATCTGAGTTCAAGACTTATACTTACTGTTAAAGTATAAAAATTTGTTTATAACATCAGTAGGTAACAAGTCTTAGGCATTAAATATGGTTTTAAACCATACTATGCGCTTAATAAGCGTAAAAGTCGGTATTTGACGATATTTGAAATGTTTATAAAATTTTGAAGTCCTGGTCAGTTTCTAAAGCTTAAAATATTTTATTTAACATATGAAATCCATAGGAAAAGGTTCGGTATCAAAATGATGTGTAAAACTCATTTTATTAGTGAAAAGGGCATTATCGTCAATACCGAATTTACACTAGAATTCTATGTTATGATTAGTATAAAATTTGACAAAAATTTCCAAAAGTCCCTAAATATTATATCATAACAGTGGGTAGCAAGTTTGGTGCCAAAAATTAGGCTTAAATATGATTTATGCCAAAAATGTCATTTAATTAATAAAAAGCTTTAGTTTTACGATATCTTGCATAACTTTCATTCTAGACCAGAAACGGACGTCAAATTTTTAGGACATGCTTATAAATCAGTAATGAAGATTTTTGTCCACTCACATTTCCAAAAATTTCGTTTTTATATCAAAAGGGCAAAATGGTCAATTTTTAGCGAATAACGGAACATGCATGTAATCTATGATTTCTACGGAACCATGTAGTATAACTTCAGAGAGTTATACTAACATATAATATGGCCCCAAAAGAACCCTAAGGCATAACTAAACTAATGCTAAATCGGGTCAGAACTGAAAGTCAAAACAAAAGTCTACTTTTGCGATTTTCGGTTGCGAACCGAGCCTAAACTCAGAATTGTCGTGTTGAACATGCCTAAACATGTTCTTATATTATTTACCAAGTTATTTAAGTGTTAAAACATGTTCCATAACTTCTACATTATCAGTTATGAATTATTTTGTAAAAACTGACTCGTTTGACTTTTTGTTAAATAGTTTGACCCGACAATTGACCAGGTAAATGTGATAATTAGGAGGTGCCCTTTTAAGGGTTTATCACCTACACAATTACCTTCACATAGCCACTTTCAATTCGAATAATGGCTGGACCGTTAGTGATTAATCACAAAGTCAAAGCATCATTACGATAACTTTGACTCTCGGTCATTAAGCTAACGAAAACTTAACTATGGAAGCTAAAAACACTTACAATAGTCCTTAACACGAAATTTGAACTAAAGAAAGCTTCCTAGAAGATCAGGATGCTTTAGAGAAAGAGTTGTGAAGTAAAAACTTCAAGTGTGCATGAACAAATGAAAACCAAGGCTCTTATATAGGAAATTGGATGCTCTTGGATCATTGCAGCTGTACATAGGGGGTTACCAGATGTTCACAAGTGTCCCTAGGGCAGTAAAAACCAGTTGCTCAGTCCCTGGTATCAAAAACAAGCATGCAATGGCGGTGGACCAGGCTGCAACATGCAGCTGTCCATTTTTGGTCGCTGGTAGTACTCTCGCGGCCCGCGAAGACATCAGGGGGTGGTCTTAGCGGCCCGCGACAACCCCTGACTCCAGTAAAAAAACTTTGCAATCTTTGCATTTTCAGTCCCTGGTCCATTTTAAGTTTAAATAACTTTCTTTTATTGCACTAATGACCCCCATAGTTAACTTTCAAGTGCCTTAGGTCATAAATTAACTTCGTTAAGCTCCCGGTTAGTTACTAGACCACCCGAAATGTACTTAAGTGCATCGAAACTTCACAAAATCATTATCCGTTATACATGGGAGCATAATGAAGTATTACAAAGCCTCAGGATTGATTAAAAGGTCAATCAGAGGTAAGAATTAACATGTTGACACGTTTAACCCTTATGCTTTGTAAACTTTTGATCTTTAAGCACAAACGGCTTTCTGCGTTCGATAATTTATTTATGAAAGAATACGAACGTCGTATGAGGTCATTCAGAGGCTCAAGTTTGGCATGTTGACACTTTGGATCCTTCTACACATATACTTTCTTTGTTTGTCAACTTTAGTCCCTCGGATTCAAATCATAACACGTTTAAAGTTCATGATACGTGTCTTTATTACATTGGACATGATTTTTGCGAGGTGTTACATCCTCACCCCCTTAAAAGAAATCTAGACCTCGAGATTTACTAAAATAAATAAGGGTATTTCTGCTTCATTGTGGACTCAACCTCCCACGTGTATTTTGGGCCTCTACGGGCATCCCATTTCACTTTTACGATCGCACATGCTTTCTTCGAAGTTTCTTAACCTGTCGATCCTCGACCGACAAAGGTTTTTCAACAAACTTCAAGCTTTCGTCAATCTGCACGTCCTTATGAGACATTGCTAGCGATTCATCGGCTAGACATTTCTTTAAATTGCAGATGTGGAACACATTATGTATCCCACTGAGTTCTTCGGGTAGATTTAGCTTGTAAGCTACCGTTCCGACACATTCGATGATCTCGAATGGTCCTATGTATCTTGGGCTCAGCTTGCCCTTTTTGCCAAAACGCATCACCCCTTTCCAAGGTGACACCTTGAGTAGCACTTTGTCACCAACTTCAAACTTTAGAGGTTTGTGCCTCTTATCACCACAACTCTTCTGCCTATCCCTGGCAGCTTTGAGACGATCACGGATTTGAACAATCTTATCCGTCGTCTCGAGGACTATATCTATAGGATCGGGATTCGATCAAACGAGTCGTTCAGAAGAGTTCTCGATCAATACGAAAGGCGGAATCAGACGTATTGATGCTATATCAGCTAGATACACACTTAGAATCACTTTAACTGTTGATTATATTGATTTGACAGTGTTTACAGATCGTTCGACACTTCGGTAGCACTTCGTCTCTGGAATCACAAAGTTACAAATAAAGATCTAGACTCACCTATTTATAGGAATGCCAGACCCCACGAACTATCATGCTTTCTGGCCAGACCCTACGAACTGGATCTCATGCTTTCTGGCCAGGTGGCACGAACTGGATCTCATGCTTTCTGGCCAGGTCGCACGAACTGGCTAGACCCCATGAACTTGGCAGGTCTGTTTCCCGTTTTTCTCGTACAACGTGTCCTGGTCTATCTATTCTATTACATGACTTGATACAAGACGAAGTCAACAGACATATGCACTAACAAACTCCCCCTTAGATGTTGACGAGTCTTCAGTGTATTGAGTCTTCAGTCTTGATCGGTCTTCTCGCTCTTTCCAAAGTATCTTTCTCTGTAAGCATCTTTCAATCTCTATCTTCTTCTATCAGAATCTCAACCTAGCTCTATCCTCTCTCTAATTCTCTTTATTAGGTCTCTTGATTCCTTAAGTTTATCAGCATCAGCAGCTTCTATCTTGAGCTTTGTTCCAGAATCTGAGACTGGCTCTTTTAAACTTCAAACTCCCCTTTGCTAACAGACTCCCCCTTAAATTGTTCCGGGATCGTAATCTGACATAGCACTTTCACAGGTTCAGGAACGATTCCTGGCTCTCCGTAGCAACAGGATCAGGAACCTGATAACCTGCACAATTCTCTACCCAAAAGTAAATTTCACAATTTTTAAAATTTAACAAATTTAGAAACCACTTGTAGATATCATTCTCAAACTTTAACTTCAATTTTCATTTCAAACACATCTCCCAACCCTGTTGTCGTTCATCATGTTTAGCACTTAGAATTTTGAAAATCAGCTTTTCAACATCAGTTGTCGAAAATAAAATGAAATAAAATCTTTTTAATTTTTTCAAAATTTTATGCTAAAACACACTGAAAATCTTTTTGGATTTTGAGAAATAAACTATATACAGACATCTTTTTGTGAGTTTGTGTAAGAGGATCATATCAGTTTATGACAAATCACTAGTACCGTTGAGCTTTAAACACTTTAAGATCTAAACGATTCACTTAGATTGTCAGTATACTGATCCACTTAAATTTTCACACAAAGTTCAACTGATTCGAGATACGAGATTAGTGTTTTAATGGACTTAACTTATTCTCGTGTCCCACCTCAGAATATACTCCCGTATCCAGACTCCTATATTCAGTCTTACAGGTGAATGTACACTAATGATTTCTGTAAATGGGTAATGCGAGACCATGAGAGCTCAGGTTAGAACTTCTGTTCAGACAAAGAGATGATGGCTCGACTTTTAGGTGTGTCCCGTTTGGGGATCTTTTCTTCAATAACACATGATTAGCATTTTTTCAATGTTTCATTATTTTTTATGCTGAGGGTGGGCTTTATGATTAAAGCAGTAAAGAGCATTATACGAGGACTAGGCTATTGCTCTCACAAAATCAGAAGTCCCGGTATAATACCCCAGATATCATCACGCACAAAGACCTAGTATGTCAGAAATAGAAAGCCCTTCAAACAAGATTTCATGGGTTACCTATATATCCGAGAGATGTTCCCCACGAGATAAGTAAGTATTTGATATTTAGGTTTATATATCGAACACAATCTACTAAGTGTGTAAAAACCTACTGGCATGTCATCAGTGAGACCGTTTATCACATTTTAACTTTCCAATTCTTTAGCGTACTGTGATTGTCTACTGATGTACTATCATTTCCTCTTTTTCTCAACAAAACTCATTTTGATATTTCGATGTTTTTGGTTTTTAGATTTTATCATGTTTTTGGATTTTTCAAATTTTCAAATTTTAATATTTTACTCCCCCTAAAATAAAAAATATGTTTCAATTTTTGATTTTCCGGGAAAATTTGAAAGTAAAAGCAATAAACTGTACAAATAAAATGACAAACTGATGTGAATTGCTTCAATTCGCCATCCACTTGGCGTAAACAATTAGAACTTCCCCTGAGAACAAACTATTTTCCCATTATGATTTCAAAACACTTAAGTTTGTTTTAATCAAAATGGTTTTTCTGGAAAATTAGTTTTGTTGATTTCACACATCATGGGGATTCATTCATCACTTTATTCTTTCAACCACTTTGTAAAAAGTATCACTTTCATGAATGATGTCGATTCATGTTCTACGATTACCAACTTGGGAGCTCCGGTAAGTCAGGATTTCAAACAAAGAATGTTGACACCCAAGCCTGACCAGCCTTGGGTGCATCTGAGTTATTTTCACTCGGTGTGTAAGTTCTCCTCTTTGATTCATAGAATTCTTTTACCCCTTTTGCCCTTCCATCAACCATATTTCTAAAAATATGTTTCACTTTTCCATTAAACGCTTTTTCGACATCAAATTCTTTCTTTTCAGAATAGAATTGACTCGAAATCTCTACCTTTCCAACTTTTTGTTTTAAATTTGTAGCCCGCAATGGTGGAAAGTTTACGTCATCCATTGGCGGAACTGAATTTTCTCTTTTTAGTTCAACTTGTGGCTCCTCTAACTTTGACGAGTCAGATTCATCGCCAGAAAGTGGCTCCTTTGCTTCCGAAGAAACAAACTCATCGCCAGAAAGTGCCTCTGATTTCTTAACAACCCACTTGTGGTTGTTCAGATTCACTCTTCTTTTGTAGAAACGTGTTGAACTCTCACCAACCTCAAATTTTGAATTTTTGAACACTTTTAATTGTTCGGTTGGTGGTTCATTATCAACCAACTTTTCTTTCAAGTTTTCAGAGACTCACTGTTTTGTTTGGGTTGCCTTTGGACAGTTCCATGCAATGTGCCCAACTTTTTTACATTGATAACAGGTTCTCATTTCCTTCTTCTGAGCAACATCGTTCTTCATTCCCTCTTGCTTCTTAGCAAGGAATTCTTTGTCCGTCTACTTTCTGAACAAATTCTCTTTTTCTTATTCAGAAGATGTTCCTGATACAAAAACAACTTTCGATTTAAAATATTTAACATATTTTTCATTTTCTTTTGGAATAAAATCTAATCCTTTCTTTTTGAAATTATTTTTGTGATTTGTCTCTTATGGTGATTTGGACCAAAACCTTTTTTTCTTGTTTAACCTTTGTTGAACTCTTGAAGTGTATCGTTTAGGTTTTTCAGAAAGATTTTTATCTTTTATTTCAGAAATATTAATTTCTGTTAGTTTGAAAACCTTTTTAATCTGTTCAGTTTGTACACTTCTTATTGGAAATTCTTCATCAGAATATAATTTGTTGGAGTCATTCAAAGTATATGCTACTTTGAATGTTTCGTCATTCAAATTATTTTTTGATATCAGAAAATCATTATTGTAAACCCTTTTCAACTGTTGGACTTGAAGTGTCAGACTTTGACTTTGACTCCTCGGTTTCATCTTTGTCTAACACATGATCCACCACTTTCTTAATCAACTCAGATTGTTGATCAGTGTCAGATGCAGTGAATGTGATGTCAATATTATCTGGCAATCCATCTGAAGGTTCAGATTCCCACTTTAAATTGGTTGCCTTTTTGACTCTTTCTGAATTAGGATTTAGTGGAGAATATCCTTCTTCAAGCGGAGGTGGACACTTTGTATAATTGGTACTATGTTTCTTACCAGTATTCTTTACTTCAGATTTCTTCTCTTCAAACGCTTCCATGCCTTCTACTATAGGGTAAATCCTGTCAATCACGTAAGAAGCACATGAATAACTTTTCAATAACCTGTTTACCCTCTGAGTTTCTATCCTCTGAGTTTCCAATTTTTGTTCAAGTTCAGCACATTTCTCAATGTACTGATTGATGATTTTATGCTTCGTCATGAACGCTCCATTGAGTGTCTTCATAGCTATCTCTTGTTCATTGCTTGACTTACTATATTGATTCATAACTTTGTTTAAAACATCATAAGATTCTTTCAGTCTGTTCATGTTATGAATCAATTTGTTGTTGTGCCTTTTCACAGTATCACAATTTTCACACTTCTCAGGTATCTTTTCAGTATCTGCTTCCTTCTCAACCTTGATAGCTGGAATTTCTTTAACCTGCTTCTTTACTACTCGAACATTTTCGTCAGGTTTGACCTTTTCTATAGCAGTTGCTGCCTTATGATTCTTCTTTTTCGCAGCTTGTCTTTCTTTGATATCTTCCATTTTACCTGCAAAATATAAATTATACCTATCAGGTGAAAATTCTCTTTTATAATATTCAAGTTTTCGAATTTCTTCACTGTCATCATCACTCTCTTCATCTGATGAGTGATCAAAGATTGGTGCTTTTTCTGAAGCCTCTTCTATTGAAACTGGTTCTTCTTCTTCTTTCTTTTTAGGACTGAATTGCTGAGATTCGTAATAAGCATACACTATTTCATCTTCAGTAGTTGAATCTTCAAAAAATTGAGCAACAAATGCTTTAGAATCTGAAGTTCTGTTAGGATCATAATGATCCCAATTAAAACATTCTGGAATTCTTTCATCTTCTTGATGAACTAGATAAGCTTTCTTTGATGGCTCTTCGATCAGATCCTTCCTAGCATGTGAAGTTTGTTGCGATTGTTGTTGATGCGGCTGTAGAGCAATTTGATGATAAATCGCTTTTCGATGATAATCATTGTTGCCGAATGGATTTTGAGCTCCACTTGCTTCGCGATTTGTGCATTCTCGCTTAAAGTGCCCCTTTTCCCTGCAACGAAAACAAGTAACTTTAGATTTATCAAAACCTAAAGGTGAAGTTCCAGCATCACGGAAATCATCTCTTCCAGTGATCTGTTTAAACTTCTCAGCTCTTCTCAACACACTTGCCATACACCACTTTATATCCATTAGTTCCATCTCTTCAGCATCAATCTGATCATAATCCTCTTTGGTCAACATTGGATTACCAATCCTTCCGGCTACCAAACTTTCATAAGACTCTAATACGGTCACCAATAAAGACATGTGACCTTTGGCAACCTCTTCCGAGAAATTCTGACCAATCTGAAAATGTAATGCAATGTTGCATTGTAGTACTTGGCCATTATTGTTGTATGAGCTTTGCGGTTTAGAATTGGTTGCTGAAAAATTTGGATCAAATGATGGATATGAAGAGAATCCATTATTGTTGTTTGATCCTTGAGATGTCCCTCCAGAAGAACTGTTTGCGTTAAATGCAGTTTCGATCTTTGGTGCAATGTTGTTCTTATCAATCGTACTTCCTTTGTAGTACAGACCAATGTCCTGTTCACCATTAGAATTCTTCATTTTCGCCATCTTCCGTTGTTCCATCTCTTGAACTTCGAGTTTTTCAATAAACTTTCTCAGCGATAGATTCACAAATTCACCATTATTCTTCAAAATCATAAGATATGTGCCCTAAACATCTTGTGGCAACGCATCGGCTAACTTTTCCACCCATTATTCTCTATCTTTCTTGATATCCAATCGCTTCATGTTAACCACCAAATTGCAATATCTTTCTATAATCATTTTGGTGTTTTTAGTTTTAAATCCATGAAATAGATCAAATTCTTTCTTCAAAAGCGATTTTTTGTTCTTGATCATGTCTAAACTTCCAACAAACTTCATTTTTAGTGCTTTCCACATTGAGTGTGCACTTCCGTTGTGTTGCAATAAGATCAAGATGTCTTCCTTAATGGCTTGTTGCAATATACTGATCATCATCGTTTCACTTTTGTATTTCTTTTTCTCTTTATCATCTAAATCTTTAATAGCAACAATCTCTCCGTATTCATCAATCGGTCTAACATATCGTTGTTCAACACATTCCCACGCCTCTAAGTGATTCGCTTGAACCCAATTTTCGAAACGTTCCTCCTATCCACTATACTCCTCGATATTCATGAGCTTAGGTGGTTTTTGCATGGTGCCCATTTCATTCTCTAAGTTCATGTTCTGAGCCATAGTGATCGGGGTAGCAAATGCGTTGCAAAAATCAGAATCCATGTTTCAGTGAGAAAAATTTTCATGTTCAGAAATTTCAAACAATCTGGAAAGTCACGCGAGCTGAAAATCTTCAATCCGTACGAATTCACTGAAATCACTCCAAACGAGCTGTAGTTGTTTTCAAACGACCTGATCAGTTTCCAAATGACCTGGACACTTTCAAGCGACCTGAACCACTTCCAAATGACTTGGACCTAATCTCAAACCGTACGACCTGGAGAAACTCTCAAACGATCTGACTGTTTTCTGAGCGACCTGACAACACCTTTAAACCACGTGAAAATCTGATATTTTCAATTAAGATAGCCGACAAGAGGATATATTCACATGCACACTGACATCTCAAATAAATGTCACATGCATGCTCACACTAAACCCAAATTATCACATGCAATTCTAGATAATTGAAATAATGTGGCTGACAACTTTAATTCTCAATTCAATTTTATTAGGCCGCACTATAAATCTGATTCACATTAAGTATGATTGGGCCATTCTTTTTGTTCACATGCAAAATGAATTAATTGCTGTTGTATAATGATTGGGCCGATTGTTATGAATCTATCCTTTTTTAGTGCATCTCGTGACAAACTGTTGTTTGTTATTAATGATGCAAAGAACAAACCGTGCGACCTGATCAGACTTGATGTTCAGTTCGCGCGACTTGAAAAATCTTTCAAATGACCTGGTGTTTTTTCAAATGACCTGGTCCTAATTTCACACGATCTAGATCACCTCGCACGATTTGAAGATGTTTCGAACGATTTGAAGGGTTTTTCAAATGGTTTGGATGAATATCCACCTCGTTTGAGAATTCTCAGTCCAAAAGTTCATGATTTTGTCAATTTTTATCAAGTTTTAGGTTAAATTTGGTTCTGATTTGTTCACGGATTGATTAAAACAGTGTTTTACGTGTTATTTGTCAAAATCAGGTCATTTTAGCCGTGAATTCATTGAAATTTTGAAGAAAAAGTGTAGAAAATGAGTAGAAAGAAGTTGTTTTTGAAGAAATCAAGCTGAAATGGTAAGAACTCTTCCTCATGAGCTCTGATACCACTTGTAGGATCGGGATTCGATCAAATGAGTCGTTCAGAAGAGTTCTTGATCAATACGAAAGGCGAAATCAGACGTATTGATGTTATATCAGTTAGATACACACTTAGAATCACTTTAACTGTCGATTGTATTGATTTGACAATGTTTACAGATCGTTCGACACTTCGGCAGCACTTCGTCTCCGGAATCACAAAGTTACAAATGAAGACCTAGACTCACCTATTTATAGGAATGCCAGACCCCACGAACTTTCATGCTTTCTGGCCAGACCCTACGAACTGGATCTCATGCTTTCTGGCCAGGTCGCACGAACTGGATCTCATGCTTTCTTGCTAGGTCGCACGAACTGGCCAACCCCCATGAACTTGGCAGGTCTGTTTCCCGTTTCTCTCGTACAACGTGTCCTGGTCTATATATTCTATTACAAGACGAAGTCCACAGACATATGCACTAACAATATCAGGTCCTGATAGTTGGGTTTCCCCAACTTCCGCCCAACAAACTGGCGTTCTGCACTTTCTCCCGTACAAGGCTTCGAAAGGCGCGGATTGAATGCTCGAATGATAGCTATTATTATATGAAAACTCAATCAAAGGAAGATGGTCATCCCAACTTCCGACCAAATCAATAACACAAGCCCTAAGCATATCCTCAAACGTCTGAATTGTACGCTCGCTTTGACCATCCGTCTGAGGATGATAAGCAGTGCTGAAATTTAGACGAGTGCCTAGGGATTGCTGAAAGCTTTTCCAAACATGAGATGTGTATCTTGTATCCCTATCAGAGATAATAGATACTGGCACTCCATGGAGGGATACTATCTCATCCACGTATAGCTGAGCTAGCCTGTCAGAGCTGTGTGTTTCTTTAATAGGTAAGAAGTGAGTTGACTTGGTCAGCCTGTCAACTATAACCCAAATCGTGTCATTTCCATGCTTCGTCCTTGGTAACTTAGTGATAAAATCCATGGTTTCCATTTCCCACTTCCAGGTGGGAAGTTCAGGCTGTTGCAGCAAACCTGACGGCTTTTGATGCTCGGCTTTCACTTGTGCGCACGTCAGACATTTAGCCACATAAGTGGCTATAGATTTCTTCAAACCTATCCATCAATAATTTGCCTTTAAATCCTGGTACATCTTATCACTGCCTGGATGGACTGAATATTTTGAACTATGAGCTTCTTGAAGAATCACATCTCTCAGCCCTCCATGGATTGGAACCCAGATTCGACCATTTAATCTAAGGATTCCATCCTTGCCACATGATAATTGATCAGCAGTTATGCCTAACTTCTCATTCGGGTAGTTATTTTCTAAAATAGCTTCCTTATGGGCAGCTAACAGCCTTTCATGCAAGTTGTTCCTAAGTTCAATGCTTTTGGCGTTGATTCTTATTGGTTTGATCCTTTCCTTTCTGCTCAAGGCATCAGCGACAACATTCGCTTTGCCTGGATGATAACGGATTTCACAATCATAATGATTTAGTGTCTCCATCCAACGACGCTGTCTCATGTTAAGATTCTTCTGGTTAAACAAGTGTTGAAGGCTCTTATGGTCTGAATAAATTATACATTTAGTTCCATATAGGTAATGCCTCCAAAGTTTTAGAGCAAATACAACGGCACCCAATTCCAAATCATGGGTGGTGTAGTTCTTTTCGTGCACCTTTAATTGACGTGAAGCATATGCAATAACCTTGCCTCTCTGCATAAGCACACATCCCATACCGGTGTGCGATGCATCGCAGTAGACAACAAACTCTTCAATTCCTTCTGGCAATGTCAACACAGGAGCATTGCTTAATTTCTGTTTAAGAATCTCAAAGGATTCTTGTTGCTTGGGACCCGAGTCAAACTTGACATTCTTGCGAGTTAGCGAAGTTAGAGGTGCAGCAATTCTTGAAAAGTTTTCAATGAAACATCTGTAGTAACCTGCCAAACCTAAGAAGTTGCAAATCTCTTTAGGTGTTTTTGGTGCTTGCCAATTCATAATTGCTTCAATCTTAGCGGGATCCACCTGGATACCCCGCTCACTTACCACATGTCCAAGAAATTGGACTTCACGAAGCCAAAACTCACATTTAGAAAACTTGGCGTAGAGCTTTTCATGCTTCAGAAGTTTGAGGATACACCGGAGATGTCTTTCATGACCGGCTTGACTCTTTGAATAAATAAGTATGTCATCAATGAAGACAATGACAAACTTGTCTAGATACGGCTTGCAAACGCGATTCATGAGATCCATGAATGCTGCAGGTGCATTAGTGAGCCCGAAAGGCATCACTAAGAACTCGTAGTGGCCATATCGAGTCCTGAATGCAGTCTTATGCACATCTTCAGTCCTGACCTTCAACTGGTGATATTCCGAACTTAGGTCGATCTTTGAAAAATAACTTGCTCCTTGAAGCTGATCGAACAAATCGTCGATCCTGGGCAATGGATACCTATTCTTGATTATAACTTTGTTCAGCTTGCGGTAATCGATGCATAGACGCATCAAGCCATCTTTCTTCTTCACAAACAGAATGGGAGCTCCCCAAGGAGATGAGCTAGGTTGGATAAAACCTTTCTCCAACAATTCATCCAATTGTGTTCTTAATTCTTTCATCTCGGTCGGTGCCAACCGATAAGGTGCTCTTGCAACAGGTGCTGCTCCAGGAATAATATCGATCCTGAATTCTACTTGTCTATCTGGGGGTAAACCAGGTAACTCTTCAGGGACAATGTCTGGATAATCAGAAATAACAGAAATGTCTTCGATCTTTGGCTTTGGCTCATCAACGGTCACATGTGCCATGTAAATGACACAACCTTTCTCCAAACATCAAGATGCCTTAAGCATAGATACTTGCTTAGGCAATCCATACTGCGTATCTCCTTAAATAGTAAGTGGCTCACCATAAGGGGTCTTGATAACCACTTGCTTCTTGTCACATACAATTTGGTCTTGGTTATGAGATAACCAATCCATACCTATCACTATATCGAATCCTGCCAATTTCAATGGAAGCAAAGACAGTGGAAAAGAGTGATTCCTAATGGATATGAAACATCCATCTAATATTGTTGAAGCAGTCTCTATGGTACCGTCGGCCAATTCTGCTTCATACTTTATGCTTAGAGTCTTAACAGGCAGATTTAGTAATTTACAAAATTTATTGTCTACAAAGGACTTATCTGCACCAGAATCAAACAACACTCTAGCATAAACATCATTGATAAGA
Organism: Helianthus tuberosus; assembly: GCA_030545235.1. NCBI lineage: Eukaryota > Viridiplantae > Streptophyta > Magnoliopsida > Asterales > Asteraceae > Helianthus > Helianthus tuberosus. The sequence continues at coordinate 152,199,031 of CM060452.1, forward strand.
AAGGTACCTGTTATCACATTATCGTTTTGCACAGCCTCCTGAGCATTCATTTGGAAGACCCGAGCATTGGTCTTCTTAGCATCTTCAGGCTTCTTTGCAAATTTAGGGCAATTGGTCTTGATATACCCTTTCGCGTTGCAACCATAACAGGTTGCATCTTTCATCTTTTTGCAATCCAAAGTTCTATGTTCCTTGGACTTGCAGATCCCACAAACCTTAGGCTTCGTCTGCGATTGCGATTGTGATTCAAGCCTGCACTTTCCAAAATGGTGCTTCTGGCAGGTTTTGCATTTGGGCTTCTCTCTTGTCTGTTGGGTATCCTTTTTAAACCCAGAACTCTTCTTATGCTCAAAGTTCCCCTTTCGTTTCTTATCAGAGCGACATGAGTTCTTTTCTTCACGTTTCCTCTTCCCTTCATCAGAATTCTTAAGCGACCTTTACCTAATCGCATCGAGTGTAAGAGATAAGGACAGATCAACCACTGACCTAAAGGTGGTAGGTCTGGATGCTTTCACATTTCCCTTGATTTCTGGAGCTAGACCTCCAATAAAACATGCTATGCGCTTCGGTTTCAGTATGACCAAATAAGGAACCAATCGGGACATGGTGTTGAAGCTTGTAAGGTACGCCTGACAATCTAAGTTCTTCATGACCAGTGTCAAGAAGTCGGTTTCAATCCTTTCTACCTCATGTTGAGGACAGAAGTTATCCTTGATCAATGCTACGAATTGTTCCCAAGACATATTGTAAAGTGGGATTTTCCATGTGGCTTGAACCAACGATCTCCACCAGGCCAATGCTTCTCCTTTGAATGATTGTGAAACAAACTTCATAATATCCTGTTCCGCACAACCACTGATATAAACTACGGTATCCATCTCATCTAGCCATGTCATACAGTCAATGGCTCCTTTTTCTCCTGTGAAGTCCCTTAGCTTGCAAGAGACAAAGTATTTGTAGGAACAAGTCTTAACACGTGATTCCTGATTAAGCACAATTTGCTTGGATGGGATACTTTTCTTATTCGACGAATGATGAGAATCGTCCTTCTTTGATTCGTGTGTTTTAGAAGGGGGCTTACTATGAGCCACAGATAGAGTCTTTGAGCGAGTATTACTTGGTTCTTTGAATTGTCGGTCAATGGCTCCGGTGACAGCATTGTCTATCATTGCTTGTAGATCTGCACCCGTTACATTCATTCGGGTGTTATCATTTCTCTCTTTTGGATGACTGTTAACCTCTTCTAATTCAGACATGCTGAAGCTTGATTTCTATAAAACAGTTGACAATAATTTATTCAGAGGTTTATTATTGAATCACCATTTTTGACGATTCATTCACCATGGTAAATATAAACCATATTTGATTAATTTGATAATCATATTTATTTAAATTATAATTAATCCCAGTTATAAATTATCAAGGATATTTAAGTGGCACAAAAAGGCCTAGTCACGAGGACAGTTTTATTTTTGTAAGCCATGATCTTATAAGATCGAGGCATTTAAGGTTTGAACATAGTTCATCGCCTTTACTGACAGGGAGGCATAGACTACAACTGTCGTTTGTCTTAAAGGACAATAAGTGTGGCCCGTAGGCACTTCATCGCTAATGGATGTTTAATATGTGATCATCTTAATTGATGATTTGAACCCAAGATTTCTAGGTCATTAGGCTAGATAAGGAATTTGGAAGAATCAAATTGAATATGACATGTGTGACTTTATTGAATCACATTTGCCAGGAGTGTTAACATGTTTTCAGATGTTAACAAGGATTTGAATCTTTTAAATATGTTTTACCATCATGGCCATGTCTAAAATGACATATAGACTAGGTTATACCTTTAAGATTCTTTTTAATATTTTATTGGTAGATCAAATTAAAATGGAAGTGATATTTTGATTTATTTTATATAGTACATTCATATATATATAATGACAATACATTTTAGAAATGAAACATTCCATAAATTGAGAGGAGTACATAGCTGCCCTAAACGAGACTTTTTAAATAAATAACTTGTCCACACAGGGACTAAAATAAGAAAGACAAGTCCACGCAGGGACCAAATACATAAATAAAATGTCCACACAGGGACTTAATTGAAAATAAAATTACAAAACAAACAAGTAAATAAGGATTTTTAATAATCCCTTTTCTTTTTCCCTTTTATAAGGTTTGCCAAACCCTTTAGTAGACCCCGGCTGCTCCTACGCTCCTCATTTACCTGTTGCTCCACCTCGTGCAACCGTTGAAGGATTTCCTGCTGCTGTGGTGGTTGGATCTATGGCGACTGAGGCGGCTGCTGCTGCTTTGGTTGAGGAGGTGGTGGGTATTGATACCCATATGTAGGCTACCCAGTTGGGTACGTAGCTGGATAGGGTCCAGGGTAAAGAGCATTGTAGTTTCCCGCTTCAAGGTAAGGGTCGACGGCAGGGGCATTGTTGTAATTATAACCCGAGTAAGCTTGCGGCTCAAACGGGTTGTACCCGCCTGCACCTGGGTACGATGGGATTGGGTTATCATAACCCATGTGTGGTGCTGGCGTGACTGGTGCAGAGTCGACTTCAGAAACTGGATTTGAAGGCCCACCAATTTGCGGGTCTTCATACAACGGCGGGTAGTTGCTGTTGCTGGAGTGTTGGGGGTGCTGAATTGAAAACCCCCACACACGGACATCCGTGCACCTCTTCTTCGCCTCGGTGGTTCTGGAGGTAGTTGCTGTTCTAGTGGTGGCGGTGGCGGTGGCGTGATCGCCTCAAAATGTGGGTCCTCAGAGGGGACCTGTTGGTGTGGTGGTGAGTAGCGGTGAGGGGGAGTATACTCTCACTTGTATGTAGCCCATCTTTTAGCAAAAATGTTTGGGCCTCTGTAAGGCGAACCATGAAAGGATGATCCGCTAGATATCTCAATTGGATGCGTGGGCGTCCCAGATGGTCGCATTTCTGGATCTGGATCTTCGTCCACATCCATATCCTACATCTCAGGATAGTGGTCAGCCGGTCCCAAAGGGTTTGGACCCTCTGGTTCTTCTATTTGGTTTGCCGGGTTGAACCGGCTTTGAAAGTATGGGGTCGGGTCCTGGAAGGCATGGTGTGAACTCGATCGTTGCAACGGAATAAAAGAATGATGCGAATCATGAGGTTCCTTGTCTTGATGTGGCCCGAACGAATGGTGGTAGGACAGTGAAGAACTGAGTGAGACTGAGCGTCTCGCGGGCTCCAAGTAAGTTCTCCAGTCTTCGTGAGGACTAGAGCTATGTGTTGCTGATGGAGTACGCCGGTGTGATGGCCCGGCTTCATGGTCGTTTCTTGCCAAAATTGGGGCCTTTCCTCTAACTCTTGGCGGCATTTTGTCTTTGATCCTGTCAAAACAAAAGAAAATAACAAAAGACAAAAACCAATTAAGATTAGGATTAATCCTAAGTCTTTTGCCTAGACTCGGAAGTCAAGGAATGTGCAACTGTGTCATTGAGATTAAACACAAAAGGCTAGTGTTTAATTCACTCAATGTTGGCTCTGATACCAACCTGTCAAACCCCGATATTTCCACGTATTACCGATGGGCCCGGTGGGGAGTATCGTGACGTAGTTGATATCATCATAGACAATTGATCACAGTTTAATGCACAGCGGAAGTCTAAAATAATATTACAAACCGAAATCGAAAGTATAATAAAATATTACACAACGGTTGTAAGTGGATCCACAGGAAGATCTAAAACAGAAAGTAAACATAGTTCAACAGACTTAAAGTATTTAGAGCTTGCAAGACTCTTTAAGAAATACTCAGGAGTTCCAGCCTATTTCGTGTAGTACCTGCACTTAATCTTTTTGAAAAAATACGTCAGTTTACACTGGTAAATACAATTAACTAACTCTTTTGAAAAGTGTTTATAAAATTGATTTGGATGCACAAGGCATAAAATATTTTAAAACTTGGGACAATTATTAAAATAATATTGTATACAAATTTATATGTTCGTCGTCCATTCAGGGCCCAGTTAGAAGAGCCGAGACAAGATTAATAGACACACCACTAGTATAAGCCCACAAGAAGTTTCCTCACGAGTGAGATACCGTTTTACATACGCAACTGTCAGGTGTATGCCTACACCCCGTGCTTAAGTCGTGGCCATTTCAAATGAATGAGTCGAGGATATCCAGGACACGGTCATTAACCCCCCAAAGGCTTTGTATCAAACAAAATAGATTAAGTGGTATTATTAAAATGCCGTATCCCAAGCCCGTATAAGGGAAAATAAGTTAAAAGTATTTACCTGAGCTAAATGAAATTTATTCTCAGTCGTATTTTCTAATCAGCAAGTACAGGGAGCTTTTACTGGGCTCCTAATCTGGAACGAAGGTTTTAATAACCTTTTAGATTCCTAACGGGTCTTATTTAAGTTATAACTTAGACCGGTTAGTTTTAAAGAAAGGTTTACGGTTCAAAACGCAAGATTAAGCGAAGAACGGATCAGAACATGACTTTGGCCCGACAAGTATGAAGACTTGTAATAAATGGGTGAACTAATCACATTCTGGATTTTGAAGTAAAAATGATAAGGTTTGACCCGTTTCGGATAATTTATGCATACTAGTTACATAAACCGTACCGAACGTGTATATGCATAACGGGTAACCGAATGAGTCATGAACAAGTTCCTTAAGTTATTATGCTTAAAATATGTTATGATATCAGTAGGATATCTTCCATTATTCCTAAAACGAATTTAAAACCAATTTAAGCCCCATAAGGGTATTTTGGTCATTTTATAGTTTATAAAAGAGGTTAAATAATAAACTAAGGTTCTGGTCTAAAATATTAGTAAAAACATTTATTTTATCAAGTTAATTCAGCAAGATATCATACATATGTGAGGTTTATCATTTATGGCCAAACTATGCACCGTAAGGGCATTTTGGTCATTTCACATATGCTTTTAAGGTTAAATTTGGAAATCTGGGTTCAAGAATTATACTTACTATTAAAGTATAAAAATTTGTTTATAACATCAGTAGGTAACAAGTCTTAGGCGTTAAATATGGTTTTAAACCATACTATGCGCTTAATAAGCGTAAAAGTCGGTATTTGACGATATTTGAAATGTTTATAAAATTTTGAAGTCCTGATCAGTTTCTAAAGCTTAAAATATTTTATTTAACATATAAAATTAGTAGGAAAAGGTTTGGTATCAAAATGATATGTAAAACTCATTTTATTGGTGAAAAGGGCATTATCGTCAATACCGAATTTACACTAGAACTCTATGTTATGATTAGTATAAAATTTGACAAAAATTTCCAAAAATCCCTAAATGTTATATTATAACAGTGGGTAGCAAGTTTGGTGCCAAAAATTGGGCTTAAATATGATTTATGCCAAAAATGTCATTTAATTAATAAAAAGCTTTAGTTTTACGATATCTTGCATAACTTTCATTCTAGACCAGAAACGGACGTCAAATTTTAGGACATACTTATAAATCAGTAATGAAGATTTTTGTCCACTCACATTTCCAAAAATTTCGTTTTTATATCAAAAGGGCAAAATGGTCAATTTTAAGCGAATAACGGAACATGCATGTAATCTATGATTTCTATGGAATCATGTAGTATAACTTCAGAGAGTTATACTAACATATAATATGATCCCAAAGGAACCCTAAGACATAACTAAACTAATGCTAAATCTGGTCAGAACTGAAAGTCAAAACAAAAGTCTACTTTTGCGACTTTCGGTTGCGAACCGAGCCTAAACTCAGAATTGTCGGGTTGAACATGCCTAAACATGTTCTTATATTATTTACCAAGTTATTTAAGTGTTAAAACATGTTCCATAACTTCTACATTATCAGCTATGAATTACTAAGGCAGGCATAAATAATGACCATTTTAATTATGAAGCTGTGATATTGTCTATTATTAACATCAAAATAATAGACTTAGTTAAAAAAATTCTACTTAAACGAAGACAAATCAGCTTTGGCCAGAAGTGTAATCATTTAAGTATGTGTGCAAAGTAATCGTGACAAATCAGCTTTGGCCAGAAATGAGACAATCACTTTAGTTATGCACTTGTCAAGTATGCTAGACATAAATGAATTAAAATCAGCTTTGGCCAGAACATAAGACATTTCACGTTTGTAATGCATACTCAACATAGCTTTTATAATACTTGAACAATAAATAGATGTATTAAATCAGCTTTGGCCAGAAATGATACATCAGAAGCTCATTCAAGTTAAGCTATTTTGGTTTTGTGGAAAATTTATCTGATTCTGATTAGGTAATTAAGTGTTTACAAAACCGAGTATTTAATAGCAAACGACCTGTTAGCGCGGATCGAGTCGCAACCTTGTTGTTTCGAGTCGGAACCATGGTCTCGACTACTGTATTTTATGAGATCTCGACTCATAATGAGGTCTCAAGTCGCAACCACGGTCTCGAGTTGTGAAGATTCAAGCCCTTAGTCGAAACCTCAATGGTCTCGAGTCGAGTCCTTTGTCTCGAGTTGTAAAGATTTGAGGACCTTATGATTTCGAGTCGAGACCTTGTAGTCTCGAGTCGAGATTTGATGGTCTCGAGTTGCAATCTGATGGTCTCGAGTCCACTGTTAACAGCTGTTATTGTGATAATAACTGAAAACTCAAAATTTTAGGGATTGTGGGATAATGTTTCCTGTTTTATTGCTGATCTAAACTTATCAAAAGATTTCGAAATTATAACTGTTTATCTTTTAACAGTTTCCGAAAATTTTAAGAGATGTAATTCAGATCAAAACAGTAAAAACATCCACTAATCCAAATTATATTCCAAAACTTAAGGAATTTTTGAGTTTTCCTTAGAACATATGATGAACCCTAGAAAATTAAAACATAATTCTGGGATCCGAAACCTGAATTCTAAGGCTTTTGTTAATAGATTTCGGGCATTAATTTACCCATATTGGTTTCGGGTGACATGATTAACCACCCTTTTTCTTAAAACACTGATTTCGGCTCAAAGAAAACCGAAAACAGCCATGATTTTTTATAAACTGTTAAAAAATTCTGTTTTCCAGATTTTGATCCCAGAATAATGGATACGAAAAACAGAACTGATTTATCAACATATGCTCTGATACCACATGTTGATCAGTTCTGTTTAAACATAATGGAAAACATGAATAACATACCTGTTACAGCAGACATGCCAGCAGAGAATCCAGTCAGAGATGCAGCCATTGAGTTTGACATACTTGTCAGGATGATCTGGTTCCTCCTTAGGGTGTAATGTTATGATGGTGATGAAACCGAAACTAGGGAGGTTTCGATTATGGAGAGAGAGCCGATTATTGATGTTATGAGGGTTATGTAAATTGTGTAACTGTCTAACCCTTAAACTCTCTAATAATCTCCTTATATATACACCCAAGAGGAAACCTAATTAGTTAATAAGGGTAATATGGTCCATCAACGATTACAAACTAATTATTAATAGGTTATTAATATATTTTGATCTATATAATATAAAGGATTATAATGGCTACAAGATTAAATATTATGATAATTATATATTTAATCTCACAGCCAAATCTTCGCCCGATCTTCTCGTGCCGATTTATGCGATCGACTTCGACATGTTGATGTTCACTTTGTTGACTTCTCATTGTTAATAACATTAATTAGACCCAACAATCTTCTCCTTAGGCTAATGCTATCAGATTCTTGTGCAATCTACATAAACGTTAACTTCATGTGTGTTGCGATCTTCAAATTTGACAAGCTTTAGTCTTTATTTAAAGACCCATCAATATTTTCTTATCTGTGAGACATCTCTATTTCAAGACCAAATTATGTTTCCCAAATCTGTGAGCCAAACCTTAAGGTTGTGCTCCAGCTAAATAGACCTAGAATAGCATATTCTATAGTATATGATATTTGTTTTTACATGTTCTCAATGTATTTGACACTAGTATCAGTTTACCCATTTTTTATATAGAGTAATAATTTGACGAGTTAAATGCCATTTTAGATCATGTGGTTTGAGACATTTTGTTAGTTTAGTGCAAACGTCTCATTTTTAGTCTGTGGGTCCAAAACGGTTTCATCATTGCCATTTTAGTCCACTGGGCTAACTTAATTCGTTTTTTCTGTCAATGAGAAGGGCAATATGGTCATTTTATTATGGCCGAATTGTCTTTCTAGTTAACAAAATTACATATAAAATGACCGAATTGCCCTTCTCGTTAACAGATAAAATTGATGAATTTAACCCAGTAGACTAAAATGGCAACAATGAAACCTTTTTGGACCCATAGGGGGGAACATTTGGACTAAACTGCCAAAATGACCCAAACCACAGGGACTAAAATGACATTTAACTCTAATTTGACACTTGTATCAGTTTACCCGTTTTTTATATAGAGTAATAAACTCTCGTACAACATAAAATATGGTTTGTATAATCTTGGAGTTCTAGAGGTATCTTGGTAGCTAATATTTATATAGAGTAATAATTTGACACTTGTATCAGTTCTTTACTGTGGGGTATGGTGGATGGGGGTTTGGGGCATGGGTTGACACGTGGATCTCGAGGGACACCGTTGGAAGTTTGCATGTTGGGTCGGTATGCCGGGGCGTGGCTAGCCTTCGAGGGTTGGCCACGTGTATAATTTTTTTTTCAATTTTTATAAAAATACACACAAAATTAAAAAAAAAAAGCCAAAAATTATTATTAAAATTTCCTAAAATTTACAAAATCCTACAAAAAAAGGATTACAAATCTAAAAAAAACATAATTAGACATATAAAAAAACCCTAATTAAGCGTTAAATAGATTTCGAACAGGGCGAGCTTGTCAAACGGCTTCCGCTCCTTGCCCCGAAACTCGATGTTGGCCACCGCCACCCGGTCGTCGTGACTTATATCACCGCCCGGGACGCTGTCGTAGTAGGCTTTAAAACGGTCAATCTTCGGTCGTAGTTCGCGCCACTTGTGTTGGCACGCGTTTAGATTGTGCCAGTCGTTCCCTAAGTTGTGCCGGTAGCTAGCGAAAGCTTCCGGCAAGTAACGGGTCTTACCGGGTTGGCGGCCCTTCATCACGTCCACGACGCTCGTTACAAGTGCTAGCTCTTCCTCGTGCGTCCATGAGGCCATTTTCAAGTGTGGGTAGCGGGATCGGGTAGGTGGAGTGAAGCGTTGGGGTAGCGATGTGGGCAGGCGATGGGGGGTTTTATAGTAGTTCGGGTATGGGTTTGGCTTGGCCAAACGGTTGGGTTTGGCTTGGCCAAACGGTTATTTTTCAAATTTTAAATCCTAGCCACCTAGCCTAGCCAACCAGCCAATGAGAGCCGGCCACGGAAGACCGCTAGCCCCACCCCAACGCCCGGGCTGAAACCCCCGCCCAAGGGGCCACGCCGAAACCCAAGCCCATCCGGGGTGGTGACTTTGGCGTTTGTACCCAACCCACGCCCCAACCCCGCCCCATACCCCATAGTCTTACCTATTTTTTTATTCTATTGGGGTGCCTGCACGATGCAGCAGGAGCACAACACCGATTGTATAAGTAGCTCTCTTAACATATATAACTTAGTTATTGTGATAGACCGGTCGCTGTTACTCTTAATATATATATATATATATATATATATATATATATATATATATATATAAATAAGGGATGGTTCATTGGGGAACACTAAAAAAGTGGAGAACAGGGGAACACTTTTAAAAATTATACTTAACATGTTAAAAAAAATATTTTTCTAATTTTTTTTCGGCGTTTTTTTCTTATAAATACAAGTAGAAACATTTTTGATAAAAAAAATCAAAAACTAAAAATATAAAAAAATGTTTAAAAAACAGTTATATCTTATAGAATTAACTTAACATGTTAAAAATAATTATTTTTAAAATTTTTTCAGCGCTTTTATTTATAAAAAGGAGGAGAATCTAGTTGAGTAAAAAATATTTTTTCTAAAAAAAAAATTTTTAGCCTTTTTTTTAATTGTTTTTTTTAATATTTTTAGTTTTTGATTTTTTTTATTAAAAATGCTTCTACAAGTATATATAAGGAGAAACACCGAAAAAGATATTTAAAAAATTAATTTTTAACATGTTAAGTTAAATTTTTAAGAGCGTTCCCCGGTTCCCCACTTTTTTAGTGTTCCCCAATGAACCTCACACACACATATATATATATATACATATATATATATATCACGGGCTTTAAAAAGAGTTGTACATTTTGAAGTGCAAGTATTAAAGATTCGACCCTATATTTTTGTCAGGATATATATATCATATTATTGTTATGTGGTTACATTCTAATTACTTTTAGTAAAAGGTCTTTCTAATCTATGTTTCATCTCTAAAGTAAGGTTCTTGCAATAAAAACATATAAAGTTTTAAAACATTTATTAGCTTACACACCTTTTAGTTTTACTCTTAAATTTGCACATCTTTTAATTTTACTCTTAAGAAAGTAAAATTTTAGAATTTTTTTAAACTAAATTACACACCTTTTAATTTTACTTTTAAATCTACACATTTACATTTGTTAACTTAAAGCCTTGAACCAGAGTACACCTTTTCCACAAAATCTTAGTGCATGGATAATTCTCGATGGATAAAAACATATGAGGTTTTGAAACATTCAACTCATTATATTATTATGTTTTTAATATAAGAGTATTATATAATCCCAAACCTTTATTTAGGGGCCAAAACTTTGCGTTAATTGAGAAACATTGTTGGCTTAATATACACTTCACCCCATCCACGCCACTCTAATCCATTCCAATGTCTAATTGCTAGAGAGAGATAGAGTGTGATAAGAAATACAAATAGTGGAGGGTTTTCAATTACCTAAGAACTTGATAGAATGATTGTGCTACTGCTGATGGACTAATTAAGAAATAAGTGTAATGAGTATCAACACTCCATGTCGTCATCCTCCATATTGCGAGTGCGGCCAGTTCACCACCCATTATTCTTCATCGTTGTCAATCTTCTATACTTTGCATGTTTAGTCGCATCTAGATAGTTGGTAGTTCTGAACGGAGACATTGACGTCATTAACGTCACTTCTAGTGGATCAAATAGATCTAAGGAAGATAGCATTGTTGATATATTTAATTTGATCACGCTCTTGAAAATGAGTTACCGAGAACCATAAACAATCTGATGGTTCGCAATCAAACCTTCCTGTGAGTTAAACTGGAGAATTAGATGTTATGTTCCTGTGGACTATTTATATAAAAAGTGTAAAATAATATAAACGTAAGTATTGAACTTAGTGGCAGAAAATCATGATAATTATTTGCAGGGATCTCAAAATTCTTTAAGCAATGCTTATAAGATTCATCCTCCTCGATCAAAGTTTTACGTATCTTGAACTATTCTTCCAATCCAGAATTTGTTTCATATTACACTAATCTTCATAAGTAACGAAAGAAAGGAAAATAAACGAACAAAAGTCGGTGACTTACCTCTGTCCCGGAAAAACAAGTGACGGTAACAAAACTCAGGTTGCTTATTATCGACTGAGACTTTGTTGTTAAATCGGGTGACGTACGTCCATGCTTTGTGATCCTCCATTGCTTTCTCGTGGAGAAGAACAAGCAAATCCAAAGTGGGGGTAGTTTTGGTTGTACTTAGTGTGCCTGACGAGTTTAGTCCGCCTGAAACAACGACGAATAATAAAGAGGGAGGAGAATGTGCTTATAGAATTGGATTAGCTAAAATGATGAAGAATGAATGATTTTGAGTTGTTTTAAAACTCATGATAGAATTACAGTTATTATTGCAGGTTGGTTATGAAAAGAATTGGATGTAGAATTGGGTTAGCGAAATTGTTTCAAGTCCCCAAATGATGGGTTGTTATTGTCGGTCGGTTACGAACAACTAATTCAGTCGATCCGTTTATAACTCTTTGAATTCCATTTATTATTTTTAACTTGAAGACTTCTAATTAACTCTATTCGTCAGTTTCATTTTGAATTACTTCTCTTCGAATTCCATTTAATATTTTCAACTTGAAGACTTCTAATTTACCTCTATTTCATTATCCATTAAACTATTTTATTATTAATTTAATATTGATATAAAAAGACTATCTTGCCCCTTACGAACTTAGTTAAGTTATTGTACTATATGCATAAAATGTTGTAATTACTTAAATTTGGTGGGAATCTTTGGGTTAAATAGGAGTTTTTATCATTTAACTTTCATAAAATTGATATTAAAATGGCCAATATAGCCATCTTCCCCCATATTACCATATTATCACCACAACCAATCTCATAATCAGATTTTGCTTTAGGTTTGAAATAAATTACATAAAACATTATATCAAAACATGTAGCATCATGAATTGCTTTTATAAGTTTTCTATTTAATGTCTTAAAAGTAATTGTAGAATTAAATGTCATTAGTTCATTGTGTGTTGTATATCAAGCATTTCTATTTGTACCTCTTAATTTTTAAGAAGTCCCTAGGGAAATGCTTTATTATATATATATATAGGGGACCGCTAGAATGAGAACCACCCCGAGTTATGAGAACCGCGAGAACCACACCATCCGGGTCGCCGTTGACCAAGATTTTTTTTTACAACTAGATGTGTGTATTATAAACACATTCGCAAAAAAAAAAAATTAAACGGCGCGGCCGAGGGGGTAGTTTTTTACACCACAAGTTTGGTGTAAAAAAAACAAAAAATAAATAAAAACACCAAACTTGTGGTGTAAAAAACTACCCCCTCGGCCGCGCCGTTAAAATTTTTTTTTACGAATGTTTTTATAATACACACATCTAGTTGTAAAAAAAAATCTTGGTCAACGGCGACCCGGATGGTGTGGTTCTCGCGGTTCTCATAACTCGGGGTGGTTTTCATTCTAGCGGCCCCCTATATATATATACATACTGTAGATATAGATTTTGCTTTAGGTTTAAAATAAATTACATAAAACATTATATCAAAACATGTAGCATTATGAATTGCTTTTATAAGTTTTCTATTTAATGTCTTGAAAGTAATTGTAGAATTAAATGTCATTAGTTCATTGTGTGTTGTATATCAATCATTTCTACTTGTACCTCTTAATTTTTAAGAAGTCTCTATGAAAATGCTTTATAATATAGTATAATAGCTTTCATAGATAATTCTTAATTCTTGAGTTTCTTTATATTAAATAGGGTGCAAAAAGGACAATTATACCCCTCAAACATAATTAATAAACGCATTGTGTGTTATATCAAGCATTTCTACTTAACTCTTAATTTTTAAGAAGTTCCTAAGTAAATGTTTTATAATATAGTATAGATAGAGTAATAAACTCTCGTACAGCATGAAATATGGTTTGTATAATCTTGGAGTTCTAGAGGTATGTTGGTAGCTTATAGTTTGCATAGAGGTGTCATATATTGACAATCCTATCTTGGTGGTTTTATTATGGTTTATTAAAAATTGTTTGTCAAATTTGGACTCGAGACGCATCTCACGTTGCACGATTGATATTTTTTTTATTAAATATACGTTGCACGATTGATATATTTTTTTATTAAATATAATAATAATAATTGAATCACGTTTTATTAAATATAATAATTGAATCCCGTGTTGGTAATAGCATTAAGTATTTGAATTAAGTTTTTAATGAGTGACTAAAGATCTATGGAATGTCATTACTTCTAGCTTGCCCTTTTTTAATTAAATATTAGATAACTTTTGTTGTGTTATTTAGAATATTGATACATACTAACAATATCAAACAAACATCTTTTATTCATTACATTACAAGAAATATAAAAGTAAAATAGTCAATTCGGTCGGTATATTTAGAAAAAACATTTACTCGCAATTCTTATTTATCGAAACAAATGTTTATATACGACAACACTTCCTATTGTCTTTGGTCAAAATCTAATGATGTAACTAGACAATTACTCGTATTTTTTATCACAATAATATCTAGTCAACGCTTCCTAATAAAAACACACGTCTTTGGCCAAAATCTAATGATATAACTAGACAATTACTCCTATTTTTTTATCACAATAATATCTAGTAGGAAATAGAAAAACAAAGAGTTAAATGTTTGATTGGTCCCTCTGGTTTGTAATGGGCAGAGAGAGAGAGAAAGTGTGGTGCTTGTAGTAATGGTAGTGGGTGTTTGATGTTGGAGATGTGGTGGTGGTGGGCGTAAAGTGGTGGTGGTGTTTCTTTGGGAATAGAGAGAGAGATATCTGGGTACAGATAATGGTGATTTGGGGAAGAAGTGAGGGTGGGACTTATAGAAATATTTGTTTTAATTAAACAATTTTTTATTTATTATTTTTCTTAATAAGTAATGGTACTTTGGCAATTTAATACAAACTTAACTAAAGAATCTAACCTAAGTTAATGATAAGGACTATCCGAGTGCAAAAATTACAAATACTGAGACCAAATGTGTAATTATTAAACCACTAGAACCAAGTCGGCAATATTTACAAATTATATGGAACAACCAAGCATTTAACTCTACTATTTTTTTTCGACAGAAACAAAACTCATTGACTTTTTTTCACCCAAAATGTTTTGAATATTGATCGAGTCATTTGAGAAGATCCATCTATTTTGGACATGCCATATACTTCAACATGCTACCAAAATGATGAATTGCATGATTTTTCTCTTGTGGTTGATTCCCAAAACATGTTTAGACCGTGGGGTGTGGGTTTGGGTTTGGAGCATGGGAATCAAACCAACGTCGCTTTAACCACACCGGGCCATCTTGGGTAGCGGCGTTGCCCCTCTTTCATGGCTATGAAGCCTAGCGTGAGGCAAGTTTGGGAGCTGATGTGGATGGCTGGGATTGGCTGAGTTCATGTGACCGTTAGGTTAGCCGATGGCCAACGGCTATTTTATAAAATAAAAAAAAAAATCTTTAACTTTTATTTTATATAAATCAACCAATTCTTACTAAATTTTACTATCCAAATATTCAAAAACCACCTCCCATCATCCAAAAAAAATTATACAATGAATTCTTCAAGTTCAAGCGATTCGTCATATAGTTATGATTCGTCATCCTCATCGAACGACGGGGCGGAAATATTATTATCAACAGTGGCGACGCTCCTAAAAGCTATCGTTGAAGATTTAGAAGAAGGGACTTCCCAACCCCAACCCAAACGGAGGAAGTATATTGTCCGTGAACGCGAAACCGCTAACGATTTGCTGCTAAGTGATTATTTATCACCCAAACCAATGTATGATGCAAGAATGTTTAGGTGTCATTTCCGTATGAGTAAAAAATTATTTTAAGAATATCAAGGATATTAGAAGATAATTAGGATTTTTTTCGACAAAGACCCGATGCACGTGGTAATTTAGGATTTACCAGGTGGAAAAAGGTTACGGCCGCCCTAAGACAATTGGCTTACAGGAATAGTTCTGACATAATGGACGAGTATTTAAAAATGTCGGGACGGGTGGCTAGGGAAAGTCTTCACAATTTTTGTGCTTATATCATTGAACTATATATGAAAAGATATTTGAGAAAACCGACATTTAGTGATATGCAACAACTTTTGGAACATCACGTTGAATATCATGGTCTCCCTGGGATGATAGGTAGTATAGACTGTATGAAATGGGAGTGGGAGCTTTGTCCAACTGTACGGCAAGGCTCTCACATAAGCGGATATCATGGAATGCCGGCTATGATGCTTGAAGCTATTGCATCACAAGATCTTTTGATATGTCATGCTTTCTTTGGGATGCCAGGTTCACATAACGATATAAACATTATTCATCACTCGCCCCTTTTCAATGATCTGATAAATGGTGTTGGACCTAAGGGAACATTTTTTGTAAATGATATTGAATACATTCATGGGTACTATCTTGTTAATGGAATTTACCCTCTGTGGGTTGTTTTTATGAAATCTTTTTTCATGAGATGGAACCCTAGATCCTAAAAGAGTAAAGTTTAACAAAGTTCAGATGGCGGTACGCAAAGACATCGACCGAGCATTTGGTGTTTTGCAAAAAAGGTGGCGCATTTTGAGCACGCCTTGTCGATTGTATAAAAAAGATCAAATAAGAAACGTGATGTACGCGTGCATCATTCTACACAACATGATTTTAGAGGATGAAGGCCGGGCAATAGTTGAATATTATCCCGAGGAGACCCAATCAAATAATGAAAACATTAGTGACGAACAGAGAACGCAAAACCAAAATCTAATCGAGTCACAACAAATAAATGCAAATCTTCGAGATGCTTTGGTTCAACATGTTTCAACACTTCCTAGATTTGACAACGTTGAAGGCGAAGATGAAGATGACTGATTTTTTTTGTGATGTAATGTATTTTTTTGTTGTAGTTATTTATTATTAATCAAATAGGTATTTTTAAAATTAATATATTAAATTCTATGATTAAAATAAAAAAAAAGAAAAGAAAATAACTGCCAAATGTCAACCCACGCCCCCTCCACACCCCACTTTTTTCGGTTAACCAATGGTAAAAAAATTATCCGTTAACTGACTTTCGGTTAATTCGGTTTTGGTTAATTTCGGTTCGGTTTTGTTGGTTTTCGGTTCGGTTTTGATTAAGAGTTCGGTTATTGCACACCCCTAGTATAACATCAGAACGGGCAATGGATTCATGTATAACATAGAAACTTAAAAGAGTTGCGTACGACAAGATGTTTGTTGAGGTATAAGTGCATGCTATTTTCATAGTTTTCACTTTTCGCTATATTATCTATTACCCAATACTATAATTATCTAGGGTTAGGATATAATAGGAAGTTTTTTTTTGCTAGAAAGACTAGGAAGTAATCTTGACCTTCAATTGATTTAATCAAGGGCTAAAATTAAATGAGTGAAATTGAAGAGAAGAAAAGAGGCGCGTGGGTTTGTGAAGGGCATTCTAGTCAATACAGGACAATAGTTTCTCTCCCCTCCAATTGCCCCCCCCCCCCATTTTTAAACGTTAATAACTTTTTCATACGACATTATTTTTTTTTATAAAAATTGCACCAAAAAGCGAGCGTTTTTTATCTTTAAAACGAGTATACTATTGCTTTATTTTTGAATTTTTTTTTTGAAAACCCAGTTGCGTAAAATGAAATGGAAAAAAACCTAGTTGCGTAAAACGCAATGAAAAAAAACTTAAAAAAATGTCTTTTTTTCTAAAACGCAATGCACCAAAAAACACAAAGAAATGTCTTATTTGTAAAACGCAATGGCCAGAAAACACAAAGAAATGTCTTATTTCTAAAACGTAATAGTCTAAAAACACAAAAGAAAGTGTACTTTCTAAAACACAATGGACTGAAAACACGTAAAAATGTGTTTTACCTAAAACGCAATGCACAAAAAACACAAAGAAATGTCTTATTTCTAAAACGTAATGGCTAGAAAACACTTAAAAATGTCTTATTTCTAAAACGCAATAGCCTAGAAATACAAAAGAAAGTGTACTTTCTAAAATGCAATGGACTGAAAACACATAAAAATGTGTTTTACCTAAAACGCAATGCACCAAAAACACAAGGAAATGTTTTATTTCTAAAACGCAATGGCCAGAAAACCTTTACAAATGTCTTTTTTTCTAAAATGCAATAGACTGAAAACATATATAAATGTGTTTTACTTAAAACGCAATCGACCCCCGCCAGGGGCTCTGCCCCTTGAACCCCGCCAGGGGCTGCCGCCCCTTGGACTCTGCTCCCAGGGGCGCTGCACCCGGACCCCCGTGAAGATCGTAAAACGTAATGACTCAATTCAAAAACCCGGATCGTAAAAATGCAATTCAAAAAATTCTTACATAGATCGAAGTCGATTTCTTCAAATTTCTTCACCAATTGACGAAATTTAAATGTTAGAAACACTTATCAGCGATCGAATCGAACGAATCGAGTGATTCGCTTCAAAATCACAGGGAAAAAATGAGATATTGTATGAAATTAAACTGGGTTTCTTCAAAAAAGTTGAAGAACACGTTGATTGGGTGTTTGAATCATTGATTAGTGACGAAAATCGCACTATAATGTAGTGATTAGTGTGAAAGAAAGTGAAGAAAAGGTTGAAGATGGTGGGTTTTGAAAATGGTGGGTTTTGAAGTTACAGAGAGAAGAAGGGAGAAGATAAGGTAAAATTGACTAAAATACCCTTCTTCTTTATTTTAAATTTTGCCACATATCATAATCCTATTGCTTCCTATCCTTCCTAGCCAAAATAATCTTCCTATTTGATTCTCTCCCTAATTATCTATTACCTATTACCTACTACTATAATTTGTAACATTTTTAGATGAGTAAATTACAAAACTCGTCCTTTATGTATGCTACTTATTGCAAACTGTGTCCTTTATCTTTAATAAGTACAAAAACTGTACTCGATGTTTGCAAACCCTTTGCACATTATGTCCTTTAGGCCTAACTCTATTATTTTTTATAGTTAAATCAGACCAAGGGTACCCCACATGAGGGTATTTTGGTAATTTTACTAATTATTAAAAATATCTCTAATAAAGAAAATAATGAAGACCTGTTCATTCTTTCTTATCTTTCAGATCTATTCTTTCTTATCTTTCAGATCTAATTCTAGCACTATCAGATTCGAAATTCTCGGAAGCAAGATACACAACTCAACCTATACCCGATGAATAACACCTCAAACAAAAACCAATCGAAATCTAAGCAGATTATCAGCTACAATTAACAGCCACTATTTATGCAGCGGTGGTGGGGGGTTTTGCAGCAGGAGTGGAGGTGCGGTGGTTAGGTTTGTGCAGCGGTGGTGGGGGTTTTGTAGCAGGAGTGGAGGTGTGGTAGTGGAGGTGTTGACGGTGTTGGTGGTTGCAGGTGGGGTGTGGTGGCAGGTGGGTGGGTGTTGGTGGATGGTGGTGTTGGTGGTTGCAGGTAAGGTGTGGTTGCAGGTGGGGTGTGGTGGCTGGTGGGTGGTGGTCATTCATCTCTTAGGTCTAGAAGAAGGCGGCTGCTGGTTGTTGATTTTGGGTGTTCGGTGTGGGGTTCAGGTGAGGGTGTCGTGGGAGGAAGACAAAGACGGGTCATGGCCGGATTTATAAAGTCTCCGGCGAGTCGGATCGAGTCACAGAAGGTCGGGATTTTGCTACTGTTCGATTGCTGCTTCTGGATTTTGGTTGTAATGTTTTGATTTTTGCTTCTGGATTTTAGTTTTAGTGTTTCGATTTCAGTTTTTGCTCTGGATTTTGGTTCTAGTGATTCATGTCTAGATATGGTTATAATGTCTTGATTTCTGCTTCTGGGTTTCAATTCATGATTATGGATTTTGGCTTTAATGTTTTGATATATGGATTTGGTTAGAATGGTGGCTGGTGGGGGTGTCTGGTGGAGGTAATGGTGGTGGCTGGTGGCTGGTGGCTGGTGGAGGTGATGACAGAGATAGTGTGTGTGTGTCTGGTGGAGGAGATGAGGTATATTGTTTTATATAAATAAATGGTAAAATGTCTAAAATACCCTCATGTGGGGTACACTTTGTCTGATTTAACCATGAAAAATAACAGAGTTGGGGCTAAAGGACATAATGTGCAAGGGTTTGCAAACATCGAGTACAGTTTTTGTACTTATCAAAGATAAAGAACACAATTTGCAATAAGTAGCATACATAAAGGATGAGTTTTGTAATTTACTCTTTTTAGATATATATTTAGGAGTTTTTCAAAAAAAAATTTGATTTTTGTTGTGAAATAACAAGCCTAATAGCTAAATAATATAGAATAGATGTAGAGGAAAAGAGATTAATATTTCATTGATAGGTGTGTCCATATAATAAATACAATAGAATATATATAGGGTAAAGAAACTTGGAGAATAAGCCTATTCTATTTTAGGCGTTGATAACCACAATCTATTATATATAATAAACATGAATAATTTTGCTGATGTGGCACAATATTAGAGCCTCTCAATATCACTTTTGGCTCCAAAATTCAGGTCAAAGATTTTTGTATGTGGGTTGACACGGGATCCATTTCCTATTATTATGACCCGACTGTGTATGTTTCCTTTTGTAAAACCCTAGATCTAAATCTTCCTCTCCTTCTCGTGTACTCCTTCTCTTCTCTCCATCTAGCGTCCGATTTGGTGTCTCCATCCTCTATTCAATCATCGATTTTACATCTTGAAGGTACATTTACTCTTTCAATACATGACCTCGGTAGATCTGGTTGTTTTGGGTTTTTTTAATGATTTGTGATACATGTGGTTCGATTTTTGGAAGCAATCTTTAAGATTAAGGTTCCGGAATCAATCTATGAATGTTCTTCATTTTTCGATTCAGTTTTTGCCATATATTTGCTTTGTTTTTTGAAATCAATATATGAATATTACGGTTTCCGAAACAATCTATGAATATTGGGGTTTTTTTAAATCAACATATGAATATTAGAGTTTTCAAACCCTAATGGAGCCAACAAACAGATCCAGCGGCGGCGAAGTACATCGTACGGTAGCATCTCCATTGCGCTTCAACCAACCCTTCCTCCTCTCACCGGTCGTCATCTTTCTCATGGATATCCAGGTTAGTAGTTCAGTTAAGCTTTTTTTTTTATATACAAGATCAATACAAAATTGTTATGTATGTTTGTTGTGTGGATTGAAGCAGCTACAATGTCGATCACTTCTTTACCAATAATATTTCTTAATTGTGTAATCCGTTTTATTATTTGTTTCAGTACTGGTGTTGATTGGAGTTTTACGAAAATTGTTTCGTGAAATTTGTTTGTTTTCGCATTGGAATTAAGCAATTTACTTTAAAATTGCCTCCATGGTTGCTGAAAGGAAAGACAGAGGATTTTTAAAGCCTTGGCTTATATTCAGGCCATTGGGGTTTGTCAGAGAGACATTAAGCCTGAAAATATATTAGTATGGATCTAAAACTTATCTCTTACCATAACATGAAGCTATTATTTTGATTTGGTGTTGTAATGCGCAATTTGTACTGATCTGCTCTTCTGCAGGTGAATCCTCATTCTCACCTGTTCAAACTCTGCGACTTTGGGATCTCAAAAGTTCTGGTAATAGGTTGTTTCTTCACACTTTTACTATAATGTAAAATGGTGTCTTGCCTACTACAATCTTTTTGAAACCCAAATATTCCTTTCATTTTCTCTCTTTGGGTAATATGTTGTTTGAAACCCAAATATTCCTTTCATTTGTTTGAAACTTAGGGCATTAGAGGAGACAAAATGGGTAGGTTGTGTTACAGGTCAAAACGGTTAGTTCTTTTTTAGTTAAGTGTTAAATATGATTACACAACCATTTGTTTAGAAATAATCTTTTAGGTGCTTAAAAGTATCCTTTGGGTGCCATTTGGTCTGTTTCCTTTTTAACCAAATTTCTTGATGTTTGCTACGCTGGATGTAAAACATACACGAGTTATATAAGTGGGTCGAAATTGCCACATATTAGAAATGGCTGTAGCTTAGCTGCTTAAGTGTTATGTTCATAACTTCAGATAAAAATTAGGTGGCTCATGATGATCTATCCATTCGTCTCTTATGTTTAACAGGTCAAAGGGGAACCAATTATATCCTACATATGTACTCGGTACCACCCTGCACCCGAACTCATATTTGGTGCAACCGAGCACACAATTGCAACTGATATGTCGTTTGTTAACTGTGTTCTTGCGGAGCTTCTTCTTGGACACGTTCTTTGTACAAGCTCTATACTCCTCTCACCGGTCGTCATCTTTCTCATGGATATCCAGGTTAGTAGTTCAGTTAAGCTTTTTTTATATACAAGATCAATACAAAATTGTTATGTATGTTTGTTGTGTGGATTGAAGCAGCTACAATGTCGATCACTTCTTTACCAATAATATTTCTTAATTGTGTAATCCGTTTTATTATTTGTTTCAGTACTGGTGTTGATTGGAGTTTTACGAAAATTGTTTCGTGAAATTTGTTTGTTTTCACATTGGAATTAAGCAATTTACTTTAAAATTGCCTCCATGGTTGCTGAAAGGAAAGACATAGGATTTTTAAAGCCTTGGCTTATATTCAGGCCATTGGGGTTTGTCAGAGAGACATTAAGCCTGAAAATATATTAGTATGGATCTAAAACTTATCTCTTACCATAACATGAAGCTATTATTTTGATTTGGTGTTGTAATGCGCAATTGTACTGATCTGCTCTTCTGCAGGTGAATCCTCATTCTCACCTGTTCAAACTCTGCGACTTTGGGATCTCAAAAGTTCTGGTAATATGTTGTTTGTTCACACTTTTACTATAATGTAAAATGGTGTCTTGCCTACTACAATCTTTTTGAAACCCAAATATTCCTTTCATTTGCTCTCTTTGGGTAATATGTTGTTTGAAACCCAAATATTCCTTTCATTTGTTTGAAACTTAGGGCATTAGAGGAGACAAAATGGGTAGGTTGTGTTACAGGTCAAAACGGTTAGTTCTTTTTTAGTTAAGTGTTAAATATGATTACACAACCATTTGTTTAGTAATAATCTTTTAGGTGCTTAAAAGTATCCTTTGGGTGCCATTTGGTCTGTTTCCTTTTTAACCAAATTTCTTGATGTTTGCTACGCTGGATGTAAAACATACACGAGTTATATAAGTGGGTCGAAATTGCCACATATTAGAAATGGCTGTAGCTTAGCTGCTTAAGTGTTATGTTCATAACTTCAGATAAAAATTAGGTGGCTCATGATGATCTATCCATTCATCTCTTGTGTCTAACAGGTCAAAGGGGAACCAATTATATCCTACATATGTACTCGGTACCACCCTGCACCCGAACTCATATTTGGTGCAACCGAGCACACAATTGCAACTGATATGTCGTTTGTTGACTGTGTTCTTGAGGAGCTTCTTCTTGGACACGTTCTTTGTACAAGCTCTATACATTTGGCCATAATTTCTTACGATATTTAAAGTTCATGTTTATTGATGTATCCCTTTGTCTGACCCGATAATGTGAAATAGATCTTCCACAAGCGGATGCTCCCAGAAGCTGTAATTCCTGTTCCAAGACTCCTCCAATGCATTGCTGTAAGCGACACTGTCTCTCATATTTTCGCATTATCAATAATATTACTTCTATTTTTATGCATTGTTGTATTGAAAATCAAATATAACTAGCATTTTTTAAGCCAAGTAGTGGATCTCTACAACCCTTAGGTTGTGAATTTAATGCCCCATAGAGACATTAGTCTGATCGTTTTTTCTTGAATGTTTTTACATTTTTTGCTCAACTTTATATTTTTTGATGATCACTTACAGAAAATGAGATATGAGGCAAGGCATGTTATTGGCCAGGGTTCTTTTGGAACCGTGTTTGAGGTTTAATTTATTTACATGCTTGAAATTGTTAACTTTTTGTAGAATCTACGTTTGACCACGAAACGGTCGATTTGAGGTATGGTTCATCTCTATCAGGTCAATGGGCTAAAAAACAATCAACTAACTCCTATTATATATAAAACATCAAATTATTATTGTAATAACATGGTTTTTGTGATCATATATTATAGATGTATTACCTATTAATTATAAAATATGAACAAAAACTTTACCATGTAACCACCCATTTTCCCACCAGATTAGCTTAGCTAACTAACTTAATTTTCTTTAATATGAGGTTTAAGAGCTTGAGTTGTGCAGGAAAAGTGTGTGGAAACAGGAGAAACCGTTGCAATTAAAAAAGTGTTGCAAGACGAAGAAGACAACATCCGTGAACTGCAAATTTTGCAGCTTCTTGATCATCCTAATGTTGTTCCACTCAAAGACTTCTTCTTTTCTACGACAGACAAGGATGAGCTGTATCTCAATCTGGTTCTTGAGTATGTTCCGGAAACAGTTTATCATGTAGCAAGAAGTTATCGCAAGGCGAATCAGAGGATGCCTATGATATATGTCAAATTGTACACCTATCAGGTCTGTTTTTTTTCTGTATACAAAATGCTTCCGCCTCTTCACCTTCCGTTCATTCAGCTAACGTAATAATTATGCCTATGTTTCAGATTTTAAGAGCCTTGGCTTATCTCTTACTGTGACAACCCTCACCAAACCAGGTATCCGTACGACTTAATTAATAATTAATTACCGCTTAATTGCTGTGCTACTTGAAATTGTGGATAAATTGTTACTTGAATGCTGATACATGTACTTACTTGCATCAAACTTTACTTGCTGTCACTCCATGTTTTGCTTACAGCACCTTTGTGACAACCTTGATGCACCAAAAGCACAGTAGCACAATGAACGGATAACCTATTAAACGCGCTGTCATAACTAGCACCAGGCAGGTACTGCCTCTAAGGCTTGTAAGAGCCTGAGATAGTTTGCTACACTAGTGGTGAGTGTAGGGATAGAAGGGTTGTAGAACTGCGTCACTAGGAATGAGATTACAGTGACCGGATGTGCCTAAAACGTACTCTAGGTACAAAATTCAGCACTTTAAATAATAATTCAGCATTAAGCTAACTAATAAAGTGCCAAAACATGAGAAAAATATTACTAGACACTTTCCAAAGTGTCGGGAATAAGTTGTGTCACTAAAAGTAATAATAACGACACTTTAAAGCTTTGTTAAGCACTTTAACGGATCACTATCCAACCGAACAACCGGACTATACCCGGAACATAAAAATATTGTCATTCACATTGTTTTTCTTTTTCTGAGCCAGTTAGGGTCCCTAAATACCCTAACACCCGCTATAATGCATGACACACTAGTAACCGGGTTAATCCCTAAACTAACTAAATTAATCTAACTAATACTTAATGTTTAGTTGGAAACCAACCGGATTACCCCCCCCCCCCCCCCTAACCAAACCGTCCCCAAGAGGGACACCTCTTGTCCTCCACATGATTATTTTAATCACCTTGGTCCCATATCAAGAAGACACATAAACCTTTGGGTAATGATCTTGATAATTGTCTATAAGAACAAGACTTAGTCCATTATAACCATCCAACACTTGAGCACACTCTCTCCCTCTCTATAAACTCTCGGCCGAACACCCCCTATATCATCCATCCATCTTTCGATTTTGATCTTCTCATTCCAAGAGCATACAAGTGTTAAGGATCTCATACAAAGGAGCTCGGTGCATTCGGAACGCGAAGGACCACTTCTCATTGCTTTTATCCACTCATTTTTCGACTAGAATCTTCCCTAGCCTCGAGCTAGTAGTAAGTTGCTTGAAACACACTCTCGATCTATTTTAAAGTGGTTAAAACGATATATGATGGTTAAAACTCATGAACATGCAAAATGATATGAAAAAGTCTACTAAAAATGCTAAAAAGGATGGTTAAAAGCTTGATTGTTGTGTAAATCATGTAGGATTTGTTTTGTGTAATTATTTAGTGCCGATCTATGTTGTGGTAGCTCGGATCATTGTTTAACCCGGATTGGTCATGATCATGGATCATGACATAGAGCTTGTTTAAGTGTAACAAGGGTTAAATGATGAAACTCTACCACACGAGAAACTTGAACTTGTGTAAAAACGATTTTACTTACGAAATAGTGTTTAAAACTAGTAGATCTACGGATCTACAAGCGGTATTTTCAAAGGACCACGTGTCAAGAGAAAACATACTTTTAAAGACGGATCTTTCATAAACAAGAATGATTTTAGTAAAACACACAAGTGTGTAAACACTTGTGTAACACTAAGTTTTGACGAAAGAACTATTTTTGTAAATGTTAACAAGAAGTTGTGGAAATTTATTTTCTTTAAAAACGAGACTTTTACGAAACCGGATTGATTTATACAAAAGATCCACTAAAAGTAATGGGATTTACTTCATATTTTAGATAAACCACAAGTTCATGTATTTTTGCGATTTACATCTATTTTGACTAGTTTGATGGTTTGAATAATGTTTATTGATTGAATGAGAAAATTTTTGGTTTGATTTGTAAAAGAAAATGATACGCTTGAAAGCGTGGCCACCTCCAGTTACAGAGGAAACTCTGGCGAAATTTTTCAAAAAACCTAACACTTGGAAATATTTTCACCACAAGTGTTAGAAATACATTTTTAACGTGTTTTCGAATTATAGATTTCGCCATGACTTTATTGCAAGATTTCTAATTATCGGAGGTGGATTTTCACAAAATAAAAACTTGCTAAAATATATATTTAGTATATATTTAGTAACAACACTTGTGAATTTTTATGATTATTTTGTGAAATATACAAATATTATTTTTAGGGTAAAAATAATATTACCGAATGTTAATATTTATATTTTGAAGTAAGGAATAAAATATATTAAGTGAGACTTAATAATATATTTCGAAGTTTACGAACGCACATGTATTAAATCCCCCATCCTTGGGAAGGAGAATAATTACCAAGTATTTACAAAAATATAAACACGAAATAGTTGTCTAACTATTTCCCAAAAACTTAAACCTTAAGCTAAGTCACGGCCGTCCGTCTAATAGACTTAGTACGTGTAGGTCGTCGCACAGCTGCTTGATCAAGAGATATACTTGGTAGAGACGCACCACTGTGAGTTCATGTCCCCCTTTTTCTCTTAACTGTTTTCAGTTTTCTAAACTGCGGGGGTGAAATACATGTTACTATGATTACGAACTTTTACTTACACGGTATGATTAGCTAAGGAATTTATTACCTAGATCATGTGAATGGGTAGGCTATTATCGTAAGACCATTAATCCTTGTATAAGGACCGAGAGGCATGAGTGATAGATCTATCGGGTGTTGCGAGCCCCACACATGAGCCAGCGTGTGGCTGCATGTGGTGACTATGTCGTTCCACCGGAAGGACCGGTATGAAATTCGCGTTACAGGTTTGAGTGCTTCCTAGGCCATTTCACTTATTAATGTATTAGCTACACATTAATTGATCTCTTTTTCCTTATTGCTACATACCAGGAATTTTTATACATACACAGGTTTGTTTACTCACTTACACATGAACTTGCTCAACATTATTGTTGATTTTTTTTCAACTTACATGTATTTCAGGGAATTAAAGATCTGGCGCGGTATGTTATGTTTTCCCCGCTGCATATGGGTTCTGAGGTCATCCCGGTTTAGGAAATGTGACTTTTTCCTGGACGAGTCACAAATCTTAAACTGCGTTTTATTCATGTTGATGTTTATGTCTTTCAAAACAATGTTTTATGTTATGGTGTTGTAGTCCCTAAGAAAATGTTATGTTACTTCGGTTTTAAAACTTAAATCTATGGATGATCTTGCATGGTTTTATTATCATATAGCTTTGTTATGATTAAGCTATGGTATTAAGAAGTCACACCAAATTAACCACGCTTCCGCAAAGCCAGGGTGTGACAGCTTGGTATCAGAGCTCTGATCATAGCGAACTAGGATTCTTTCTCGAGTCTAGACTATGATCACTAGGGCTCTCACGAAAACATTTTTACATTGCATACCACTTAAGTCCAGATCCAAAACGTTTTTACAAACAAATGTTGAGCACATTTTATTTATTATTTATAGGCTCAGTCCTGGGAGGCTGAGGCTCGGTCTAGGAGGCCGAGGCTCGGTCTGGGAAACCGAGGTAGTAGGCTAGTGGGACTAGGAAGAGCAGTCTGAGAGGCTGGGAGAATTTGGCTAGTGGGACTAGGAAGTGCAGTCTGAGAGGCTGGGAGAATTTGGCTAGTGGGACTAGGGAGAGCAGTCTGAGAGGCTGGGAGAATTTGGCTAGTGGGACTAGGAAGAGCAGTCTGAGAGGCTGGAAGAATGTGGCTAGTGGGACTAGGAAGAGCAGTCTGAGAGGCTGGGAGGCTAGTGGGACTAGGAGAATTGTTTGATTGCTTACTTGGTGACTAATGTTCTTGTCTGATTATATGATTGATTATTTGTACATATTTGTGTTTGTGTTACTGACACCACGGACCCTAGACCCATAGTATCAGACGACTTAGGGTCTTCAGAGCACGAGGTCCACACATCAGATGTTACCAGCACAGACGAGGATGACTTTCAGCCCTTTGCGCTACCCGACGCTGTCGATGAGCCCGCTAATGGTCCTTTTGCTGGGTACCTACCACTCGTAGAGATCCCTGCTCCCATACCTTTGGCCGTTTATCCTGCTTACGATATGCTCCTCGACGCCGACGCTGACGACGACGTCGATCCGTTTGATGATGAGCCCCCTGGAGGACGATGTTGAGGGCGAGGCCATTCTAGCTGATAGTGGTATTTTGTTACTCGCAGATGCCCCAGCTGAGGAGTCACCTGCACCGTCACACACTCGAAGCGCACAACACTATTCACACGGTTCAGGCTGGCATGCCCATTGATCCTGTGATTGCTGACCTACCCATTGACGATCACCCTACTGATGCACCACTACTGGAGGGTGACCATGTTATTGCTGCTGATCATGTTGATCCCCCACTTATCGCTGTTATACCTGCTGACTCTCTTGTTGCACCCCACCCTGACCCTGTGCCTGTACAGTTCGATCATGCGCCTTTTACAACCCAAGTTGATCCTCGATACGCGCACACCCGAAATGGGTGGATAGACGATGACAATGGTTACCCACCTTTCGAGTTTCCTGTGACGCTCTCTTGTGGCCCCTGTTTCAGCCCCTGTTCCAGTTCCTATGGATGCACCTTTGCTACCCACACTTACCGCTGATGGCCTCCACACCGTTACATGACCCGGAGCCTGCACTCGAGCCAGCTGCTACACCATTTGGGTCAGCTTGATGTTGCGCCTGCTGAACCTACACCTTTACGTGATCACGACCCTGTTTCTTTTTGGTCTGCCATACATTGCACCCCTTATATCTACCTGCATCGGCCAATCTCCTCATTTGTGAGATGTTCGTTTTTACACCCGAAACCGCTGACATTGCTCCCTTCCCCTATGAAGACCAACGTCCATTGCGCCAAGATGCCTATAGCTTCCTTTCAGAATATAACCATACCTCGAGGAGGTACTTCAGGTCAGCACCCGCATAACGATTCATCTGCTACAACAGCATATTCCCAACTGCACAGGTCGCACCATTTGCTACATTCACCTCTACAACGTCGGACGAGCCATCTCGGTGATTCCTATTGTACACTGTGCTGAAGTTAGACCCTTACATTATAAAGGCCACACGCGAGATGAGTTGCTCGTGTAACATCAACTACAGTTAAGGATATGAGTCACAGAATGTTGGAGCTTGAGTTGACGCCACAATTGGCAACTTCAATTGCGAAACATTACATAACCGAAAACATGACTTGAGTGTCTACATCACAAGACCACATACTGTCTGAAAAGTCTATACACAATACCACGTTCTCCAGCCGGTCTATCACCAGCATGCTTTGATCCGCCGCATGCATCAAGACTCCTCTGTGCTCTTGACCTTTGTTCTTTCACCATTCCCAGGATTCTGATGTTCATTTCTAAACTATCAAGCGGCAGAGCAAATGATTACTTCAACGTATATACAAGCTCGAGGAGGGGACTCACGCACGTTAACAGTATACTTTTCTTTCCTCCTCCACCTCAGTCACCAGTATAGTTGATTTCTGGATTAAGCGGATTGCATTACGCTTGGGAAAAGACGCTAATGATAAGCGGGGATTTTGGAGACTTTTGAGAATCACTTCTGACCACGTAGTTGTGATGCACTAATATACTTGTTGGACAAGGGTAGGGTGACCCTGAGTCCCTTCTGATGTGATGCATTTTGGTAAGACGCAATGATTGTGGCCGGTGGATAATGAAAGCCCGATCATCATTAAACACGCGAAAATACTTATGACTAATGACCGACGAAAAATATCGTCGCTATGCTCTCACTAAACACGTTGATGATCTACATATTTGTGCTATAACTATAATACCACATGTTTACTTGCTACGTTCCTATTTACAAGCTGTGCTATAACCGTGAGGATATGTGATTAATTGTTAAACAACTGCGTATTTACGTAAATGTAATATACCTATGAGGTCTTATTCGTTAAATAGAGACTTAGGTGCTCGTGTCCTTACTAAGACCCGACCTAACCGACTTTCTTCTCAGAAGATGTCGACTCGAGGGAACACCGATACCAACAACCCTCTGCCAATGACAGAGGCGGAATTTCAAGAACGCCTCGTGCAGTTTATCGCACAGTACGAGGCCCAGCGCTCCAAACGCAACGGAGGTACCTCAGGAAATAACCCACCCAACGGCTGCACCTACAAGCAGTTCTTAGGCTGCCAGCCCCTACATTTCGACGGCACTGGGGGGTGCCGTAGCCTTCGTACGCTGGATTGAGAAGACGGACACTGTTTTGTGTGCGAGCAAATGCGCCCCAGAAGATCAGGTCACGTACATTTCCGGGCTGTTCCGAGATGGGGCTCTGTCATGGTGGAAACTTCAGGTTCAGACAATGGGCGAGGCCGCTGCATATGCTTTATCATGGGATGAGCTGAAAGAGCTAATGCATAAAAAGTACTGTTCGAGAACAGAAAGCCAGAAAGTAGAAACTGAGTTCTGGAACTTGAAGATGGAAGGTCCAAAAATAGCTGAGTATGTGGAGAAGTTCCAAGTTCTGTCGCGTATCGTTCCTTACATGGTAGATCCGGAGTTTAAGATGATTGAGCGTTTCATTTGGGGATTGGCACCCCAAATCATGAGCTTGGTGACGACGTCAAAGCCTGCAACGATCACTGAGGCCATCAATCTAAGTGTAGCCTTGACGGAAGAGGCAATCAGGACGAACAAATTTTCAACCTCTGAGGAGAAGAAGGAGACTCATGTAGAGTCATCTGGGGACAACAAGCGAAAGTTGGCAAATTTCAAACAGGGTACCCAGTCGAGTAGCAACAACAAGGCCAAAATGAGAAAAGAGTACATGGGTAAGCTACCTAAATGCGATAGGTGCCGACGTCATCATACCGGGCGATGTAAAAATGGGAAGTGTGACAACTGTGGCAAAGTGGGACACAACAGGGAAACGTGTTGGCGTGAGATGAAGCGTGGAAAGAAAGGAAAGGGGAAAGATAAGGGATGTTATACCTGCGGGGATATGAGGCACTTTAGGAAAGATTGCCCAAGGGAGATTAAGCAAAATGATGGGAAAGATGTCTAACACCGGAGCCAGGGAAGAAGGCCAGGAATCCAAGCATGAATATCGGTACGTCCCATACTACCCGATGTTATGCATCTGTATTGCCAAATATGTTGTAAATTTTACGCTTCGCACCCCTAGAGTTCGAGAGTATAATTGGTTTAAGCAGGGAGTAAGTAGATATTCCAGGACCCATTAGAACTAGCTTAGGGGAAGCTAGTGAAAGCCAACACAATAACTGGAATCGGCAAGATAGAACCCGGGAAGCATAAGATTACACTCGATCTACTGCCAGTGAATTGGGAGACTTTAACAAGGTAGTTGGAGGGATTGGTTGACAAATGATCAATAGGAGATCGATATCCGCACCATGATAACGAATGAAGAAACGATCTCGACTCACAAGGCAGGGTACGCCTCCTCAGATCACGAATTGCTTGAAAGCACGAAGGTTGTTATGGGAAGAATGTGTTGTTTTCTTGGCTCATGTCGGGGACAGGAGGAGCCGAAGAACCAAAGCACAGAGATGTTCCTATGATAAGGAAATATCCTGCAGTCTTCCTCGAAGACTTACCGGAATCACCTCCTCAACGATTAGTCGAGTCTCGCATCGATTTAATCCTAGGCACCACGCCTGTAGTCAATGCATTGTAACGACTTACACTTCCGGAGAGGCAAGGATTGGCAGTGCAACCCCAGCGGTTGATAAAGAAGGAAGATAACAGACCAAAACCTTTGTTTTGGATAACCTCAGTTCTGCTCGTCGAAAGAAAGGACGAATGACCTTCAAATGACCGAGAGTCGGACGAGCTAGCCAACCAGAGCCGGTGGCTCTTGCTGAGGACTAACGAACTTCTTATATAACTAACTATGAGGACCCAACAACTATTACACGACTAGTCCACAATCGAGCGTCGTTAACAGTAAATTCAAGAAGAAAGTTTACCGGTGAAAATTGTGAGACAATGACTAGTTCTTAGACGTACACAAAAACGGTGTTTCCTACACAATGTACAAACCGGATCCACACGGGATACGAAACCTGGAGGATTTGGGAAAACTTATATTTAGGACCTTCGTGAACCCAGGTCCAAACTCGTAAGGGTTTTTATTTAGGAACCCTATATGTCAACTCAATCAACCATCATTAACCTGGCATATATGCCAGTTCCGCTGACCCAAGCAGAGAGTACTTGGATTTCTCTTACTTCTGGTGAGTAGCTGTTTGCATCTCTACTCCCCTTAATGGTAGTTGCATCACACAAGTTTTCTTCGCTGAGAGCAAACACACATTTGTTTCGATACTTGGTCATTTCTTCATCTTAGCAAGCACTCATTGTTTCAGTACTCGGAAACTTTCATGACTCACATGCATCATTTGCTACGCACGTGGTTTTGTTTCGAACAAACACTTCATTGAAATTTAAATATTACCCTGCTAAACCCAGTTACTGATTCGTGATTCGAATGACCTACATTTTTGTCATTGTTGACTCTTTTGTTATCAAGTCAACACACTAATTGAAACTACCTTCTTTCAAGTTACATGTTTGCTATCATGTCAAGATTTCCTTGTTGATATGTACGTTTATTGTTTGGTTACTAGGTTCAACTGCTTGAACTTATCCAGTTCACCTGCTTAATTTGAGACGCCATATGATGCATTGAGAGCATCGTATTCTAATACTTTGGCACAGATTCTTTTGTTTCGGGTTGTGGTAGACTTATTTGGTCTAAGACTCCACTAAATCATGGATAGATTTCGACACCTTACAGTGATACTTTCACAGAACAGAAGCTTGCGCTTATTTGACTACTCACTTCGTACACGGATTTAATTGATTATTTGACAACTTGCCCTAAATCCGTTTCTTTATCACAATTAAATCACTCTCAACACACGTGCGTGCTGAGTCAAAGGTACATAAATTCATTTCATATCATGATGTACCCCCCTAACGATTCTTTCATTGAAAATCAAATGCCTTGCGATACTTATTACATTTCGTCTTCGATTGGAAACAGTGGATCTTTGATGTTCCGTAGTTAACTGAAAACTCTGTAACATGGTATAAATCAAATCTTCAGATTGCCTCAGTACACTTTCATTTGATTTCAAACGCGGTGAACTTGTTCAGTCACCACTATTATTGGGAAATGCCATTACGACACCTTGGGGTGTCATCATAAACTTGTAGCTTGTGCTAATCGTGGTAACCGTTTTACACGAGACCACACATACTTCTGTTTGATTTATCATTTAAACATTTCTGATGCAACTACGAATCAAGACAATGATACACCAGATTCACTTGTATTCCATTCGGTGTATCTCCACTATTCAAAAATGTCGACACACTAAACCTTACCAGACATTTATTCAAGAGTTGACAGTTCATTTTACTATTACGTTGAGTTGTTACTTTTGAGTTCATATAACGGGTGCTATGGTTTGTAAAAACCCGTTAGCACATTGTAACCAATCGTTTAAAAGAATCTTATTAGTCAAAACTCCACTTTTGTGGAACCCCTGCTAGCTGGTTACACTAGATTATACGTCAAGTACGTCTTGTACCGTTGACATCCAATGCTAGAAGCACACACCTTTCAACCCTAGGATTCGGGTTGTTATATATTCTGGGACTCAGCTAATGTGAGTAAGGTTTGTTTCGATTTAATGATTATCTACTTCGATATTATCCATATACATACGTGTGTGACTTAACCATAAGTAGTAGGGTAGTACAAATTTCGAGGACGGAATTTATTTAACGGGGGGATAATGTGACAACCCTCACCAAACCAGGTATCCGTACGACTTAATTAATAATTAATTACCGCTTAATTGCTATGCTACTTGAAATTATGGATAAACTGTTACTTGAATGCTGATACATGTACTTACTTGCATCATACTTTACTTGCTGTCACTCCATGTTTTGCTTACAGCACCTTTGTGACAACCTTGATGCACCAAAAGCACAGTAGCACAATGAACGGATAACCTATTAAACGTGCTGTCATAACTAGCACCAGGCAGGTACTGCCTCTAAGGCCTGTAAGAGCCTGAGATAGTTTGCTACACTAGTGGTGAGTGTAGGGATAGAAGGGTTGTAGAACTGCGTCACTAGGAATGAGATTACAGTGACCGGATGTGCCTAAAACGTACTCTAGGTACAAAATTCAGCACTTTAAATAATAATTCAGCATTAAGCTAACTAATAAAGTGCCAAAACATGAGAAAAATATTACTAGACACTTTCCAAAGTGTCGGGAATAAGTTGTGTCACTAAAAGTAATAATAACGACACTTTAAAGCTTTGTTAAGCACTTTAACTGATCACTATCCAACCGAACAACCGGACTATACCCGGAACATAAAAATATTGTCATTCACATTGTTTTTCTTTTTCTGAGCCAGTTAGGGTCCCTGAATACCCTAACACCCGCTATAATGCATGACACACTAGTAACCGGGTTAATCCCTAAACTAACTAAATTAATCTAACTAATACTTAATGTTTAGTTGGAAACCAACCGGATTACCCCCCCCCCCCTAACCAAACCGTCCCCAAGAGGGACACCTCTTGTCCTCCACATGATTATTTTAATCACCTTGGTCCCATATCAAGAAGACACATAAACCTTTGGGTAATGATCTTGATAATTGTCTATAAGAACAAGAC
Source organism: Helianthus tuberosus (assembly GCA_030545235.1). Lineage (NCBI taxonomy): Eukaryota > Viridiplantae > Streptophyta > Magnoliopsida > Asterales > Asteraceae > Helianthus > Helianthus tuberosus. The sequence continues at coordinate 152,233,778 of CM060452.1, forward strand.
TTAGTCCATTATAACCATCCAACACTTGAGCACACTCTCTCCCTTTCTATAAACTCTCGGCCGAACACCCCCTATATCATCCATCCATCTTTCGATTTTGATCTTCTCATTCCAAGAGCATACAAGTGTTAAGGATCTCATACAAAGGAGCTCGGTGCATTCGGAACGCGAAGGACCACTTCTCATTGCTTTTATCCACTCATTTTTCGACTAGAATCTTCCCTAGCCTCGAGCTAGTAGTAAGCTGCTTGAAACACACTCTCGATCTATTTTAAAGTGGTTAAAACGATATATGATGGTTAAAACTCATGAACATGCAAAATGATATGAAAAAGTCTACTAAAAATGCTAAAAAGGATGGTTAAAAGCTTGATTGTTGTGTAAATCATGTAGGATTTGTTTTGTGTAATTATTTAGTGCCGATCTATGTTGTGGTAGCTCGGATCATTGTTTAACCCGGATTGGTCATGATCATGGATCATGACATAGAGCTTGTTTAAGTGTAACAAGGGTTAAATGATGAAACTCTACCACACGAGAAACTTGAACTTGTGTAAAAACGATTTTACTTACGAAATAGTGTTTAAAACTAGTAGATCTACGGATCTACAAGCGGTATTTTCAAAGGACCACGTGTCAAGAGAAAACATACTTTTAAAGACGGATCTTTCATAAACAAGAATGATTTTAGTAAACACACAAGTGTGTAAACACTTGTGTAACACTAAGTTTTGACGAAAGAACTATTTTTGTAAAAGTTAACAAGAAGTTGTGGAAATTTATTTTCTTTAAAAACGAGACTTTTACGAAACCGGATTGATTTATACAAAAGATCCACTAAAAGTAATGGGATTTACTTCATATTTTAGATAAACCACAAGTTCATGTATTTTTGCGATTTACATCTATTTTGACTAGTTTGATGGTTTGAATAATGTTTATTGATTGAATGAGAAAATTTTTGGTTTGATTTGTAAAAGAAAATGATACGCTTGAAAGCGTGGCCACCTCCAGTTACAGAGGAAACTCTGGCGAAATTTTTCCAAAAACCTAACACTTGGAAATATTTTCACCACAAGTGTTAGAAATACATTTTAACGTGTTTTCGAATTATAGATTTCGCCATGACTTTATTGCATGATTTCTAATTATCGGAGGTGGGATTTTCACAAAATAAAAACTTGCTAAAATATATATTTAGTAACAACACTTGTGAATTTTTATGATTATTTTGTGAAATATACAAATATTATTTTTAGGGTAAAAATAATATTACCGAATGTTAATATTTATATTTTGAAGTAAGGAATAAAATATATTAAGTGAGACTTAATAATATATTTCAAAGTTTACGAACGCACATGTATTAAATCCCCCATCCTTGGGAAGGAGAATAATTACCAAGTATTTACAAAAATATAAACACGAAATAGTTGTCTAACTATTTCCCAAAAACTTAAACCTTAAGCTAAGTCACGGCCGTCCGTCTAATAGACTTAGTACGTGTAGGTCGTCGCACAGCTGCTTGATCAAGATATATACTTGGTAGAGACGCACCACTGTGAGTTCATGTCCCCCTTTTTCTCTTAACTGTTTTCAGTTTTCTAAACTGCGGGGGTGAAATACATGTTACTATGATTACGAACTTTTACTTACACGGTATGATTAGCTAAGGAATTTATTACCTAGATCATGTGAATGGGTAGGCTATTATCGTAAGACCATTAATCCTTGTATAAGGACCGAGAGGCATGAGTGATAGATCTATCGGGTGTTGCGAGCCCCACACATGAGCCAGCGTGTGGCTGCATGTGGTGACTATGTCGTTCCACCGGAAGGACCGGTATGAAATTCGCGTTACAGGTTTGAGTGCTTCCTAGGCCATTTCACTTATTAATGTATTAGCTACACATTAATTGATCTCTTTTTCCTTATTGCTACATACCAGAAATTTTTATACATACACAGGTTTGTTTACTCACTTACACATGAACTCGCTCAACATTATTGTTGATTTTTTTTTTCAACTTACATGTATTTCAGGGAATTAAAGATCTGGCGCGGTATGTTATGTTTTCCCGCTGCATATGGGTTCCGAGGTCATCCCGGTTTAGGAAATGTGACTTTTTCCTGGACGAGTCACAAATCTTAAACTGCGTTTTATTCATGTTGATGTTTATGTCTTTCAAAACAATGTTTTATGTTATGGTGTTGTAGTCCCTAAGACAATGTTATGTTACTTCGGTTTTAAAACTTAAATCTATGGATGATCTTGCATGGTTTTATTATCATATAGCTTTGTTATGATTAAGCTATGGTATTAAGAAGTCACAACAAATTAACCACGCTTCCGCAAAGCCAGGGTGTGACACTTACCATAATATGATGCTATCTTTTATGATTTGATGTTGTAATGCGCAATTTATGTTGATCTGTTCTTCTGCAGGTGAATCCTGATTCACACCAGCTCAAACTCTGTGACTTTGGGATCACAAAAGTTCTGGTAATTTAAAACATACATGATTTGACCAATACATATATAAATAGGTCGAAATTGCGACATATTAGAAATGGTTGTAGCTTAGCTGCTTATGTGTAGCCTGTTCATATAAAATTTAGGTGGCTCATGATAATCTATCCATTACATATTAATTTTTTTAAAACTTAGATTCCACATAAAATCTTGTAATTTTGTTGTTGCGTTGTTTTATTAATTCAAAGCACTTATTATTGTAGGTTCTTGGACATATTTGTTACCATATTTTGGCTGCTGGTTTAAATGGTTATATGGCCACTGTCACCAACCTCAAAAGTCCTTCAAACAAATGGCGCCGTGGTGCAGCTCTAATAACACTAGGGTTTCCACCCTCGGAATAACCGCCATCTTTATTATTATTATTATTATTATTATTATTATTATTTTTATTCTGTTTCATTGTCTTTTATTTTTGTCGAATAATGTGGATTAGTGATATTCATACTTTTGACTGGACATTCTAGGCTATGATGACCGTCAAGCATTATGGTCGCGGGTCACGGTCAGGGGCTACAACACTTGGGAAACCTTTTGTTCATCATGCTACCGTAGATTTGAGAGGCAAAGTATACGAGTAAGTGAATTTTTTTATTTTGTTCTATAAGGCTTTTATATTGAGGGAACAATCGAAAATATGGTTTATTAATGGTGGTGATTGGTGCAGGCTGCTTAGACAAAATGCAACAAGATACTTGCTGGATGATGTCTACAGAAACCCCGGCCCCCTTCAGTTTGACGGGCCAGGTGCCGATTACAAAGCTGTCAAGGCATTTGTTTGGTGATTATAATTTTGTGTACTTAATGTGTATAATTTGTGGTTGGTTAGGTTGGAAACAACAATCAAACATTTTGCTCGGCATGTCAAGGAAACTATTCTTACTTGTGTCAAAAGATGGTCAAGAGTGATTCACAAGCCTTTAGTCTAAGTGGTACCAAACATGTATAATTCCTAAGTTGTATACATAATCGATATTTGTCTTTTTCTTGATGTTTTTGTACACGACTTATAAAGAAAACTTTGTTACTATTTTATGTAATGTCACTTTATTTTGCATTACTTTTATCCATACACTTATGATTAATTTAATTTAAATTTTCCTACCCGGGTTGCCACCCGGGTGATAACCTAGTATCAATATATTTATAATACTCCCCCTTGGTTATCAACTTTATACACTTGGAGATGCTGCCTCGTTAAAAACCTTGCTAGGAAAACCCAGTGGGACAAAACCTCAGCTAAGGGAAAAAGAGTGCAATGCATATTGTCTCCCCCTGATACGTCTGGATCTGGTACGTTGCCTCATTAAAAACCTTACTAAGAAAACCTAATGGGACAAAACTTAGTTAAGGGAAAAAGAGTGCAACTTGAATAAATCTCCCCCTCATTAAAATACGTATCCTTTAAGTGACGCGTGTCGATCTTCCTTGAAAGTTGATCAAAGCTTTTGTAACCAATGATTTGTCGCTTGATCCCTTAATCCCTTAATGTGCAATCCTTTATGTTGAGCAATGTTGTATAATCTTCTAACGAGACTTAAGGTCCCTCCTTTCAAAAAATAACATATATCCACAACTGTGTTTTGGTACATTCCTGCATCTACAAGACTAACCAAACTTGTTTTGATGGGTTAGTAAAATATAATCAAATATTGTTTATACCTGAAATATTTCATTGAACTCATTCCAATGTCTCTTCACTTGACAAAGGTTATATCATGACAATAAGCTCAAGTGAAAGATATTATAACCATACATAGCTAGCAAAACATATTAATGCACATATGCATCTAACATGGTACTTCTAGAATGAAAATCTCTACTTTGGTAGGAGATGATAATAGGCATTTCTTATAACACGTGACTTAAAAACCTTTAACATACTTTAAGGTTCAACTATGTCCATACTAAATATCCCAACATCATCTTCTAGATGTACTTGAGGGATTGATAAGATATAATTACATATATACTCGAACTGCAGTTTGAGTAATAATTAGACCGTGCCAAGGTCATTAAAAAATTCTCCCTCTAAAAGCTCGACAGTTTCTCTCGATGATGCCTAGACATCATCACTGTAAAGTGCGATTATAGTGAACTTTTAAAAGTGGAATGTTGATAAAATATGGCTAATTTAATCAAACTTATATCCCTCTTTATGCGAATATCTCAAGTTGTACAACACTCGACCCGACTATTTTAGTCAATACATATTTTGTCAACTTCATATAGTATGTTCTTAAGGTTTTGACATCAATGCCTCCGACATTATCGATCCTTGAGGGAATTCCTTCCATCTTATCCCAATATGCATGTGCTTTCACTCTTTAGGAGTTTTGCTATATAAATTTGCCCATTTAACACATAGATATCTATATCATATGCAAAAATGTCATAAACACTTACTTTTATCTCCAAAATCCATATTGTACCATGCGTGTACACAATTTATTGAGATGTCATAATCATCGGGTACAAATTTTCTATGTATGTTTCTTGGTGCACAAGTATTACATCGTTAAGATGTTTCAATTAACCTTTTAAGCACTTAATTGCTTTAGAAACTCACCAGGAGTTCCATCTATTCAAATCCATATATGTATAAATGATCATATTGTTCTCGAGAACTTACTTTACATGACTTACATAATTTAATCCTTTAGGATTTTCATGTAAACTTTTAGTATCAAGTAATACATAACATTCATAAGACGCATATCAATTCTCTCTTTATATTACCAGACGAATAAAATATTGGAAAGTCATTACATCCACCACTAGAGAATGTGTCTCATTATAATCAATCATGGGTTTTTGCGAAAATCCTTGTGCACCGTATTTGCCTTATCTCATTTAATTTGATTTTCACACGATTCGTATAAAAGCCCCATTAATATCCAACATACTTTACAAATTCAGTTGTACGGGCTGTTGGTCCGAAAACTTTCCATTTCATTAAAGAATTTAAATCTGCCATACTTTGCGTCTTTCCATTTTGGCCAATCATTTATGTATTTTCATTCATAGGCAGATCTTAAATCTTGATCCTCGTCATTTCATCATTTCAAGCGCTATATTATATACAAAAGTATAACGACGTCGATTTTTATTTCGATTCCATACATTTCTTAGACATGATACAACTTATCGAGATCTCTTTAGTTTCAGGTACCCGAGGTTCTTCTTGAACCATCATGTCTACCGTCTCCTCGGGAGACCTTTTTAATATAACCCCGACTTGACCATCTTAATTAGTTGCTCCAACTTTCGATGAATTTTATTATTGGAATCGACTAGTCTACCACGCTTCAGACGTGCAATAGACTCATTACAAACATGTGGTTGTCCTTCTAGGACACTCATCTTAATTGGAGCATTAGCAGTTGATATATGTGACATAATCACCTTTTTAAGGCCAGTGAATGCGTCTGGTAATAGATTCGCTAATCTTTGTATATGAGTTATTCTTTGAATTTCTGGTTCACACTTTTAGTTTTTTAGGATCAATGATAATTCATACCAACTCATTTTTTCTAACTGCTTTTTATCTCCCCCTGATGTTAGGAATGTTAATCCATTGATATGTATATCAAATAATTGAGTTGTAATTAAATATCTCGTCAATGGCTCTATTCGTTATCATATATACCCAACCACTTTTTAAGGTCCCATCTTTATGCATCGTGGTGGATCAATTTCAATATATGTTGCACAACCAAAATCTTTGATGGGACATCTTTGGTTCCTGACCAAAAACCAACGATACGGGGACAAAGTATTATGACTTGTTGGCTTGATATGAATTAATGTTGCATGTAAAATAACATGTCCATAACATATGAACTTCTACTCTCATGATCATAGGTTTTGCAACCAATCATAGACGTTTAGCGATCGTCTCAACAAAACATGTATTCCAATGATGATCAATAACTTGGGAATCCAATTCACTATTACAACCAAAATAAATATGTCAAACTGGAATAATATGCTTGTGATCACATTAGCTAAGTCATAATCACACAAACTTCAGGTTGTGGATTTCATAACCATTTGGACGATGCATCGATTTAAAACACTAAATGGTATCATATTTGGATATACGTCTCCTTTCTTTATTCCAGAATATTTAGGGATTCGCACCCTATCTTGGTTGGTAAATAATCAATTTCTTCTTGAGAGCAAAGACATCTTTAATTATCAGGAAGAATCTTCCAGTTCTTCATTGTGTTTCACATCATCATTGACTCGGCTTGGTTTAACCGGTCATGCCAATCAAATACCATGATTCATAAACGTCTAGTTTATGATCGTAGATATATTACTTGCACGTATGTAATACAAAAGTAAGACACGAGAGAGATATCATTTGAAACTATCATGGTATATCACTATCAATATTTCCACATGTTATTCGCATATTATCACTCCCTTATATTGCCACTTTTAGTGGTCGATCTCATTATGCCTATCATTACAATGTTAATAGTCGGTCTCACTATTAACTTGGCTATCTTACATTTTCTGACAGTTCGACCTCATTACAAGTTTCTCACAACATTTTCAATGATAGTTATACAATCACATTCACTTCATTGATTGGAGTAGAACCAACAAAGTTTCATGGTTCCATAATATTGCGACTTTAGCATATTTGAGATATGACTAATGGAAATTGTTTGATCTGATTTTTCCTTATAAATAATCTTCTCTTTACATAATACGAATAGAGAAGTAACTAAATGTTCGAGCCAAATAAGATTTATCGATTAAATATCTTACGACCTTTTATAACTTGATAATGAGATTCAGGGAGGAAGTATGACACTTCAAGGGTCATATCTAAGCATATTTATACTCTTTCATGATAATGATAATAAACCATAACTCTGGTTTAGTTGTTTTCTCAAATACCATATACAAAATAAATGATAGTATACAAAATACAAGGCACACCATATAATCATATTATACAATCATGTTATAGCAAGTCATCATATAAAAACGAGTAATGATAAGGTTTTAGGCGTTTATGAAACAAGAGACTTTTTCATTATTTATAAGCAAACACATATAACTTATGTAATAATCTATTATTGTATAACCAATCACAAAAATATCTTACGTACAAATCTACGTTACTCTATTTCGAAACATAAACAACACTTGCATCATCTTTACCGTAGTTATTGAAAAAGATGAGCCATAACTTTGCACAACAACTCAGCAATCTTTAAATTCAACTCCCATTAGTTTAATACTAAACTATTAAGCATACAATCCAGTCTATTAATAGGCATATGTCAATACTTCAAACTAACAATTCATTAAGGATAATGTAGGCATCAACATATCCATGCATGTGCGAGAACTTTTCAAGAGTGGAGATTATAAATAACATCCAAATTTAAAACGCTATAAATTACATACCTTTTGATGTTGTCAACGGAGAAGCTTAACTCTCATCATGATCATTCTGTTACACTTCTTTTCTATGGTTGTAACGAAACAAGGAACGGGATGGATGACCAAATATAACAACAAAACCCAAATATCTCATCATGAAAACAAAGCGAGTTCAGGCAATAAAATTGATGTTTTATAAGATTTATGCCCTTGTTGAAGTACAAACAAAACAAATAGATTAAACCAATTTTGATACTGGGGTTATTTAATTTAATCTATTTAATTTGTTAAAAATAACAATAACAATCAAAATTGAATCATATGGAACGCCTAAATTTGTAATTAAGGAATCAAAATATTCATCTAGTGAATATGAAGATTTATATATGAACTTTATATATACATAACAGTGATTTAATTAAGTAACTAACATAAAACATCTCGTAAAAATTATGAATTCAATTATATATCAAAATCTAATCTAAATAGTTATCAACATCCTGAATTTATGAAATCCAAATTCTAATTTAATAAAACTAATTAAATCATAGTTAATAGGTTAAAAGAGCCCCGTTGTAACCTTCGATGATTAAAAAAATGGAATGTTTTCAAATCAAATCTTCACTTTTATATTTGATCCTTGTATTTTGGAAAAAAAAATCACAAATAATAACCATTGATCACAAATGTTGTGAAAGTGCAGTGTTCAATCCAAACAATTAAACCTCACTAAATTATAATTGTTTTTTTAATTCTAATATATATCTTCTTCCATTAGCTACACGTATTTATCTTTTAACTATACTTTTAAAACCCATAAATAATAAAGATACAATAGTATATGGTGCTAACGTTTGCATGAATTCTTTTCTCAATTTCATAAAACCATACGTGTATCTATTGAAATTTACTTGAGGAAAAGTAAATTGGTCAAGGAAAAATTGGTAGCACCAATATCTAAGAGCATTAATTATTATTTAGTCATGATGTTGCTATGAGATATATTAAGAGAGAAACATACCATTGATCTAGTTTCTCGTAGGTTGGATTTGTCATGCAGATCTTGTATTAAAGTTGCCGACCAATGTGTGACGAACAAAACATACAATCATCAGGTGGTGGCTGTGGGAACGATAAATCATGGATGGGAATTAGGGTTTTAATGAAAGCACTCTCGTGCTGATAACGTGTTGTGAAACAACAAGCCTAATAGCTAAATAATATAGAATAGATGTAGAGGAAAATAGATTAATATTTCATTGATAGGTGTGTCCATATAATAAATACAATAGAATATATATAGGGTAAAGAAACTTGGAGAATAAGCCTATTCTATTTTAGGCGTTGATAACCACAATATCAATATATTTATAATAATTTTTTACTTTTAACATAAAACTATTTGATTGTTTATTTTTAACCAAACTATTTGATTTTTTTTCATTTTACCCCAAAAACTTTTTATCTTTACTTTTAAGCCAAAACTATTTGATTTTTTTACTTTAACCCCCAAACTTTTTATCTTTTACAATTTAACTCACAACTTTTTTTACTTTCAACTTTGGTCCTCTATACTTTTTATTTTTCGCAAAATTTTCGTTTCACTACTAGAAAATCAAGTCTTTTCTCACGGTGTATTTTGTGGCAAATTTGTGGGAAATAAGTAGTAGCAACAAATTTCCCACAAATTCTTTTGATGTGAAAAAACTTCGTCGGAAATGGCATGAGCGACAATTTTCGTACAAAATTTCTAGCAATGTTTCCACAAACTAAACTCGTCGCAAGATTTGCGTCAGCATTCCCACAAATTAAGTTTGTTATACATTTTTTCTTTCTGTTTAACGACAAATTTGTCACAAAACATATATTTTTAATAAATTTTAAATATTTTAATTTTGCGAAAAAAAATCTTACGTTTTTGAAATAAATGTTGTGACAAAGTTTAGTTAAATTACTCCTATTTTTTATCACAATAATATCTAGTAGGAAACAGAAAAACAACATACTATTTTGAGTTAGATGCTTCGTTGGTCCATGTGGTTTGTAGTGGGCATAGAGAGAGAGAAAGTGTGGTGCTTGTAGTGGTGGTAGTGGGTGTTTGGTGGTGGAGGTGGAGGTGTGGTGGTGGTGGGTGTAAAGTGGTGGTAGTGTTTCTTTAAGAATAGAGAGAGAGAGAGAGAGAGAGCGCTTTGGGTACAGATGATGGTGATTTGGGGAAGAAGTGGGGGTGTGATCCACAGAAATATTTGTTTTAATTAAAAAATTTTCTATTTATTGTTTTTCTTAATAAGTAAGGGTACTTTGGTAATTTAATACAAATTTAACTAAGTAATCTAACCTAAGTTAATAATAAGGACCACCCGAGTGCAAAAATTACAAATACTAGGACCAAGTGTTTAATTATTAAACCAATTTGATCAAATCTGCAATATTTGCAAACCACAGGACCAATCAAGCATTTAACTCTACTATTTTTTATCTACAGAAACAAAACTAGCCTTTTTCTCACCCAAAATGTTTTGAATGTTGATCCGGTCATTTGAGAAGATCCATCTATTTTGGACATGCCATATACTTCAACATGCTACCAAAATGATGAATTGCATGATTTTTCTCTTGTGGTTGATTCCCGAAACTTGTTTAGATCACGGGGTGTGGGCTTAGGTTTGGGGCGTGGGAACCAAACCAACACCACTTTAGCCACATCGCGCCATCTTGGGTAGCGGTGTTGCCCTTCTGGCGTGGCTATGAAGCATAGCTTGGGGCGGGTTTGGGAGCTGTTGTGGATGGCTGAGTTCATGTGACCATTAGGCTAGCCGTTGGCCAACGACTATTTTATAAAAAAAAATTCTTTAACTTTTATTCTATAGAAATCAACCAATTCTTACTAAATTTTACTATCCAAATATTCAAAAACCATCTTCCATTACCCAAAAAAATTTATACAATGAATTCTTTAAGTTTAAGCGATTCGTCAGATATTTATGATTCGTCATTCTTATCGAACGACAGGGCGGAAATATTATTATCAAAGTGGCGACGCTTCTGAAAGCTATCGTTGAAGATTCAGAAGAAGGGACTTCCCAACCCCAACCTCAACCCAAACGGAGGAAGTATATCGTTCGTGAACGCGAAACTGCTAACGATTTGCTGGTAAGTGATTATTTGTCACCCGAACCAACGTATGATGCAGGAATGTTTAAGCATTGTTTTCGTATGATTAAAAATTTATTTTTAAGAATATCAAAGGATATAGAAGATAATTACGATTTTTTCCGACAAAGACCCGATGCACGTGGTAATTTAGGAATTACCACGTGGCAAAAGGTTACGACCGCCCTAAGACATTTGGCTTACGGGAATAGTTCTGACATAATGGACGAGTATTTAAAAATGTCGAGACGGGTGGCTAGGGAAAGTCTTCACAATTTTTGTGCTTATATCATTGAACTATATACGAAAAGATATTTAAGAAAACCGATGTTTAGTGATATGCAACAACTTTTGGAACATCACGCTGAATATCATGGTCTCTTCTCTTCGGGATGATAGGTAGTTTAGACTGTATGAAATGTGAGTGGGAATTTTGTCCACCTGCATGGCAAGGCTCTCACACAAGCGGATATCATGGAATGCCGGCTATGATGCTTGAAGCTGTTGCATCACAAGATCTTTGGATATGGCATGCATTCTTTAGGATGCCAGGTTCACATAACGATATAAACATTATTCATCACTCGCGCCTTTTCAATGATCTGATAAATGGTGTTGGACCTAAAGGAACATTTTTTTTTTTTGTAAATGATGTTGAATACATTCATGGGTACTGTCTTGTTGATGGAATTTAACCTGTGTGGGATGTTTTTGTGAAAATTTTTTCAAGAGATGGAACCATATATCCTAAAAGAGCAAGGTTTAACAAAGTTCAGATGGCGGCATGTAAAGACATCGAGCGAGCATTTGGTGTTTTGCAGAAAAGGTGACGCATTTTGAGCATGCCTTGTCAAATGTATCAAAAAGATCAAATAAGAAACATGATGTACGCGTGCATCATTCTACGCAACATGATTTTAGAGGATGAATGCCGGGCAATAGTTGAATATTATCCCGAGAAGACCCAATCAAATAATGAAGACATTAGTGACGAACAGATAACGCAAAACCAAAATCTAATCGAGTCACGAAAAATAAATGCAAATCTTCGAGCTGATTTGGTACAACATGTTTCAACACTTCCTAGATTTGACAACGTTGAAGGCGAAGATGAAGATGATTGATTTTTTTGTGATGTAATGTATTTTTTTGTTGTAGTTATTTATTATTAATCAAATAGGTGTTTTTAAAATTAATATATTATATTCTATGATTAAAATAAAAAAAACAAAAAGAAAAGAAAATAACTGCCAAATGTCAACCCATGCCAGCTAGCCCACGCCCCCTCCACACCCCACTTTTTTTGGGGTGGCCTAGTGGAGCCCATCTCTACCACAAGTCAACCCAAGCCCCACACCAGCGGTCTTAGAGGAATGGAAAATGTCATTAATAGAGAAAGGAAAGCTAGGGCCGATATTGCACTTCATACAAATGTGACGCCAAACCTGCACGCACAACAACATAGCGACCGCTGAAGTTATGATCAACCAATTATTTAATTATTATAAAAACATCATGTTACTACAAAATAAAACACCATATACCATTTGTTAATAAGTATATATGTTTAATAAACTTTAAATACTTTGATCTCATAGATATGATTTTAATAAGTAAACAAATAAAAGAACATGCAAACAGTTTTATAATCCAATTTTTGGAATGTCCTCTTCTCTATTCAGAACTTTTGAAATATGTAGAGTAGAAGTGTTCATGATTTCTACAACATCAACATGTAGAAAGAGCAGAGATGATGACCAAATGGGATCCTCAATATATACTTTATCGACATGCTGTATTATTTTATTAAGACTATGAGGGTGTGAAGGGGCTTGGGTTAGGGCATTGCTCGACACGTGAGAGGTGTGGGTTTCACCAGTCCACACCCAAACAAGTGGGGTGTGGAAGGGGCGTGGTCAGGCCGGCGTTATGAAAGAGGCTAGCCAAATGGTCATCAACACCCAGCCATACATTGCCAGCCATGTACCCAGGCCAACGCTCCACACTAAGCAATATTGCCATGTCAAGCAAGCAACGCTGAACAAAGCGCCAACACGGGGTGGAGCAGTCAGCATTAAAGAGCCAACAACGCCCAAAAGCCACACCCACACCCACACCCACCGTTCTAAAGTCTACCGCTAACAACTTGAGAATGTTCTCAATTAATTTATCATATCACCAGGATGTTTGTCATTTACTGATTTACCACATGTTTAATGTAAATACTAGTTTTTATTAGCGTCACGCGTTGCGGCGAAACGGAGCAAATGATAATGTTAAACAAACGATATTTGAAAATGAACAATGTTGTTTCGAAAGCCAAACGGTAGAATCGGTTTAGTTTATTATCGTACCGTAAAACGATGCCAAATAAATACTTTAGTTTGAATACAACTATATATTTAACAACACTTGTATAAATACAATTGCATACTAAAGTTTCTTTTTAATTAACAAACGACAGTTATTAAAAAAATATTAAATTAATTGATAAAGGCAATATCATTAAAAACTATGAAAAAACAAAAAAATAAATGAAAAAAGGGAATATGGTTTAAAAAAATAAAAAAAAGGAAATATGTTAAAAGTAAATATAATAATAAAGTATTATAATATTAAAATATTAAAAAAAACTATATATTATTTTAAATTTAAAGTTAGTATTCATGGTTCTTAACAACAATATATATATATAATTGTTAGTGTCTATTTTTGGAAAGTTAACTTATGATGAAAAAATATGTTATGTAATGGTCCAAAGTTATCATATCTACCAATAATATATTATATATTATGAATTTGTAAGATAACTAGACAATTAGTAGTTGTACATCATGCAATAGTGTTTTATCGTGCATAACAATGTTGTTTTTTGGGCTTGAGTTGTCATACGTATTTGTCTTCCAGCCACATATCTACCTGCTTCTTCTAAAACAAGCCGCGTGTCTAGATACTTATGAGACCTTGTTATATAAAATTAATAAAAATAAACATTCTGAGATTATTTTTGTATAGTTTTATATTTTGTAGTTATATACATATATATGACTATTTAATGTATAAATTATTCACTATATATTTATTGTTTACCTATTTTCTTATTGAAGGTCTCACTTAAAAAAGAATTTATACATAATTTCGTATGACAAGATATTTGTTGATGTATAAGTGCATGCTATTTTCATAGTTTTCACTTTTCGCTATATTACCCATTACCCAATACGATAATTATCAATTATCTATTACATATTACCTAATACTATAATTTGTAACATTTTTAGATATATATTTAGAAGTTTTCAAAAAAAAATTGATTTTTTACTTTTAACCTAAAACTATTTGATTCTTTATTTTTAACCAAAACTATTTGATTTTTTTACCTTTTACTCCAAAAACTTTTTATCTTTACTTTTAACCCAAAACTATTTTATTTTTTTACTTTAACCCCCAAACTTTTTATCTTTTACAATTTATCTCACAACTTTTTTACTTTCAACTTTGGTCCTCTATACTTTTTATTTTTCGCAAAATTTTCGTTTCACTACTAGAAAATGAGGTCTTTTCTCACGACGTATTTTGTGGCAAATTTGTGGGAAACAAGTAGTAGCAATAAATTTCCCACGAATTCATTTGGTGTGAAAAAACTTCATCGGAAATGGCATGAGCAATAATTTTCGTACAAAATTTCTAGCAATGTATCCACAAACTAAACTCATTGCAAGATTTGCGTCAACATTCCCACAAATTAAGTTTGTTATTAACTTTTTCTTTAACGACAAATTTGTCACAAAACGTATATTTTTAATATATTATAAATATTTTAATTTTGCAAAAAAATTCCTACGGTTTTGAAATAAATGTTGTGACAAAGTTCCTTTGCTTCTAACAATCATTTTTTGAAGTTTGAGACAAAATTCCCACTGTTTTTAAATTTACTCTGTGACAAATTTCCCACGATTTTAAAAGATAAAATAAATTCCTTTAAACTTTCTGACAAAATTTCCACTATTTTATAAATCAAATAATATTTATTTTAAAATAAAAACTTGAAAACCAAATTCTTTTAAATAAATTGTAGAAAATCCTAAAAGATTCCAAAAAAAAAAAAAAAACATGTTTACAATCTTAGAATTAAAAAAAAAAAAAACAAAACAAATGTTTTTGTAACAAAACTAACATGATCTTTAACATACACAAAAAATACCTTTTTATGAATTTATTATACTTTGCTTCCATGTTTTTCTGCCATCGAGCATGTTCGGTCCGCTCTCGTCACGTTCAACACATTCTTGTTGCCGCTCTCGTTCACGTTCAACCTTTCTTGTTCCCGCTCTTGTTCAAATTGTTCAAAACGGGCTTCTATGTTTTTTGTCGAACCTCGCGTTCCTTTTCTAGTTCTACTTGATCTTTTTGGAACTAAAGTTTGTCAAAACGTATATAATTAATACATATTAACAAGTAACGGGTCAATCCAAAAAAAAAATGACCCATACAAACATACAAGTATGTACCAGATAACACACACACACAATATAGTCAGATACATTCATACATTTATATAGACCCATATATATTGTGACAACCCGAAATTCCGAGGTAAAACTGTTGGTTTTCGCATTTATAAATTAACTTTTATACGTATGTTATTTAGGTAACCGAATGAATTTGAGTGGCGAATTAGTGACACGTACCTGATTTATGGGATAACCCGATACCTATGAGGCCTGAACCATAACTTGGTTAATATGTATTATATTAGTTGCATGTTAACTTTATTCATATTATTATTAGTTGTAATAATAATAATAACAACAATATGTAATGCAAAATTGCTTCCACACTACTACCGTCAAACTTAAATCAATAACCACACCATCCACACCTACTTGTTTGTTATGGCCCACATGAACCCAGCCCAAAAACCCATTCCCTTAAACCGCCCCTTTAAAAGTTACGTATATGTGCATGTAATGTTATCGCCACACCTCAAAACAAAACCCTAACTACCCAACTTCAAATTTGTGAATCGGCTACCATTTTCTTTGCTTCTGTCGACAACAACCAGTGCCTAAAAGACTTCAAGTTTTCCTTCAAGATCGCATCTAATCTCCCTAGGTTGCTAGGGCATGGTTGATCGTCTTAGCTTACGTACACGTAACTTTAATCTTACCGAGCAATACACAGGTGAGTTCACGGTCCCTACATTTAAACGTTTTAAAACATAGGGAAGGTAACACGAGCACATTACGGTAATGTAATGCCTACCCATTATAAGATTTTAACGCCTCTATTTAATAGAACATTGTTATATTGTTATGGTCACATAGTAGCATTATCACATAAAGTCCTTGTAAACCTCGAACCGTTAGTATTGAGATTTATAGCGAGGGAATTTTGAGTAGTACTACTGGGCCCGACAAGCCCCACCCGAGCTAGTCGCACTAGCTAGACCAGTAATGGTCACCGGGTGTAGAATTAGCCTAACTTACCGCCATGGTCAGTGATAGACCTGGCAAACAAAGGCAACAACAGTCAGCTTCAGTTTCGAACTCTTTCGTGACATAACACGGGTTAGCTACCCAGAAATATAACAATATTATATTAAATACTAATAATTGCTATTTGGGTTGAATAGTGGAAACTTGTGTAAATGAAACATATTATAATTGTGAACTGTATATGTGAACTCACTCATCTTAAATGACTGAAACTTGTTCTTTCGTGTTTCCCCAGGTCGCTTAGGTACTTGCCACGATTAGGTGCACAACATGGTGTCAAAAGCATTTTCATTTTGTAAACGTTGCATTTTCATAGCTATTTACCGTTTGTTTAGGCGTTTGTTTTGACGCACGTTTTACTTTACATTTGTTATGCTTCCGCATTTCTTTTGAATTGTTGGTTGTTTGGTAAAACTATTTTTATCATGTAAAGGTCATTCGATATGACTGGTGTCCAGATCCTGGTTTGTCACGTGCCACGCGGTAAAACCCCGTATGTGGTTTTTTGAGGGTATGTCAGATTGGTATCAGAGCCACTGGTTATAGAGAATTAGGTTTGCATTGGTCATAGACCTAAACTATAGCCACAGACACGACACTAGTATCACCTATTCGAATATAACTACGTGACGTTATTTGTAGTGTACTGTCTTATTATATATATATATCTCATCATACTAACTAAACAGGCATGTCGTCATCCTCATTCTCATCCAATTATTGCGCACTAGCACGAGGGAAGGCTCCCGAGGTACCACCTTCACCACCGTGTTATGTGGAGATGCGAATAGCAAAAAGGAAACGTCTAGAACAATAGGGGGAAACATCCTCCAAACTAACTACCCTCAACTACACTATTGAATTGGAAAAATGTATCGTGGAATTAGAAAAGCAGGTTCTCGAGTTGAGGAAAGACTCGGAAAGCCACCGTAAGAGAAACCTGAATATGCGCATTAGTCAGAGCATTGACCATCAGGATATCGAATAGATACAAATGAATTTGTAGCCAGCCCTAGTGAGAATTTATAACTTAGAGCACTCGGCACCACCACCCGCACCACCAGCACCTCCAGCTGGACCCGAACCAGAAGAAGAGCCCGAGGAAGAACCTGAAGAAGAGCCTGAGGAAGAACCTGATGAGGAACCAGAAGAAGAGCTGGAGGAGGCACCGGCAGATGAAGACTCGGACACGGGAGACAGCGGAGTTGACGACTGATCCGCTCTCTACTTGCTTACTTATCTATCTCTTTTGCTTTGCGCGGATATTTGTTATGTTTTAATTTTTAAATGTTTATTGAAATACTTTGTAGCGACTCTTACAACTTATTTTAATCAGATGTTTTTATTTTAAAATGTTTCATGTGCTGAGATCTTACCTTACCCCAAATCACATGTTTTGAAATTTGTACAATGACTATATGATACATTGTCTCATATAATTATGTGTATGCCAAAACAGAATGTCACGCGGTGGTGGTCATGGTCGTGGAAATATCCCTATAACACACGCGGAGTTAGCCGCACTGATCGAGGAGCATGTGAATGGAGCCATCGCTACTAACAACCAACACATCCAGAACAACAACCAGATCCTTAATCCTGGAGGTAGCACTCACCTAACTCTCCAATAAAAATCTAAAGTATTGGTGTCTTTAGTGTTTTTATTTATACATTTTCTAAAGTTTCTTTCGAATTCTATTCTTAAGCGCGAAGTTTAATCCCTATAAGGCTTTCTTAGACTGCAAGCCCAACAAGTACACAGGGATGGAAGGACCCATTGGGCTGGTTTGGTGGATTGAAAAGGTAGAATCGGTATTCGTAATGTGCAACTGCTTACCATAGAATAGGGTGAAGTTTGCAGCCTCTACATTAGAAGAAGGGGCACTAACCTTGTGGAATGTTCACGTGCAAACCGGGAGTTTAGCTGTAGCCGATGCGATGGCAAGGGATGATTTCAAGAATTTGGTCAGGGAAGAGTACTGTTCGAGAGTATAACAACTCTCCTAAAATCCTTAAAACATCTCTATATGTCCTAAAATACACCCCGTATACGAAAAATAGGCCCGAAATACCTTTAATTTAACAAAATTAAATAAAAACAAGAATTAAGGGGCGCTCGCGGGGAGCGACCCCCTTGGCTATATCGGTCGCGGGCCGCGACAGCTTGGCCACCAGATCGCACCCCATGCCGCCACGTGTCGTGATGCGTGTCGAGTGTAACACCTGTGCCTCCACGGCCATCAAACAAATACCAAACCAATGAAATATTGTATTTCATACTTGGGATTTGTAAAAATATGTGTATCGATTGCACATATCAACTCTTGTTTCTATTTCAAGCTCTAAATCACTTTCTGGAAGGTTATACACGCACTGATGCGTAAATATAACCAGTTTAATGCAACGAACACTCCGGAATAGTGAAATAGGCTTAACATACCTTAAATAACCTTTACATAACTTAGATATAAGTTTTGGAAGGTTTGGTGTGGTGAAATCAAAGTTTAATCGCTTACAGGGACTAAATTTGACAAACTGCGAAAGTATGCCAATTTGAACTGTAACAGACCTTCCGGAACATGACCATAAGTTAAACATACCATAAATATCCTTTACATAGCTTAGAAATAGGCTTTGAGGGGTTCGGTGTGCAAAAATAAACTTTTGGGTCATTCAGGGACTAAAAGTGTCAAAAAGTGCACAAGTTTGCATTTTCGCGCATAACTTACGTTCTGAATACATCCGGACATCCAAAAAATTATGTTAGCACTAAAATATTTTATTTTAGTGTTCGCCATAAGAAAAATCCATTCGTCACGTCATTTGGATCGTTTTTCGCATTCAGGTCCAGATTCGATGTATTAGCCGTTGTTTAATTCACAACCACACATTCTAACTTGCTTAGTCAGCGGATAAGGATGGAATTTAAACACCTAAACACCATGACATTTCAACACATGTATGGATGGAATTTAAACACCTAAACACCATGACATTTCAACACATGTATGGATGGAATTTAAACACCTAAACACCATGACATTTCAACACATGTACGGATGGGATTAAGGCACGTTTTCCATGAAACGATCTTAACGGTTCGGGTATTCCTATAAATACCCATCCACCCCCATTGCTAAAATCACTAGAACTTTGATTTGAGAAACTCTAAGTTGAAACTATTGTTTCATACCTGAGATTTTTGAATCGAGGTTAGCATTCGGGGACCCTTCGTAAGTATTCTTTCGTTCTTTTCCTTATTTTACTGCTTTTTGAGTCAGAAAGTCAAACTTTGTTTGACTTTCAGCGTTGACCAGTAATGGTCAATGCGAAGTTCGTTTGAACTTCGCAACGTGATTGTAATCACGTTGGTTATAGTCCCTTGGGACTATGCCTACTGATTACCACGTTGTCTAGGGTCGTAGGGTAAGCGATCTGATAAATCGCTTATACCTTCGAACCCGACCCAGTTTGGTCGATCATTAGGATCCGACCAAATACATTAGGTGACCCTAGTATAGGGCATAACCTTCCGAGGTTATACCCTATGGTCACATCGTTTAAGTAGTTGTATGATAAGTAGTTTATATGCCTTAGGTAAATTACCAGAATACCCTTTTCATGTATAATTGGTAATTAAGCATATGTAACCTAAACTTTTGTCACATAACTGATTATGTAACATGTTTAGGCATATAACACTTGTCATAGGGCTAGTTAGACGGTCCGAACGCGTTTCACGCGCACGACGCGTTAAAGTAGCATAAGTTACCTTAATGAGTCGCGATGGGTCGAAAGCACTTAGGTTAGTCTCATTGTAGTATGTAGGCCTTGTTAAACCATATCATATGAGTTCCAATACTCATTTGGTTTGCCAAGCCTCATCCTATCCGATCTCCCGATTTAAGTCCGGTTTATTTATATAGTTTTAGCTTGCCAACTGATTCCGTGCTCCCTCAAGCTTTGTTTGGTTGTTGTTCAAGACCTCCAAGCATTCTCAGGCGAGTACTTTGTTCCCCTCTTTTACTGTTTTCAACTGTTTTGGGGTGACTCATATGTGCTAAATGTTTTATCAATGGTTTCAAAAACAATTACAATGTAGTATCAAGAACGATAACAATAGTTTCAAGAACGCTAACAATTATTTCAAGAACGCTAACAATGATTTCAAAAACTAATAACAAATTTCAAAAAGTGAACAAACTTGTTGGTTGTAGTTTACATGACCGATGACATTCATTAGCAATGATCAAGCCGACCAGTATTAGGTTATGGTACCATAGGATCTGACAAATCCCGTTATTTACTGCACCCATTGTTATGTGTGGGGGTTGTGGGTAGCGACTGAATCTGTAATTATTAACTTATCCTTTGGTAAGGGTTTGTTAAGAACGAGAGCGAGAGCGAGATGGAGCGAGGAACGCGTCAAGAAGGTTTGAATGTTATTAGAGAATCGACCATAAAGTAGTTTCACAATTAAAACAAGAACGACTAGAACGATTTTACAAAATGGGTTAACGATTGGGTAAACATTTGTACATGATTGACATTTGATCATGTATTTTCCACAAAACATAACTTTGATTTAAACCAAGTTTTACTTCAATACTTTGTTTTTGTGCATATGGTTTAGTTGAGACATTTCACTTGCCATACATGGATATTTGACATAGACATTTGACATGAATATTTGACATAGACATTTGACATGGACATTTTGACATAGACATTTGACATGGATATTTGACATAGACATTTTGACATGATTTACATCTTGACATGAATACTTTGACATATTATTCAATACATTTGACAATTGATTTAAACATAGACATTTTACATTGTTTGGTATGGTTTGGTTAAGTGATTAAGTAACGATGCGTGTGTAATATGATACAAACATGGTGGATACGCCGCTGGTACTTCCTATATATAAGTGTTTGTATGGTATTACATATCATAGCGTTATTTGAATCATTTCAGTTTGAGACATAGAACATTTTATACAAATAACATACTTTTCACAAGACATTGATTTATAAACAACTTATCTTATGCAAACTCATTTACATGGTTATTCATTTAATCATGCATTATTTTCTTATTTATACTTATCATCCGAACTTATTATTTTTCAAATGATTTACAAAGACAAAGCAAATTACAAGGTTCATGACTAAACATTTTCTTAAACAGAAGTCATGAATCTTATTTTCACAAAACCTATGTACTCGCCAGCATTTCTTTGCTGACCTCGTTTTCACATATGTTTCAGGTATTGTTGGATGATATCGATTGATAAGATGCATGCTCACATAGGACTGGACAAGGCCTTAGTGACTCAATAACAATGATAGACTATGTTTAAATAGTGTATTTAGATTTCCAGACGATGTAATTACTCAATGTTTAATAAAACGAAACACTTTTGATATCCATGGTTATGAAACATTAATTCTGTTGCAACACGCCCCGATGTTTCCGCCGCGATTTGTTGTTTTACGCGGTCGGGGTGTGACAGAAAGATGGTATCAGAGCCAATGGTTATAGGGAATTAGGTTATTAGTAATGCTTTGACCTAGTCTATAACCTTTCTAGGACCCTAACGCGAGTTTACTTGCGTTTAGTCATAAAACAATACCGTCACCTATCCTTAGGCGACGACCACAACAAGAACATAAATTTCAAAACCGCTTTGAAAACTAATCATCTGTTCTAGGATGATTGATTACTAGGTTTTGAATCCTCTATTGTAAGGTTTTGAACTCTCTATTATATGGTTTTGAACCCCTTTGAGTTTTCAAAATCTCGTCAAGGTTTTGGGTTTTTAATAATGTGAACACGTGCAAACTGGAAGGGTGAATGCCTGTATTCTGGGTTTTCTGTCTAGGCAAGCACTTCGTATACATCTCATCAGACGCGAGACCAGTTGTGCTTACCTGGGAATTCTTGGGATGAGTGTTCACTTATAGGCGAGCATGTCTTCGCGATACATTATTTTTGACCCATTTACTTTGATCAGTCACCGTCTCATTTGTTTGCCTTAGGTAACAAACAAATGATCGCAATCTTCATGCGTTATCATTCTGTTTTGATTGTCCAATAATCTTTCACCTGTTTCTCCCTATGCCTTTCTTTTTTTCTTCAAGAATGTCTCTTCATCACAATGACGCCCAGATATCTGAGCAAGCAGCCAAATTCGCTCAGCGAATAGGCGAAGTAGTCCTGAAGACTGTTGAATTAGCTACTGCCATGTATCATATCCAGGATGAAGCCACTCAAGAGTCACCAAGACAGGCAGGACCTAGTCAGGCGACAACACTATCAGCCAAGAAACCAATCGAGGAATCAAAGACCATGGATGAACGATCCCCTAAGAAGTCAAAGAAGCGAAAGGCTTCTCAGAACTTCGCCATGGTCGCTCACAATGGTAAAGCAGTCCCCAACCAACCAGCTCAACCCCCTACTAGGTGTGTATGGCTTTTCCTATGATACCTACATCAAGGAACTATGTACCTTACAAACTACTCTTGTGATTTCTCTCTTTCAAATGATTGCTCATGATTCCCTCAAAAATTTTAAGTACTCGTTTCACTCTAAGAAACAAAGTACAGAAAATTAAGTGACATTATGAGTAATCGTGCTTTTCGCACATCTGTGCCTTTAAATCCTTGGTTAGATAACTAAGGGTGTTTTCAAATCTCATACCCATTACGTTTTGATTTTTCAACATACACAGTACCAGTATTTCAAAACAATCTTCATGATCTCAAAACATTTCATATAGTTTGAAAACAATTTTTCTAGATGCATTGTCTATGTTATTTCAAAAACATTGGCCATGTTATCAAAACCAACCTTTCTAATTTCAAAATATTTCATATAGTCTGAAGACAATATTAACACAATACATTTTCTTATCAAGTGCATGATTTCGAAAAGCATCATTCATGTCTTTCAAAAACCTTATACATAATTTCAAAATTCATCTCTCATGATTTTAAAACATTTTTGTAAATATATCTATCTAATACACCTACTTTATTTCAAAAGTATTATATATAAGGTTTCAAAAACGGTAAACACATTTTTTTCTTAAAAGAACCCCATGCACAGTTTTCAAAAATATTTTTCCTCGTACATCGACTTAACCTTCAAAATTCTGCTTCATATGTCGCCTTGACATATCAAGCATCTCAACTTCATAAGCATTTTACATCATGTTTTGACCTAAGCACATCCAGTGCAAGGTTTCAAAACATCTTCAACTTCTAAAATTCATATGGGATCTTTTTATCTTTACAATTAGATCCTTGTGGATGATTATCGTTCAAATCAGAGTCCTTAATTGGATTCCTTATGTACCTTAATTCGAACATTTCGGGTTCTAGTAATCGAAATCGAATTTTCTTTTTGAATCTTTCTATCTTTATAGTTAGATTCTTAAAAATCTTTAAAGTGCCAAATGAAATCCACGAGATGGATTCCTATTGTACTTTAAATACATGTACTCTGTTAGCAGAACAAACTTCTAGTTAAACAATTTTGTGGTTATGTGACTATGTGTTTATTCATCTTGAGTTTTCATTTATGCATTTTTGTGTTTTTAATACTCTGGATATTCGTTATCCAAATCCTCGCAGAATCTTTCATATCTTCATATGAGGGATTTGTAGCAGGATATTCAAAAGGTACTACCTGCAATCCTTAATGGGCTTCTATGTAATAGTTAAGACCCTTGGGTTATATAGTACCATTCCATGTTCCATAAGAGACCCTCTTAGTGGTCTAGTCAAAAAGATTGATTCACAATTTGGTTAAAGAACGACATCTAGTGATGTAGCTGAGCAGACTCCTTGATAGTCTATTTAGATCATTTATTGATTTAATTCAAAGGACTCTATGGCGGTCTAGTCACACTCATCACAGGTTCATTCATTTGGTTTCACCCTACACATTATAAAATAGACTGTGTGAACTGTGCAAAGAATTGTCTGATTATGGACGCGTACATAATCATAAAATTTAGTGCACAGAAACCCAGTAAGATTTGTTATGTGTAAGAACCGATAGTGACAACAATAACGAAATGAGAACGATGTAATGGAGGTACGGTGGACGCACCAATGAAGCTTCATATACTTGTATATAAGTATCCCTCTTACATTGCAATCATGATGTTATTAAAGTTACTAGAAGTTCAGAACCCAAACCAATGTTGTTCGATCTTTTCAATTTCATGTTTTCAAGCTCTCACAAGTTTCCTCTAAATAAATTTCGGGACAAAATTTCCTAAAGTAGGGGAGACTGTAACACCTGTGCCTCCACGGCCATCAAACAAATACCAAACCAATGAAATATTGTATTTCATACTTGGGATTTGTAAAAATATGTGTATCGATTGCACATATCAACTCTTGTTTCGATTTCAAGCTCTAAATCACTTTCTGGAAGGTTATACACGCACTGATGCGTAAATATAACCAGTTTAATGCAACGAACACTCCGGAATAGTGAAATAGGCTTAACATACCTTAAATAACCTTTACATAACTTAGATATAAGTTTTGGAAGGTTTGGTGTGGTGAAATCAAAGTTTAATCGCTTACAGGGACTAAATTTGACAAACTGCGAAAGTATGCCAATTTGAACTGTAACAGACCTTCCGGAACATGACCATAAGTTAAACATACCATAAATATCCTTTACATAGCTTAGAAATAGGCTTTGAGGGGTTCGGTGTGCAAAAATAAACTTTTGGGTCATTCAGGGACTAAAAGTGTCAAAAAGTGCACAAGTTTGCATTTTCGCGCATAACTTACGTTCTGAATACATCCGGACATCCAAAAAATTATGTTAGCACTAAAATATTTTATTTTAGTGTTCGCCATAAGAAAAATCCATTCGTCACGTCATTTGGATCGTTTTTCGCATTCAGGACCAGATTCGATGTATTAGCCGTTGTTTAATTCACAACCACACATTCTAACTTGCTTAGTCAGCGGATAAGGATGGAATTTAAACACCTAAACACCATGACATTTCAACACATGTATGGATGGAATTTAAACACCTAAACACCATGACATTTCAACACATGTATGGATGGAATTTAAACACCTAAACACCATGACATTTCAACACATGTACGGATGGGATTAAGGCACGTTTTCCATGAAACGATCTTAACGGTTCGGGTATTCCTATAAATACCCATCCACCCCCATTGCTAAAATCACTAGAACTTTGATTTGAGAAACTCTAAGTTGAAACTATTGTTTCATACCTGAGATTTTTGAATCGAGGTTAGCATTCGGGGACCCTTCGTAAGTATTCTTTCGTTCTTTTCCTTATTTTACTGCTTTTCGAGTCAGAAAGTCAAACTTTGTTTGACTTTCAGCGTTGACCAGTAATGGTCAATGCGAAGTTCGTTTGAACTTCGCAACGTGATTGTAATCACGTTGGTTATAGTCCCTTGGGACTATGCCTACTGATTACCACGTTGTCTAGGGTCGTAGGGTAAGCGATCTGATAAATCGCTTATACCTTCGAACCCGACCCAGTTTGGTCGATCATTAGGATCCGACCAAATACATTAGGTGACCCTAGTATAGGGCATAACCTTCCGAGGTTATACCCTATGGTCACATCGTTTAAGTAGTTGTATGATAAGTAGTTTATATGCCTTAGGTAAATTACCAGAATACCCTTTTCATGTATAATTGGTAATTAAGCATATGTAACCTAAACTTTTGTCACATAACTGATTATGTAACATGTTTAGGCATATAACACTTGTCATAGGGCTAGTTAGACGGTCCGAACGCGTTTCACGCGCACGACGCGTTAAAGTAGCATAAGTTACCTTAATGAGTCGCGATGGGTCGAAAGCACTTAGGTTAGTCTCATTGTAGTATGTAGGCCTTGTTAAACCATATCATATGAGTTCCAATACTCATTTGGTTTGCCAAGCCTCATCCTATCCGATCTCCCGATTTAAGTCCGGTTTATTTATATAGTTTTAGCTTGCCGACTGATTCCGTGCTCCCTCAAGCTTTGTTTGGTTGTTGTTCAAGACCTCCAAGCATTCTCAGGTGAGTACTTTGTTCCCCTCTTTTACTGTTTTCAACTGTTTTGGGGTGACTCATATGTGCTAAATGTTTTATCAATGGTTTCAAAAACAATTACAATGTAGTATCAAGAACGATAACAATAGTTTCAAGAACGCTAACAATTATTTCAAGAACGCTAACAATGATTTCAAAAACTAATAACAAATTTCAAAAAGTGAACAAACTTGTTGGTTGTAGTTTACATGACCGATGACATTCATTAGCAATGATCAAGCCGACCAGTATTAGGTTATGGTACCATAGGATCTGACAAATCCCGTTATTTACTGCACCCATTGTTATGTGTGGGGGTTGTGGGTAGCGACTGAATCTGTAATTATTAACTTATCCTTTGGTAAGGGTTTGTTAAGAACGAGAGCGAGAGCGAGATGGAGCGAGGAACGCGTCAAGAAGGTTTGAATGTTATTAGAGAATCGACCATAAAGTAGTTTCACAATTAAAACAAGAACGACTAGAACGATTTTACAAAATGGGTTAACGATTGGGTAAACATTTGTACATGATTGACATTTGATCATGTATTTTCCACAAAACATAACTTTGATTTAAACCAAGTTTTACTTCAATACTTTGTTTTTGTGCATATGGTTTAGTTGAGACATTTCACTTGCCATACATGGATATTTGACATAGACATTTGACATGAATATTTGACATAGACATTTGACATGGACATTTTGACATAGACATTTGACATGGATATTTGACATAGACATTTTGACATGATTTACATCTTGACATGAATACTTTGACATATTATTCAATACATTTGACAATTGATTTAAACATAGACATTTTACATTGTTTGGTATGGTTTGGTTAAGTGATTAAGTAACGATGCGTGTGTAATATGATACAAACATGGTGGATACGCCGCTGGTACTTCCTATATATAAGTGTTTGTATGGTATTACATATCATAGCGTTATTTGAATCATTTCAGTTTGAGACATAGAACATTTTATACAAATAACATACTTTTCACAAGACATTGATTTATAAACAACTTATCTTATGCAAACTCATTTACATGGTTATTCATTTAATCATGCATTATTTTCTTATTTATACTTATCATCCGAACTTATTATTTTTCAAATGATTTACAAAGACAAAGCAAATTACAAGGTTCATGACTAAACATTTTCTTAAACAGAAGTCATGAATCTTATTTTCACAAAACCTATGTACTCGCCAGCATTTCTTTGCTGACCTCGTTTTCACATATGTTTCAGGTATTGTTGGATGATATCGATTGATAAGATGCATGCTCACATAGGACTGGACAAGGCCTTAGTGACTCAATAACAATGATAGACTATGTTTAAATAGTGTATTTAGATTTCCAGACGATGTAATTACTCAATGTTTAATAAAACGAAACACTTTTGATATCCATGGTTATGAAACATTAATTCTGTTGCAACACGCCCCGATGTTTCCGCCGCGATTTGTTGTTTTACGCGGTCGGGGTGTGACATCGAGGCTAGTTTTGAGTCAGCAACCCTAGGGCCTACCCTAGGCTGCCTCGCGGGGCGCGAAGGCCCCTTGTTTCTCTCTTATGGGCCGCCATGAACCCTCGATCAGGCCCTATAAATTGGGAGTTCAGGCTTCAGTTTTCAAATCGCTCACAATCGACTTTCTCTCTCAAATTTCAAAATATTAAAAGTAATGATCGGGCATAATACCCACTAAATAGCAAAGCTTTGCCTTGATGTAAGTATTATAACCACCGGTTACGTATTAGTTACTCTGCCCAATTGATCTAGTGATCCGTAACGCACGTCGAGACTCTGCCTGACTCAGTCATTGGAGTTCTGTCTCGGGAGGGGATATAGCTAATGTAAATTGGGTTATTATACTAACACGTGTGCATTGTTTAATTTAATAGATTATAACCAGGAAGTCACAAGGAAATACCTAAATTAGCAATGTGAGTAATTTCTCTTTTTTTTTTTTAAATTGTTTTTACAAAACCTAATTGTTTTAAACTATATTTAACAGTGATTGAGTATTTGTAAATCTACAATTATCGTCGGTATGTTGGGGTTTTGTATACATAACTTGTTACTACACTGTGAGTAGTAGCATGACCACAAGTCAGGGTTGACAGTACCGTGGGTGGTAATTATAGTAGATGTAAACAAATGTAATTGTGGGTTGCCCTTAATGCTGTAAAATGATAAAACTTGTTTTGATTAAACTCGGATTCACTCACCAGTATTTTCCACTGACAAAAATGTTTTAAACGCGTTTCAGGTAACAAAATGTGAAAGCCAAATAGAAGCCAGCTGGAGAGCACTGAAGGCTTGGAAAAGTGGCTATAAAAGTTACCTAAATAAAGAAGAAGTTTTATTTCAATAAATTAGGGCTTATCCCGATAAACATGTTTGTAATGGAAACTTGGGTTTATCCCATGTGTTTATTATTTATAAAATGAGGTGTTTTACTCTGATAAAATATTTCCTAACTATGGTCCTGATGTAAATTCCGATGCCAAATTAAATAAAAACCGATACCACTGAATGTGCAAGCTCGCGACCGCCCGCCTCCCGGGGCAAGGGGTCGGGGGTTTCGACAGAGAGACCGCATTCATCAACTATAGCAAGATCTATGGAAGCACAAGATGCATGGCTCGGAAATTGAGGAATACACCTCCAAACACTATGATCAAGTGTTTTTATGCCCAGAAATGGCTAGACCTGTATACAAGCAGATAGAACTCTATTTGGGGGGATTGGCTCTTGAAATTCAGGGAATGGTTATGTCTAGCAACCCGATGGCGGTTCAGCACGCATTGCGGTTGGCGCACAAACTGACAGATAAGGCGGTTAAACAGGGAAAATTGCCAAAGAGATGCGAGTCTGATGTTGCCCCCGACAACAAGAGAAAATGGGAAGATAGTTCTTCTAAACAACACACTTCTGGTCAGTCACAGTAGGGTTCTCAGAAAAGGTTCAACAACAATAACCGAGGCTACAACAACCAGTCGTCCAACAACAGCAATAACTCTCAGAACCGAAGCGGGTATTTGGGAAATAAACCAAAGTGCAGCAAGTGCAATCTCCACAACTATGGACAGTGTGGTGGCAACCATTGTCAAAGGTGCAACAAAGATGGTAATGCCGCAAAGGATTGTCGGGGTGAAATCCAACCAAGACATAATCAGACGCAACAACGTGGGATTACCAGAACATGCTATCAGTGTGGTAGCGATGCACATTTCAAGAAAGATTGCCCTCATCTTAATAAGGGGAACAACAGTGGCGTACGTCAAAACCTGGGTGGCAACAACAACACTGCGGGAAATAGTGGCGGAGCTAAAGGACTCGCCTTCACCTTGGGAAAGGGTGAAGCAAAGGATGACTCCTACATTGTAACCAATAAGTTTCCTTTAAATAATCACTTTGCAAATGTGTTATTTAATTCTGGTGCCGATAGAAGTTTCATATCAGAGTCATTTAGAAAATTGTTAGATGTTGCCCCTGTGTCGCTAGAAACCAATTAAACCATAGAGTTAGCCGACGGTAAAACGGTAGAAGTAACCCACATTCTCAAAGGGTGCCAGCTCTCTCTCGCTGGTCACACATTCGACATAAATCTTATGCCAACTACGTTGGCCAATTTTTGACGTGGTAGTTGGTATGGACTGGTTGTCCAAAAACAGAGCCGAAATATTTTGTCGTGAAAAAGTTATTCGCATCCCTCTTTCTAGAGGCGAAACTCTATCTATTCAGGGTGATCAAAATGGTGTTAACACAGATATCATCTCTTTTATGTAAGCGTAAAAGTACCTTCGCAAGAAGTGTCACACCCTGACTTTTGCGGAAGCGTGGTTATTTGGTGTGACTTCTTAATACCATAGCATTCAATCATAACAATGCTATATGATAAAAACATGAGATGTTTATCCATTAATAAAGTTTAGAAACTACCACAATACCATTGTTTGAAAACATCAACACTAAATTAAGTTACAACCCATGATGTGTTTAAATGAATTCATAAAGACTCCACAAACGACTTTAAATAAAACCCGAGTTTAGAGACGTGTATCCCGTCCAGGATTAGGATACAGCCCTTAAGCTCGACAACCATGGATAACATCTTTTATTCAAACGCAGCTTGACGACACATGCATACCTTTCCAGATCCACTAGTTTCTTGAAATACATGTAGTTTAAAAATATCAACAAAAGTTGAGCGAGTTCATGTGTATGTGAGTATGTATAAACCTTTAAAGTATGTCTTGTATGTATAAATGTCCCTGGCAAAATTTGGTGTTCCGGGTAATGTCCGGTTGTTCGGTTAGATACCGGTTCGTTAAAGTGCTAAGTTGTACCGTATAGTGTCTTTTATGTAACTTTTTGTAACACTTTTAATTCCCAACACTTAGGAAGCATTCAGAACCATTTAGTCAATTTTCTGCATAATACTAGTATGTTAAAAAGCTGAATTTTGCTAAAAAATGCAGAATTCTGCACTTAAAGTGAGTTTTAGGCACTTTCCGGCACTCAAACTATCACCTAGTGACACAGTTCTGTGGTCCTCACTTCCCTACACACCATACTAGTGTAGTACCTTGTCCCTGGCCCATACTGGGTCTCAAAACACTGTCTGTCTGTGTACTGAATCCTGTCAACATATTCCCGTTTTATTCGTTAACTATGCTAACTGTGCTTTGTGCATCAGGTATGTCAATAAAGTTTGTCTGTGATAATGATGTGACATTATGTAATATGTGATACACATGTAAGTATGATGCAGTAATCAGGAAGCAGTTAAGTAATCCAGCATAGTCATTAAGCATTTAATTAATATTAATTAATTGTACAGATACCTGGTTTCATGAGGGTTGTCACATTCTCCCCCTGTTAAGAAAATTTTGTCCCGAAATTTTAGTTCTGCTACTAGATATAGGGGTCTTGGGGAATAAATGTGGGTACTTTGCTTTCCTATGATCCTCACGTTCCCACGTGAATTCTGGGCCATGTCGTGCATTCCATCGAACCTTGACGAGTTTGACACTACTCCGGCGTGTTTTGTTAATCTTCCAATCCGTAACCTCAACTGGTTCTTCAGTAAAGTGGAGTGTGTCGTCAACATGAACTTCGTCGGCTGGAATGACCACCGTCTCTTGAGTTGGACTCTTTTTCAGGTTTGATACATGAAATGTATCGTGAACGCCATTTAGTTCAGCAGGTAGATCCAACTTGTAGGCTACATGACCAATCCTTTCCAGGATTTTAAATGGTCCAATGTACCATGGATTCAACTTCCCACGCTTCCCAAAGCGTGCCACACCCTTCCAGGGTGAAACCTTCAACAAAACCATATCTCCCACCTCAAATTCCAGAGGTTTCCTTCTTCGATCCCCATAACTCTTTTGACGATCACGATCCGCTTTAATGCGCTCTCGGATCTGGAAGATCTTGTCTGTTGTCTCTTGAACCAATTATGGGCCAATAAGCTGTCTATCACCCGCGTCAGTCCAGCATAATGGTGATCGACACTTGCGTCTATAGAGAGCTTCGAATGGTGCGGCCTGAATGCTTGCATGATAACTGTTGTTGTATGAAAGTTCGACCAATGGTAGGTGAGTGTCCCAACTTCCACCTAGATCCATTACGCAAGCTCGCAACATGTCTTCCAACGTCTGAATCGTTCGTTCGCTCTGTCCGTCTGTCTGCGGGTGAAAGGCAGTACTCAGATTCAACAGAGAACCAAAAGCTTCTTGGAAGGATTGCCAAATCCTCGATACGAATCTTCCATCTCTATCAGAGATAATTGAGAGAGACACTCCATGACGTGCGACAATCTCTCTCAGGTATAGCTCAGGTAACTTGCTCGTGTTGTCTTTCTCCTTGATTGCCAAAAAGTGTGCAGATTTCGTTAAACGGTCTACAATCACCCAAATTGTATCATGGCCCTTGGGCGTCCTTGGTAATTTCGTTATAAAGTCCATTGAAATTTGTTCCCACTTCCACTGGGGTATTTCAGGTTGTTGCAGGAGACCTAAAGGTTTCTGGTACTCGGCCTTTACCTTGGCGCAAGTTAAACATTTGCCAACATAAACCGCAACATCGCCTTTCATTCTCGGCCACCAATAGAAATCCTTTAAATCTTGGTACATCTTATCCGACCCTGGATGGATCGAGTACTGTGACTTGTGAGCCTCATCAAAAATAACGTCTCTCAGACCACCAAAGAAAGGAACCCAAATTCTTCCCAAGAAACACAATGTTCCATCCTCCTTTGGTACCAATTGCTTCTCCATCCCCCGGAGATATTCATTTTCAAGATTCTCCCTTTTAAGAGCTTCCCTCTGCGCAGCACGAATGCGCAACGTGAGGTCTGTCTGAACAATCATTTCCAAAGCCCTAACCCTTATGGCCTTAATCCTTTCTTTCTGACTTAAGGCATCGGCGACTACATTCGCCTTCCCTGGGTGATACTTGATCTCGCAATCATAGACGTTCAACAAATCTACCCATCGTCTCTGTCTCATGTTAAGCTCTTTCTGATCAAATATATGCTGCAGGCTCTTGTGATCAGTGAAGATTGTGCATCGCGTGCCGTACAAGTAATGTCGCCAGATCTTTAATGCAAACACCACTGCGCCTAACTCCAAGTCATGCGTGGTGTAGTTTTTCTCGTGAACCTTCAGCTGGCGCGAAGCACAGGCTATAACATTTTGTCGCTGCATCAGCACACATCCTAAACCTTGACGCGAGGTGTCGCAATATACCACGAAGTCGTCAGTACCTTCGGGTAGGGATAAGATGTGTGCGTCGCAAAGCTTGTGTTTCAACAGCTGAAATACTTCTTCTTGCTTGTCGCCCCATTCGTACATCTTGTCTTTCTATGTGAGGGAGGTCAAAGGTTGAGCGATTTTCGAGAAATCCTCAATGAATCTGCGGTAGTATCCTGCCAAACCTAGGAATTGTCGAATCTCGGTTGGTGTTTTTGGAGTCTCCCAATTCTTGATTGCTTTAATCTTTGTAGGATCCACATGGATTCCATTTCCATTTACTACATGACCAAGGAACTGAACTTCGCGTAACCAGAATTCGCACTTCGAGAACTTCGCGTACAACTTCTCTTTCTTGAGCAGTTCTAAGATAGCTCTTAGGTGTTGCTCATGTTCTTCCTTCGTCTTTGAGTAGATCAGAATATCGTCAATGAACACGATCACAAACTTGTCGAGATACGGCTTACACGCTCTGTTCATCAAATCCATGAATACTGCTGGCGCGTTCGTCAGACCAAACGGCATAACCAGGAACTCGTAATGTCCATATCGAGTTCTGAAGGCAGTCTTCGGAATACTCTCCTCTTGAATACGTAACTGGTGATAGCCCGATCGAAGATCGATCTTGGAGTAACAACTCGAACCTTGTAGTTGATCGAACAGGTCATCAATCCTTGGCAAAGGATATCTATTCTTGATAGTCAACTTGTTCAGCTCGCGGTAGTCGATGCACATACGGAAACTACCGTCCTTCTTCTTGACAAATAATACTGGAGCTCCCCAAGGTGAGAAGCTTGGCCTGATAAATCCTTTATCCAATAGCTCCTGAAGTTGTGTTAACAGTTCTTGCATCTCGGAGGGCGCAAGTCGATAAGGTACCTTAGCCATAGGCGCATCGCCTGGAACTAAGTCAATATGAAACTCGACTTGTCTTTGTGGCGGCAATCCTGGCAAGTCTTATGGAAAGACTTCAGGATACTCTTTCACAACTGGAATGTCTTCTAGTTTCGGCTCAACGGCTTCTTTATCCACGTTGTGTGCCAAGAAAGCAACACATCCCTTCTTTAAACACTTTCTAGCCTTCAAGCAACTAATGATCCTTAAGGGCGTATCACGCTTCTCTCCGTGTACCACAATTGTTTCTCCATTTTTCATCGGAATGCGAATGACCTTCTCGTGGCATACAATCTCCGCTTGGTTGCTTGACAACCAATCCATCCCTACTACCACGTCGAAGCTTCCCAACTCGACTGGCAGCAGATCAAGCGTAAACTCGTGCTCTCCCAGTTCTATCACGCATCCTCTGATGACTTCATTCGTTTCAACTAGCTTTCCATTAGCCAGTTCAATTGAGTACGGAATGTCTAATTTAATAGCAGTTAATCCAAGCATTTTCTTAAATTCTAGCGATACAAAACTATAGTCGGCACCAGTGTCAAATAGTACAGATGCAAAGCGTTGATTAATAGGGAACGTACCAGTGACAACATTAGGATCTTGGCGAGCTTCCCTCGCTCCGATATTGAAAACTCTTCCTTGTGCTTGGTTGAGTTTTGGGCATTCCCGCTTAAAGTGCCCCATGTCTCCACAATTGAAACACCCTGGTCCTCGACCATTCCCATTACCATTACCGCCTCGATTGATGTTTGCTCCCTGGTTACCAGCTTGATTCCCAGCATTTCCACGATTTCCATTCCCGCCATTTCCTCCCTGCTGGCGGTTTCCATTACCATTTCCAAAACCTCTCTGACCACTGTTGCCACGCCCAGTACCAACCCAACATGTTTCATTTGAATGGCCAGCCTTCCCACAAGACTCACATTTCCTGAATCTGCACGGGCCGGGATGATGGTACTGGCATGGACCACATTTGGGCAAAGTGCCCATGTAACCCTTCCCTCTGTTTTCATCCTTGGGCTTGGCTTCAGCCGGTAAGTACGACTCTCATTTCTTGTTGAAACTGTTGGTACCCTTTTTGAAGTTTGAGAACTTCCCCTTGTTCTCACTCGATGATTCAACGTGTGTCTCCTTCTTTTTCGGGTCAGAGATTGAAAATTTGTTTAACTGGATAGCTTCCTCAGTCAATGACACGCTCAGGTTGATAGCTTCAGTAATTGTTGGTGGCTTGGATGTTGTTACCATACTCATGATCTGGGGTACCAATCCTCAGATGAAATGCTCAATGCGCTTGAATTCAGGATCCACCATATAAGGCACAACGCGTGACAAGTCATGGAATCCTTGCACATATTCAGCAATTTTTGGGCCATCCATTTTGAGGTTCCAGAATTCCGTTTCCAGCTTCTGTATTTCGGCCCGTGAGCAGTATTTCTTCCGCATGAGCTCCTTCAGTTCAGCCCATGTTAGTGCATATGCAGCCGCCTCCCCCAGGGTCTGGACTTAAAGATTCCACCAGGATAAAGCACCATCAAGAAAAAGCCCTGAGATGTAAGTAACTTGGTGTTCAGGAGCACACTTGCTCATCCTTAAAACAGAATCCGTCTTTTCCGTCCATCTGACAAAAGCAACAGCACCTCCAGTGCCGTCGTAATTTAAGGGCTTACAATCCAGAAATTGTTTGTAGGTACAGCCTGTACAGGCGATAACATTTACAGAAAGCATTAGCGGATGTGCAAGGATTATCCAATTGTAACGTAATGTGTCTCAAGCGACTTAAACATTACCATGGGGTGGGTTGTTCCTTGAGGAACCCCCGCTGGTTTCGGCGCGTGAGGTCTCGTACTCGGCTATTGCTCGGGAGATCCTTTCCTGGAGTTCGGCCTCAGTAGTAGGTAAGCGAGTATCTCTTCGCGGAGGCATCTTCTATAAGAAGATTGTATAGGTCAGGTCGTATGCATATAAGTATGTAGTACGCGTATGTAATAACATCTATTAGCACAAATAACACATAACATCCCATGTCGTAACACAAAACAAATAATCCAATAAAGCATGTAATGAGAATGTTGCGATTGAGCTATCATATAACAAGACCACAAATACAGTTTACAAGTTTTACAAATGTATCGTACATCAAAAGAGACCAAGGGTCACATCACCCTTGTCTAAATCGTCTAACAATATGCAACAACCAAAAGTCAAATGTCAAAAGTCATAAGTCATCATGTGGTTTTCAAAATGCTGTGCAATCAGGCTCAATAGCTGCGCTCTCATCAAAAGCATGATATATGCAACAAACCAAAAACCCCTAAACTGATGGTGGGGGAGGAGGAGGTAGAGGAATGAAAAGCAGACGGCGTATACGCCCTAGCTCCTCCTCGAGAGTATGAACAAGCTGCAACAAACAAGCAATCTGCTGCTCCATCATGAGAAAACAGATATCAAAATCCAGATAAGGAAATAGTGGAGCAGGTGGAAAAGCAAACTGTGACGGACCAGTACCAGGTGGAGGACGATGGATCTTCTCTATCTCCGCAACTCGACGACTCAGCATATCCTGCTGTAACTGTAGTGACAAAAGTATATCATGCGTAGAGTATCCAACATGGAAGGGATGATATGGATCAGATAAAGGCATGACGTTGGGCGAAGACCACATAAATGGCCCGCCCGTGGGTGCTAAAGAAGAAGCAGGGTGAGGAAACTGTGGCATGAACTGATCGGCTCCTGACACAAAAGGTATGTGAGTGTGCTGCTGACCTGAAGGTCCTTCCCCTGGACGGGGCGGAGGAATGTCCTGAAGAAAGGTAACTGGTAGGTCTGTGCGGTGCGCATCAGACAAGTGCGGGTGAAACTGTGTGACATCAACGGGTGCCTGAACAGGGGCAACAAGAGGAGTAACTGGTCTTACAAAAGGAGGATAGTCATCCTCCTCAATCCACCCATTGCGGGTGTGAGCATATCTAGGATCCACGTGGGTGGCAAATGGAGCACGGTCATCCAACACAGGGACCGGGTAGGGAAAAGGTGCAACAACGGGTACATCAACAGGGATAGGGTCGTGCACAGGTGGTAGGTCATGAGCAAGAACGGGCTTAGGTGCAATCTCCGGCTCTGGGTCAGCGGGAGCAAGCTCATGATCAGCGGGTATGTCAAGAAGCTGATCATCGGGTAGGATAGGTGCCTCAACAGGCTGCTCCTCAGGGATAAACTCCATCTCATGATCTGGATCCTGATCGTGTGGAAAAATAGGGTCAAACTCACCCTCAAACTCGATATCCTGATCATAGTCCTGTGGAAAGTCAGGGATGAACCCAAAACCCAGCTGCAGAACGGGTGCTTCAGACATAGCAATATCGGAATCAGTGTCTGTGGGATATCGTTGTTATCCCAGTGCATAAAGAGTAGAATACGACACGGACACAAACGAGTCAGGACCAGACGGGTCAGATAAAACAGGAATCTCGACAGGTGGCAAAACAATGGCATCGACAACAGGAATATCATCAACAGGTACAACAAGGTCATCAACCGGAATATCAGCAAGTGGAATAGCGACATCGTCATCAATCGGAGCCCCGCCATCCTAGTCATCCTCAGGGGGACCCTCGATGAAGAGATCAACGTCATCGTCTAACATATCGTCGAGAGGTAAATCCTCAACGGGAAGAGCAACAACAGGAATAGGTGCAGGGATCTGAGCAGGAGGTAGATCCCCGTCAAGAAAACCATCAACTAAAGGTAAATCATCTCCGAAATCCAGTAAGGCGAAGGACTGAAAGTCATCGTCGTCACTGCTCGTAGTATCTGAAGTGAAAACCTCGTCCTCTGGTAGGATCTCGTCATCTGATACTATGGCTATCGGGTCTATAGTGTCTGACACTCCACTCTCGGAGGATGATGACATGGTATCTGTAACACAACCACAACATATGCACATATATCAGATAAGCATGTAAGCAATTAGCAATGTAAGCAAGTAATCATCCTAGCCTTCCCAGACTATCCCACCCAATCTCTCAGACTGAACTCCCTAGTCTCTCAGACTAACTCCCTGGTCTCTAAGATCAAACCTCCCAGTCTCTAAGACTAACTCCCTGGTCTCTAAGAGCAAACTTTCCCAGTCTCTAAGACTAAATTTCCCCAGTCTCTAAGACTAAACCTCCCCAGTCTCTAAGATTGAACCTCCCCAGTCTCTAAGACTGAACCTCCCCAGTCTCTAAGACTGAACCTCCCCAGTCTTTAAGACTGAACCTCCCCAGTCTCTAAGACTGAACCTCCCCAGTCTCTAAGACTGAACCTCCCCAGTCTCTAAGACTGAACTACCCCAGTCTCTAAGACTGAATCTCCCCAGTCTGTAAGACTGAATTATAAACATAAACTGAGCCTGGTTGTCCAAAAACCAAGCCGAAATATTTTGTCGCGAAAAAGTTATTCGCATCCCTCTTTCTAGTGGCGAAACTCTATCTATTCAGGGTGATCGAAATGGTGTTAACATAGATATCATCTCTTTTATGTAAGCGCAAAAGTACCTTCGCAAGAAGTGTCACACCCTGACTTTTGCGGAAGCGTGGTTATTTGGTGTGACTTCTGAATACCATAGCATTCAATCATAACAATGCTATATTATAAAAACACGTGATGTTTATCCATTAATAAAGTTTAGAAACTACCACAATACCATTGTTTGAAAACATCAATACTAAATTAAGTTACAACCCATGATGTGTTTAAATGAATTCATAAAGACTCCACAAACGACTTTAAATAAAACCCGAGTTTAGAGACGTGTATCACGTCTAGGATTAGGATACACCCCTTAAGCTCGACAACCATGGATAACATTTTTTATTCATACGCAGCTTGACGACACATGCATACCTTTCCAGATCCACTAGTTTCTTGAAATACATGTAGTTTAAAAATATCAACAAAAAGTTGAGCGAGTTCATGTGTATGTGAGTATGTATAAACCTTTAAAGTATGTCTTGTATGTATAAATGTCCCTGGTATTTAGCAATAAGGAAAACGAGATCACCAATGGGTTGCAAAGCCAATGGTATGTGTGAAAAGGTGCAGGAAAACTCAAACCTAGCAAATTTGTACCGGGCTTCCGGCTGGAAGACATAGTCACCTCTATGGGCCGCCCCGACCTCATGGGTGTGGGCTCGCTACACCTAAATAGATCTATCACTCATGTCCCTCGGTCCTACGACGAGGATTAATGGCCTTAAGAGTTGTGCCCACCCTTCACATGATCTAGTAGTAAACTCTCCTTAGGCTAATCATACCATGTATAAAATGTCTGTAATAATTGTAACATGTATTCCACCCCCGAAGTATAAAACTGAAAACAGTTAAGAGAAAATGGGGACATGAACTCACAGTATTGCGTCCTCAGCTCGTAACTCAAACTCTGTCAGCCAACACGACTACCTACAGTGTACTAACGTCTATTAGACGAACGGGCCGTGCCTTTGCTTAGTATTAATGTTTTGAGTTACATTTCTTATATCATTCCAAGTTATAATTACTCGTCAAAATAATTAATATTTCAACTTAAATTATTTTGGTTTAGGAATAATTATTTAAACAATATTTCTGTATTAATACTTCTCAAGTATTTAACTTCGTATTTTTCTTCCCAATGATCGGGTATTTTATACATGTATCTTCGTATTATTGTAATTGTAATTTCCGAAATAATATATTCCCAAGTCTCACTTTAGAAAATATATTTATAAACTCATTTTGTCCCAAAAATAACGTATTGCCCAGAAAATATATATTTTTCCCAAAAATCATATATCTTCTAACTATACTAAGAAAATATATTTTTATTTCACAAAAATAATATATTTCTCCTTGTCCAAAAATAATATATACCAAAAATATATAAGTAACGATATTGTTTTTGGATAATAAATTTCACGGTACTTTGTTAAGTTATATAGTATAACCATTTCACCGAGTATACAAATAATCACACAAGTGTCTTTAAATATAAAATATATATTCTAAATATATATTTATCCATTTTTATTAACAAAAACCAACCTCCAATATTTGTATTCTCGTTACAAAAATTATGACAAAGTTTATATCTAACACTTATGATCAAAGTATACTTGTAAATATTTGTTAGAAAATATTTTTCTAAGTGTTTATATTTTTAGAAAATTTTGCCATAGTTTCCCCTAAAAATGGAGGTGTCCATGCTACTAAAGAATATCATTTTCTTTTCAAAAATCAACCCAACAATCAATAATCAAACTACACTTCCCAAGTGCAAAACTTATACAATGTAAATAACAACATGAATTTTCACAAAAACTCGTAGTAACTTGGTAACATGTTTAGTAGACTTGGTTACCCCTTAAAGTGTGTTTATTTCTTAATAAACATCCTTCTTGAAAATTTTAGATGTTTACAACTTGTAAACATATTCTACAAAAATTATTCTTTTGAACTCTTCTTGTAAATAAAGCGTTCTTACACTTATTTCATCACCAAAAATAATGTACATTTATGTAAGAATCAAGTTCTTACTAAAATCATATTTTGAACTTGATTTTCTTGGAAGATTATTCATAAATCTTAGATTTACAAAATTACTAGCTTAGTTTATTTACTATTTTTCAAGAAATAATTTTATTTTTCAAGTTCATGTTCATAAGTGAGGATGATCTTCTAGGGTTAACACATAATCATCCTCTAACTTGCTAAATCATGTGTTTAATCACAATCTAGCAAGCTCCTTATGATGATCAACATCATAATTTCAAGTAAATAACCATCAAGTGCCATGCATGTATTTAACAACATCAATCCAACAAGATTTCATCACTTTTACTTCATATTCATGATTCTTGTTTAAGTCTTTTAGTGTTCTTGTTCTTCATAACAATG
Organism: Helianthus tuberosus; assembly: GCA_030545235.1. Lineage (NCBI taxonomy): Eukaryota > Viridiplantae > Streptophyta > Magnoliopsida > Asterales > Asteraceae > Helianthus > Helianthus tuberosus. Next base: position 152,275,061 of record CM060452.1, read on the forward strand.
TACATATTTTTAACCAATAAAATGAGAAGTAAAAACTAGTAGTAAGAAGCTTACAACTAGCTCAAAGGCTAGGGAAGATCACTAGAAAAAGATGATGAAAAATGGTGGATGAAAGCTAAGGATGAAGGTTCTTCAAGCACCAAGCTCCATGAATCACCTTCTTGCACTTGAATTAAGCTTGAAAATGGATGGATATGGTGGTTGTATGGTGGTGGTGGTGGCGGCACAAACAAGGCCGAGAGGGAGAGAGAGAGGTTGAGGGATGGTGTGAACTTGTGAAGATATGAAATGATATGAATGATCTTTGAATATCCAAGGCCATGCTTATAAGAATTTCATCCTATATCTTGGTTACCATATCAAGCAAGATCCTATTAATATAATCAACAAATTCTTGAGTGGGGTGTGGGTCCATGGTGACCGTAAATGGCATGAGGGTGGGGGGGGGGGTTAATTGTAAATTTTGAGGGTAAGTAGGTAAATAGTTGGTGGGTAAGTGTCATATCTAGTGTTATATATGTATGGTACATTATATAATGTGTTGGGGTATTCGGGGACCATAACTAGTTCAAAAATAATAAAACAATGTTTCTGGCAAAATTTTGGTGTTCTGGGTAATGTCTGGTTGTTCGGATAGATACCGGTTCGTTAAAGTGCTAAGTTGTACCGTATAGTGTCTTTTATGTAACTTTTTGTAACAATTTTAATTCCCAACACTTAGGAAAGCATTCAGGACCATTTAGTCAATTTTCTGCATAATACTAGTATGTTAAAAAGCTGAATTTTGCTGAAAAATGCAGAATTCTGCACTTAAAGTGAGTTTTAGGCACTTTCCGGCACTCAAACTATCACCGAGTGACACAGTTCTATGGTCCTCACTTCCCTACACACCATACTAGTGTAGTACCTTGTCCCTGGCCCATATTGGGTCTCAAAACACAGTCTGTCTATGTACTGAATCCTGTCAGCATATTCCCGTTCTATCCGTTAACTGTGCTAACTGTGCTTTATGCATCAGGTATGTCAATAAAGTTTGTCTGTGATAATGATGTGACATTATGTAATATGTGATGCACATGTAAGTATAATGCAGTAATCAGGAAGCGGTTATGTAATCCAACACAGTCGTTAAGCATTTAATTAATATTAATTAATTGTACGGATACCTGGTTTCATGAGGGTTGTCACAAGAAGTATTCAGTAGCCATTCTTGCTCCCATCACCGAACAGTCAATAGACGAGAGGAAAGTCGAGCACATTCAAATCGTATGTGATTTCCCGATGTCTTTCCTGAAGACTTACCCGGTATTCTACCCCATAGACAAGTTGAATTCAAGATCCAACTGCCGAACTAAGCTACTCCAATCGCCAGAGCTCCTTACCATCTAGCACCATCCAAACTACAAGAACTATCTACTCAGCTGCAAGAGTTATTGGATAAAGATTTTATCCATCCCAGTTCATCGCCATGGGGAGCTCCAGTATTATTTGTTAAGAAGAAGGATGGAACTTTCCGCATGTGTATCGACTACCGAGAGCTTAACAATGTTACAATCAAGAATCGATACCCCTTACCTCAAATTGATGATCTGTTCGATCACTTGCAAGGGTGGAGTTATTACTCCAAGATCGACTTGAGATCAGGATACCACCAGCTTCGGTTAGAGAAGAAGACATTTCGAAGACAGCTTTCCGTACCCGGTATGGCCACTATGAGTTTTTGGTCATGCCAATCGGCTTAACCAATGTACCTGCGGTGTTCATAGATCTCATGAACAGCGTGTGTAAACCTTACCTTGACAAGTTTGTCATTGTCTTCATTGATGATATACTTATGTACTCAAAAACTAAAGAAGAGCACGAAGAGCATCTACGGTTAGTGTTAGAATTTCTCCAACGGGAGAAATTGTATGCCAAATTTTCTAAGTGCGACTTCTGGATCCAGCTAATATTGAGGCAATCAAAAGTTGGGAGGCGCCTAGGATGCCACGAAAGTTCGAAAATTTTTGGGTCTGGTCGGTTACTACCGCCGCTTCATTGAAGGGTTCTCGAAGAGCACGCAGCCACTCACAACCCTAACTCAGAAAAATACCAAGTATATCTGGGGTGATAAGCAAGAAGAAACATTTCAACTATTGATGCAAAAGCTTTTTAGTGCAGCCATATTGTCTCTACTAGAAGGAACAAACGATTTTGTCATGTATTGCGACGCTTCAATCCAAGGGCTTGGATGCGTACTCATGCAACACAAAAAGGTTATCGGGTATGCGTCTCGACAGTTGAAGGTTCACGAGAAGAATTACACCATACACGATTTGGAACTAGGAGTAGCGGTGTTCACTCTGAAAATCTGGAGGCACTATTTGTACCCTACGAAGTGTACTATCTATACAGATCATAAAAGCCTCCAGCACATGAAATTACAAAACAAACAATAGATAAAGAAAATAAAAAAAACAAAGTAGAAGCAATTTATGATTTTAAATCTTCAGTGTCATCAGTCTCTTTTTTCATTTGAAACTACAAGAAATGTGACAAATAAATGACGTTTTGGGTTTGGCGTTGTTTATTTTCTTTGTTCATGTGTTGAAATGTCTTTGTGGATGTTGGAGACATAGATCGACCCCGTGTGGGTGGATGCTATATGCCTGTCGTCTTCATTATAATCATTGAGGCCTAAGTAGCATTTACACTGGTATAGGTCTCTTCTTATCATCCGAACCTTCTTTAGGAACAAAGATGACAGTATGACATATGGGTGTCATCAGTCCCTCTTTTTTCAATTTTGTCCATCTCATGCAGCAAAATCTTACTACACTCACATAACAAATTATTCAATGCTTCATGCAGAACATTACTGAGGATCAAAGAAAAGATGTTTGCCGTCGTTGTATTTTTTGGCGTTTTACATAGAGTTGTAAATTTTTTAGCAACCACTGTGTGTTTTTTTTGTGTGATAAACGGAGGGTGGTGAGGCGTTTCTATTCATAGAATTTTTTTGGCGCGTAGTTTAGGCGGGATGCTATTTTTATAACAAAAAATGTAATTAACATTTATCCGGATGTAAGCTTTGGCGTTATATATAATGGCGTTTCATATTTTTTGTAGCCAGAGAGCTTAAATAAAAACACAGAAAAAAGTACGCAGTGATAAAATTGGCGTTTTGTATTTATTTGGCGGTTTATTTTTCAATGGTGTTTTATGTGAGAAATGATTTTTTTTACTTTTTTACCCTTAATGAAGCGCGTCCACGTAATAAAATTGCTGTTATTTACTAAAATGCCACGGCGCCAATCTAGTCCATAGATTGTTTTGATCGGACGATATATAAGCGTTCTCACCGTTGTCACACTTTCTACCGTTTTCTCTAAATCCTGACCCTATACATATATATATACATATATATATACATATATATATATGTATATATGAAAGTATCCTTAGGTTAAGTCTAGACTCGAAATTCTTAAGGATTATGTTATTGTGATGTTTGAGATTAAACACAAAAGGCTAGTGTTTAATTCACTCAAACGCTGGCTTTGATACCAACCTGTAACACACTGTATTTCTCGGTGGGCCCGGACTTGGGGTACATGACGAGATTGATATAGATATAGATACACAAACAACATAGCGGAAGTCTTGGGGATTAAAATACTATTACAAATTATAATGTTTGAATGTTCTAAAATAATTATACAGACAGAAAGTGTATAAAGATCCACGGGCTGAACATGTTTAGAAATGTTCTAATATTATTTACCAACTGATATAATGTAAAAACTGTGAGTTTAAACCTTTACAAGTTTAGTTTATAAGTTTTTCGAAAATCTGCGTTTTGACTTTTTATTAAACATAACTTTGACCTGTCATTTAACCAACTTAACGTGATTTCCAGGTGGTGCCCTTTAGAGGGATTAACACCTACCTTATTATGATCATATAGCCATGTTCAATTCAAACAATGGCTGGACCATAATGGTCTTAACCGAAAGTCAAAGAAAAAGTCAATTTGCTTGACTTTCGGCTAAATACTAGCCTATAAAATGAAAAGAGCAGAGATGGAATACTTACTAGTGATCCAAGAGAAAGATTGAACTCAAAGGGAAGCTCCTTTTTTATTAGGAACACTCCAAGAGTAGAATAGAGAAATAAATAAGAATGAGCAACTAAAATGGTTATATTTGATAGCTATTTATACTTGAATTGGGTTCATGAGATGATGCCACATGTTGGAATTGGTTCTAAGATGACAAAAGTACCCCTTGAGGTGTTAACACCAGAAAAAAGGTGGCACATTCGCGTGCTAAGTGTCAAGTGTGCAAACTGCCTTGGAGATCAAGCATAAATCTGCCAGCTCGGTCCCTTACGGACCGTATGGGCTTCTGGCTTACGGTCCGTAAGCCAGTTGAGCGCCCCTGGTTTTGAATTCCATACGGAACATAAGGACTAATTCCTTGCGGTTCGTAACCATTTGCCAGATGTGATGAAAATTACATGCTTATGGTCCGTAAGCAATATAAGCTTACGGTCCGTAAATGGTCACTCAGAGGCCATAAAGTTGGCATGTTGACATAATTGGTCCCTCCACAACATTATTCCATATATTTTACAAAAATTGCCCCTCTCGCCAAACAACATGGAATAAAACGAGGGCTTATCAGACACGTGTCATTATGTCATTCGATACAAATTTTCGAGGTGTTACAGTTTTACTGAAGGTGTCACCCTCGAAGGTGTGATTCGTTTTGGGAAATGAGGTAAACTAAACCTGCGCTACGTAGGATCGTTTGGAATCAGCGGAGTTCACAATGTTTTTCACGTTTCAAATCTTCCTGACGAACTAGACCTTCCTGATGAACTCAGCCGAGTTCACAATGTTTTTCAAGTTTGAAATCTAAAGAAGTGTTTGGCGGATGAAACACTAGTCGTTCCATTGGATGAGATCCACTTGGACGAACAACTATGGTTCATTGAAAAACCAATCGAGATCATGCACTGAGAGGTCTAGACTCGAAGACACAACAAGATACCCATAGTTAAAGTCCATTGGAACTCTAAGCGTGGACCGGAGTTCACATGGGAAAGAGATGACCAAATGAAAGACAAGTACCCTCACCTTTTTGCAACCGAAGCACCATTTTCAGTTAACACAGACTAAAATTTTGGGACGAAATTCTTTCAACGGGGGGATGATGTGACAGCCTGGGAAATCCTCACACTAACTTAGCGACTTAACTTGTACTTAATTTTTGGGACGAAAAATTTTTCAGCTTGGAGATGATGTGACAACCAGAAATTCCGAGGTAAAACCGTTGGTTTTCACATTTATAAATTAACTTTTATATGTATCTGATTTAGGTAACCGAACAAACTTGAGAGGCGAATTAGTGACACGTACCTGATTTATGGCATAACCCGATACCTATGAGGCCTGAACCGTAATTTGGTTAATATGCATTATATTAGTTGCATGTTAACTTTATTCATATTATTATTAGTTGTAATAATAATAATAATAATAATAATAATAATAATAATAATAATATGTAATGCAAAATTGCTGCCACACTATTACCGTCAAATTTAAATCAATAATCACACCATCCACACCTACTTGTTTGTTACGACCCACATGAACCCAGCCCAAAAACCCATTCCCTTAATCTGCTCCTTTTAAAGTTACATATATGTGCATGTAATGTTATCACCACACCTCAAAAAAAAAACCCCTAACTGCCCACATTCAAGCTTGCGAACCGGCTACCTTTTTCTTTGCTTCTGTCGACAACAACCAGTGCCTAAAAGACTTCACGTTTTCCTTCAAGATAGCATCTAATCTCCATAGGTTGCTAGGGCGTGGTTGATCATCCTAGCTTGCGTACACGTAACTTTAGTCTTACCGAGCAATACACAGGTGAGTTCACAGCCCCTACATTTAAACATTTTGAAACATAGGGAAGGTAACACGAGCACATTACGGTAATGTAATGTCTACCCATTATAAGATTTTAACACCTCTATTTAATAGAACATTGTTATATTGTTATGGTCACAAAGTAGCAATATCACATAAAGTCCTTGTAAACCTTGAACCGTTAGTATTGGGATTAATAGCGAGGGAATTTTTAGTAGTACTATTGGGCCCGGCATGTGACACCCGGTCTCTCAGGCCGTACCGGATAACAGTAATCTTTGTAGTGAACATGTAACATGACTATTTGTGACTGACTGTGATGTTAATATATGATATTTGATGTGTTGGTAAATTTAGATGTATATAAAAATTATGTTGGCAACGATAAAACTAACGTTTATCTCGTAACGTTTAAAATGCGAAACGAACGTAGGTGACCACCCGATCAGTGTTAAAATCCTAAAAATAGCCTGTTATGATTACAATAATAATTTTAATTATATCCATGTGGAAAAATAATTTAAAACACTAAGAAACTCTATTTTTCGAGTTTAAGCGCGTACCGCGCGATATTGCGCGAATTAAACAAAATACCGTCAACGCAGCCAGTCAAGGCAACTGGTAATTATTTTAGTAATAATTTTAAGTGATTATTTTTATATAATGATAAAAATAATTTAAAACGCAATAAAACGGGATTAAAATACCCGGTATTCAGTAAAATACCTGTTTTTGAGCTAATTTATATATAATACATATATATATATATATGAATGTAATGTGTGAGAGAGGTGGAAGGTGGCGGCACCAAGGGCTGCCCAAATGTCCTAGTTTCTTGCAATATGGACACTTGTCAAACCTTGAGAATGATGGTGATGATTAATCTTTTAACATCTCCATAAATCTCACAATTCCAAAGAACATAGACATTTCAAAATTCTCACTCTCTCTCTCTCTTTCAAGCTCACGGCCGAACACCCCCTTCCCACTTCAACATTTCATTTTCAAAATCAAAACATGAAGAATCAAGGCCTTTACATGGTGATTTGAAGCTCATAAGGAAGTTTGGAGGTGATTTCAAGTGGATTCAAGCAAGAACAAGCCTCATATCACCATCTTTTACCAAAAACCCATCTAAAATCTTGAAGGTATAATATATTTCATTAAACATTTTTCTTGATTCATAATGATAAAGAAGATAGTAAAAGTTTATCTTGATTCTTGAATCTAAACACTAACTTGAAACTATCAAATAAATAAGTTTTGAACAAAATAAAAAAGAGTATGTGTATATGGCCGAAAGTTATGTAGGTGTATGTGTTTAGTTGTGTTTTGATTTTTGTTTAAAGATCTTTGATTGATTTGAGTTGAATCTTGAAAGATAATTACATGCATGTGTTGAAAAAGTATCATATAAAAAGGTTCTAAAAAGGGTCATGTGATTTATGATGAATATGATGAAAAGTGAACTTTGGAAGTTCATATGTATGTATATGTGTGCCGAATATATATATGTATATATGTATGCAAGTATGTTAAAGTTGTTGTGTAATCATAAAAGTAAAGGATTTAAGTATGAATGAACACGAATGATTGAAGGATTAAAGTGTTATGTATGATATTTGAAAGAATAATATGTTAGTGAGGTTTTGATGCATTGAGATCATATTATGTGATAAAGTTATGATATGAGCATACTAGATGCATATACTTAGACATGATGATGATATATGATCTTAAAAAGGTGATTTGAGTATGATTGAGTAAAAATCAGCTATGAGCAGATTATAAACACTAAAATGAAGTTATTTTAAAGTGTTTAGTGACTTATAACTTTGTCATAATGTTTGCTAGCTTTGCATGTTGTACATGGTGCGTTAAAAGTTGTAAAATATGTGAAATCGTATGATTTATGTGACTTATACAAAAACTGCACTAATCTGATTGTAATCACTATTTTAATCAGTAAATAACATGTATTGTGTTAAAATATCAAGTCGTTTTGAGTTGGGATGATTATAGTAACGTTTAACGCAAAACTATGCGTTAAAATGGTCAAAAATCGGCTTTTCAAATGATTTTTATAAAACTGATTTAGATCAGTAAGTAAACTGATATTTTTAGTTTAAAAATAAGTATTTTAACTAATTTTAAGTTTACTTGGTGTTTGGTTGGACATACGTGACTTCCGACGCCCGAAAACGTTACCAAATCGCTAAAATACACATTTTTTTAATACACACTAGTATGAGTAAAACTTTGGGTAAACTTCATGTGGTAAAATGTGTTATGTGATTTAAACATGAGAATATGAAAATATTTTAAGTTTTTAACATGTTAGAAATCTAGCTTACGCATGTATGCTTGTACGTTTTGTGCGGTAGAAATAGTAAAAATTGCGTTAAACATGAAACTTATTGTCGAGCATGAAATTTGATACATGTAGGATATTCTATGTATATAAATTTGCTTTAAAAATGAAAAAATAGATAAGTTAACAAGATTTCGCGTGTTTCGGTGTATATATATTACGACGTGCAAATCGTAGATATATTACGTATAAACGGTAACCTTTCGAGATAATCTCAAAGTTATTTGACAATTCTAAGAAAACAGAGAAACTTATGATTTTACGATGAATATTGATTTAAAAATTGTTCTTATATATATATATATATATATTAGGACATGTAGAAATCAATCACTCGGATTGCGCTATTTAAAATACGCACCCAAAGGTGAGTGTCACTAAACCCCTCTTTTTACTGCTTTGTATATGTTTTGGGGGTAGAACACGCCAATAAAAGGTTTAATAATGTTTTTGGATTAAAACGTACATTTTAATATAAATTATATATTTTCGTTGAAAATATATGGAGTTGATAAATTATACGTTGCGAGATAAAATGTTTTTGATGAATATATGTTTGGGGGCAAACAACTGTATAGCTGGTACGAATATTGCTTGGTCTCAAGAGAGTAAGTAACAGCATAGGCTTACATTTCGGTGGGGAATTTAGGGGATTCGTACAATTATGTGTATTAAATTGTCATATTAGTAGGATATATATATATTGTACGTGAGGCAGACATCATATTGTTCTCAAAGAGGACCCTGCGCCCTTGATGTCATTTAATCATTTAAGTATTGCACGCGATGAATTGTTGGTAGATCTATCGGGTTGACAACCCCGTCATGACCGGTCGCCCCGTGTCAAGTCAAACGACGAATTTAAATTCTGTTTATTGTCTAGCTTTGATTATCCCTGCATGGTTAATATATAGTTCGTATTGTCTAGCTAACATACGAGTCTGAAAATTGACACAATATTTTAATATACAAAACCTGGGCAAGAATACTGTTGTCGGATTGATGAACCGACGGAAGGCCCATGGATTTTATTAAGGAAGTAAAATGGACTTTCTAAAAATTATATGGATGTTTTCAAATAAACACCTAATCAGAAAGTTTTCCTTGGAATAATATTGTTTGTATGTGAATATGTGAACTCACCTTACTTTGTGTTGACACTTGATTTTAACGTGTTCTACAGGTACTTGAGTTCGGCTTCGGGAATCATGGCGTACCTTGTGTTTGATGATGCATGTTGTTTTGTTTAAATATGTTGGACAACTTTTAAACTATCTGGGATGTTTGTAATAAGATCCGCGGGGATCAAAACAACTTAACTTATGTGGTTGTGTTGTGACCTTTAAGATGTAATGTGTAATACTTATGTTTTAAAATATGTCAAAATGTCCAACAAATGAGTGCATCGTTCGACAAGGTATAAATGGGCACCAACTTCCGTCACCACTACGTTTAATATTCCGCTGCGACGTTTTTGGGGTGTGACAGAAGTTGGTATCAGAGCCATTGGTTGTTAGCGAACTAGATGTTTTCGGGGAAAACACTAGTTTTGAAATATAAAGTCCAAAATTCTCGAAGCCAAGATTTTTAAATAAACATAGAAAATGTTTTATCATGTATGAAAAGCATTATGTGTTTTATGTGCATACTTGATTTTCTGTTTATTTGACCTTAATTGTCACTGTTCATTTTGATTACGCACTTACTTGTATGGTTTTATATGTGTCACATATGTCGCACGAACACGAGGTCATCGAGATCTACGACTCAGGTTACGAGCCAGATTTCGAGACTTCACCCAGACCTACGCTGCCAGAGACACCTATCACGGCTCCATAGATGGTTGGTACTACCGAGCTTACCTCATCTTTCCACGTCAATCCTGCTGCTTTTGTCAGCCAAGTAAACCCCTGATTATTGGTACACAATGTCTATCGCCTACGTCAACAGTAGAAATGGATTTTATAAGGCCATTTCGCATGAAATGGAGTTTGCCATTTCGTGCGGAATGGATCATATCATTTCATGCGGAATGGATCTCCTATATATAGGGGTGTTGGGTTTTCCATTTGGTACGGTTCAGTGAAATCTGTAACGAAGTGCTGCCAGTTTCTCTCCGTGTAAAAACGTCTAATATCAATGGAAAACCAGTTTAAAGTGTATTTCTCTGCTTCTACTCACATTCTAACACCGATTCTAAGTTACTAGATTGTTTTCGCCTCTCTAGTGACTTAGATTTGACTCAGACCGACTCATTCAGGTCGAATATCGATACTACAAGTGGTATCAGAGCTCAGGATGAGTCAAATCGGCTGAATCAGTGCTTTGAATGGTTTAGAACTCTCTACTTCTACTCATTCTTGGATTTTTGAACAATTCCACGGACAAAATGGACTGAGATTTGGATATAACGTGTAAAACACCAGTTTAATCAATCCTTCAAAGCCTCAGACCTTAATTTGGACTAAAATTGATCAAAAAGTGCCAAAAACTTCATTTCGTGTGAAAACATGTCATTCCGTTTGAAAATTGTGTCCATTCCGCACGAAATGAACCAATTCGCTTGAAATTGTGTTCATTCCGCACGAAGTGAACTATTTCGCTTGAAATTTTCGAAAGATTTTCATTTCGCACGAATTGAAAAATTGTTACCCATTTCGCACGAAATGACATTTCATTTCGCTTGAAACATCATTTCATTTGAAATCATTTCGTTTGAGACAGTCCATTTCATTTGAGGTTCATTCCGTTTGAAAATCCATTTCATGTAGAAGTCATTTCGTTTGAAAGTGTCAGTTTTCAAAAAATTAGAAAATTTCTCAAAACTGTTTTCATAGTTTATAATGGATAACCAAGAATTTTATAACATGTTTTTCGGAGGGGGAATGACAGCAGTTCAAAGTCCAGCGAGTATTGTGCAGAATGTAAACATGGAAAATGAGCTTGGTACAATGCAAAAGCCACCAAAATTAATGAACATTGACGAATATTCAGGGTGGTCAGAGAGGTTTAAAACCTGGGTACAGGCAAATCATTTTGAGTGTTGGATGAAAATTGAATCGAAGTATGTACCTCCGACAAATGGAGCGGGTATCGAGAAAACACTTAATCAGTTAACTCCGCTTGAACAGGAAAGCTTTAAAGCTGAAAAGAAAATGATGAGTATCTTGCAGCAAGCAATCAAGGAAGATATTTTAGTTCTGCTACATCATCAAGATAACTCACAGTCTATCTGGAATGCACTAAAAGTGAAGTTTCTTGGAAGTGTTTCGATGATAAAGAGCAAAACGACATTGTTGAAAAAGGAATTTGATATTTTTACGGGTATCAAGGGTGAGTCAACAAAAGAGTTGATCGAGAGATATTGTCATTTGGTTGTAGAAATGAAGCATTTGAGTATTGAAAAAACATATGAAGAATGGGTTGACAAGTTGGCAGATGCTTTACCGTATGATGAGTGGGGCACATATTTGTTGGTGTTGAAAAATAACTTGGAATATGTTGGTTTCAATCTAAGCATGTTCATCGAGAAAATTGAATCGCATGAGATTGAACTTAAAAAGATCCGAAAAATGAAATCTGCTAACGTTCAACAAGATGTTCAATTGTATTACAAAGGAAGCTCATCCGCAACATCTACCCCAAGTCCAAAAATTCAGACAACATTTAGTGCTGAGCCTACATCTGGAGTTTCTCAAAGCACACCAAGCAATAGTCATTCACCGATTACAAGCTTCGAACCAAATCCTAAGGCTCAAGAACATGTGTCTCCTCAAAGTTCATCAAGTTCAAATAATCAGAGTTACGTTTCTGGGATACAGTGCAATATAGCTGTAAACATCAAGAATGGTCAAGATTTTACAGAAGCAGCTGCAAAGCAACATATCGCACTATTAGCTTCCGTTCTTGAATCATATGAGAGTCTAGTTGCTGGAGGATCGGTAATCCAGACATGACAATGGAGGATTACGATCAAATTGATCCTGAAAAATTAGAGCTTATTGATATCAAATAGGGAATGGCGAGCTTAGTGAGGAGAGCACAAAGATTTATGGAAATAACCGGACGAAACAGTCTCTCAGGACCTGATCAAAAGCTTGGATTTGATAAAGCAAAAGTAACTTTCTTCAAATGCAAAGAAAAAGGGCATTTCAAACGTGAGTGTCCAAACAGGGAAGTAAACAATCATCAGAATCCGTTCATAAATGACTACTACCGACAAACAATCTATCACAAAACTAGGCTACAACCATTTAATCAAAGACCTCAAATTGAAAACAAACCAGAAAAGGCTCTTTTGGTTAATTAGGATGATGAGAAGATGCCTGAAGGTTTTAGTTGGAATAAATATGTTCCTGGTGAGGGTCTTGCTATGATCGCGAAGATTGTTGAAGAGCCATTATGTGTTGTTGAAACTGAGGAAGTCGGTGAAATAATGAGTGAAGAGAGTCTAGCAGAGCTTGAAGAGGCAGCAGCAGAAGTTTATTATTATCAATCAGAACAGGAGATTATTGCTAATTCTTTTAAATCCATAATGCCTCCTAACATGTTTGATTCTTTTGCAGGATTTTTCAGCGAGCTAACTACAGGTCTCTGTCCACAATATGACGTCGAAAAAACTCCAGTTGAAGAAATCATAGATGTTTCTAAAGAGATGAATGAAGAAACTCTGAAGGAGATAGCTGACAAGGCGCTGACGGTCAAGCTGAAAGAGGTAGACAAAACTCAAGAGTCAGTGTCTGTCGAAACGGAGTCTGTCGAAACGGAGTCTGTCAAAATGGAGTCTGTCGAAATAGAGTCAATCGAAAAGGAGTCAGTCGAAAAGGAGTCCGAGTTCAAATCAGAAAATCTGGATATCAAATCAGGAGAAAAATCAGAGTCTGAGACTGACGGGTTTGGTAAACCAGAAATTAAAACTGATAAAGAAGAAAAGGTTTTTGAAAAGATTGATTCAATTCCTGAAACACCATGCGAAAATTGTTTAAAACCCTGCATGGATTGTCTTGAAAAAGACAAACAGTTTCAAGAATTAAAGAAATACACTGACAACGTAAAATTTGATCTTAATGATGTGAAAGAAGCTTATGACACTTATCACGTTCAATCAACATGATTCAAAAGGAAAGTATAGAAAATGATAAAGCTACTAAGTTGTTCAAAGAAACTGTCATGGAAAAGCAGATGGAGATTAATATTCATCTGGACACAATCGCATCTTTGAAAAAGGAACTTGAATTGATGCGTATTGAAAAAGAAAGAGTTGATAAAAAATTGATCAGTTATATTGCTTCATCTTATGTGATTGATCAAATTGTTCCTAAACTACCTGATGCTAAACTTGCTTTCAACAATGTTCCACCCCCAATGTGGAATCATTATACGCAGAAATATCCAGATGGGGTGGAAGTAGCTTTAAATCTCAAGTTGAGAACTGTAGAGAATGAGTTACCGGAAAACATTGATGTTACATTCCCTCCATCTGACACTGACAACGAGTAACAAGTGATTAAAACTGTTGTTGACCAAGTGTTGGATGAAGAAAGTGATAACTCTGATTTCGGAACGGTTAAAACTCATTTGGAGAATTCCAATTCTGATTCTGAAGATGACGGAAACTTTCTTGATAAGTTCATACAAAAATCAGATAAAGTTGTGGATGACGATTCGATCATTGTGGCATACACGATAACCGGAACTGACAAACTATATACTGATTTTGAGTATCCGATTCAGAATTCAAAACTGGAAAATGTTGAAAAGGTTTATAAGCTTGTGGAAATTGACATTTCAGAGGTTAACAACAACGCGTTTCTATCAAAACCGAAAAAATCTTTTGTGAAACAACAATCAAACAACCCAGGAAAGAAAGAATGGGTGGGTAACAATGGTCAAAACAAAAGACATGGTAACAATTTCAAAAAGAAAGGTGTCGGTTTTGAGAAGAAAATGGCTAAGAAAGATGTAAAGCCAAAAGAGAAATTAAGTGAAGTGTTTGTCGCTGGTCCTAGTACTGAAGTTGAAAAAGAGTATATCTTTAGTCAGAATGTTGATGATTTTATTGCAGCCCAAAAGATTAGAGATGAGACCAACAGATCTACTTTTGTTGAATACGACAAAAGAGTCTGTTATCGTTGCAATGAAATTGGTGACATGGCCAAACAGTGTGTTAAAAGGATTGAAAAACCAGTTTTTCAGAAACCCAAACCTAAAATTTCAAATGATGTTAAGGGAAAAACACCGATGGTTTCCCCCGTGCGTATTCTGAAACGTGGTGAATCGTTGAAGTCCGAGGACAAGCCAAAATCAACCTTTGAGATTGGTGAATCTTCAAAATCTCCAAAGACTTCAAAGGTTTATCCTAAAACAAAGATTTTTCAAAATCAATCATGGGTGGAAAAACCTAAACAATTGTTTGAAGAAAAGAAAATGGAAAAGGTCTTAAAATCCGAATCAAAAGTTTTTGCAACCAATGTTGAGAACCTTGAGTTTGAATTGGACAAATTGATTGAAGAATTCCCACCAATCAAGAAGGGAGATCTAAAATCAAAGTCAAAACTGTTGTTCAAAACGTTGTATTCAACATTCCAATAGTTGATGTGGATCATGATCTTATATTTGGTAGTGTTCCAAATGTGAAGAAATCTTGGGCATCGTTGTTTGAATGAATGTCTTTGATGTGTGCAGGGGCTTTCGAGGTCGATCATCTCCAAGTGGATCATGGATAGCAGCGCCTCGAGGAATATGACTGGGATGTTAGCACTGCTCTATGATGTCAAATCAATAAATGGAGGATACGTTGGATTTGCGGGAACGCAGGGAGGAAGAATCGTTGGTGAAGGAATTCTTACCAATGGAGTTGTAATGTTTGATAAAGTGAACTACATCGTTGAACTTGAAAACAATCTGTTGAGCATATCGCATATTTGTGACAAGTCGTTCACAGTTCATTTTACAAAAATGAGTGTTTGATCATTAAACCTGGTTTTAAAATTCCAAAAGATATGGTGTTGATGTGCGTTCCTCGTGAAAACGATTTATATGTCCTAGACATGAGTGTCGCAACAACAACAGACAAAAAGAAAAAAATGTTTTGTAACTAAAACAAAAGCAACTGAAAAAGAATCAAGAATGTGGCATCGTAAGATGGGTCACATTCATGTGAGAAAAATGAATTTCTTAGTTCACAATGATCTTGTTGAAGGTGTTAATCTGAAAAATTTCCATCTGAATGATGATTGTGTAGAATGTAAAAAGGGGAAGCAAACGAAGAAGTCACACCCAAAGAAGCTCTTGAACTCCATCAGACTACCGCTCGAAAGACTCCATATGGATCTTTTCGGACCGGTAAATGTGAAGAGCGTTAGTGGAGATCTGTATTGTCTGGTGGTCACAGACGACTTTACAAGATTTTCTTGGGTGATGTGTCTCGAAAGAAAAGATGAAACGTTTGATTCGTTGATGATTCTATTAAAAAAGATGGAGACGCTATACAAACTGCCGATCAGAAGAATTCGAAGCGATAACGGAACGAAGTTTAAAAACAATCGTATGCTCGAGTTTTGCAATGACATAGGCATTCTTCATGAATTCAGCGCACCGTATACTCCACAACAAAATGGTGTCGCAGAAGGAAAGAATCACACACTACCAATATTCTTTTGGAGTGAAGCGGTTGCTACAGCATGTTATACGCTAAATCGTGTTCTTACAGTAAAGAAGTACAAGAAAACCTGCTTCGAATTACTTCATCGCTATAAACCAAATCTGAAATTCTTAGAACCTTTTGGATCACCATGCACATTTATTGATCCAGATGGTAAATTTGGTGCAAAAGTTAACGAAGGTTTTTTGTAGGTTATGCAAGTCCATTGAAGAGGGTATTTGTTCCATGTTTGGGGAAGATCATACAAGTTCAACACGTTGACTGTCAAAGGTTTACTGCTCCGGAACAACTTCCCGGAAACATATTGCTTTTTGATTACGAAAAACTCTAGGAGTCATTCCAATTGCCGACTGAGCCAAGTGAGGAGGAACTAGCATTATTATACCAACATCAGCAATCTATGTCACAAGAACAAGTGCCAAGACCGCTAGTAGTTTCTCAGCCCACCGTGGGTGCAAATAATCATGAGGCTGGTCCAAGTGGAACTGCACATGAACCCCCAGAAGAACCAGCTCCAATATTTGATCATTCTGACGACTCAGAATCAGAAGCCGATCTGATTTTTGATGAGGAACCAAATATTGCGTCTTCAGAAGCTGTTGATCACACGGGTGATCAGGACATAAGAAATTTGCAATCGGAAGTGAGTGTACCTGACACAGTCATGCCGAGAACTTTGTCTTACGATCCTTCAGAACAAATCATTGGAGATCTTCAAAGTGGAGTGAAAACTCGAGAACAAATCAACAAAGGGCTTACATGTTTTTATTCTTCTGTAGCTCCTTTACAAGAAGAATTCTCATTGAAATGCTTTATTTCGCAGGTAGAGCCAAAGACATATAAAGAAGCATTAACCGAAGATAGCTGGGTGAATGCGATGCAGGAAGAATTGCTACAGTTTGAGAAGCTAGGAGTTTGGAGATTGGTTGATCTACTAGAAATTCAAAAGTTGATCAAGACCAAGTGGGTCTTCAAGTGTAAGCGGGATGATAGAGGGGTAATTATACGGAACAAAGCATGATTGGTAGTTCAAGGTTTTAGTCAGCAAGAAGGGATCGACTTTACCGAAGTATATGCTCCCGTTGCTAGACTCGAGGCGATTAGAATCTTCCTGGCATTCGCGTCTTCGAAAGGATTCAAGGTCTACCAATTAGATGTCAAATCTGCATTCCTTTATGGAAAGATCAAAGAAGAAGTGTACGTCGGAAAACCACCGGGTTTTACCAACCCAGTGCATAAAGACAAGGTCTATCTACTCGACAAAGCGCTTTACAGATTACACCAGAGGGACGGTCGATAGCACTTTGTTTACAAAAGAGGTTGCAGGGCATCTACTCATCGCGCAGATTTACGTTGACGACATAATTTTTGGATCGACGAACGACGAATTGTGCAAAGATTTTGAAAAGGTTATGAAGAAAAAGTTTGAAATTAGTTCGATGGGGGAGATGAAGTTTTTCCTAGGGTTACAGGTTGAGCAAATGCCCGAAGGAATCTTCATTCACCAAACAAAATATGTGAATGATGTGTTGGACAAGTTTAACATGTCTGAATCATCGCCCATTTCAACCCCCCTGGCGTTAAATCATGGAATATGTCCGGATGAAAGTGGAGAAAAAGTGGATGAGACGCACTATCGGTAGATCATTGGATCCTTAATGTATCTAACAGCGTCAAGACCGGACATCATGTATCCAACTCGCCTATGCCCCGATATCAGTCAAGTCCGCGACAGTCACACATGATGATTGTGAAGAGATTTTACGGTATCTTAAAGGTTGCCCAAGCACCGGCTTGTGGTATCCTAAGTCTGGTGACTTTTCCTCTTACTGGTTATGCCGATTCTGACTTCGGGAGCTGTAAGCTTAATGCAAAGTCCACAACTGCTGGGTGCCAGTTCTTCGGAACTCGGCTAGTTACTTGGCAGTGCAAGAAACAAACCACAATCGCTCTCTCAACATGTGAAGCTGAATACGTTTCATCTTCCAGCTGTTGCTCTCAGATCCTCTGGATCCAGCAACAGGTGAGGGACTATGGTTTGCAGTTCTTGGATACTCCAATCTTTGTGGACAATGAGGCAGCAATAAATATAACTAAAAATCCGGTTCATCACTCTAAAATGAAACATATTGAGATTCGACATCATTTCATCCGTGATTGCTACGAGAAGAAATTGATTCGAATTGATCATATACACACCGATTCTCAGTACCTAGATTGTTTCCGCATCTCTAGCGATGATCAGAGAGCTGATTTTTACACAAAACCCTTTGATAAAACGAGATTTAACTATCTTTTAAAATTGAACGGGTTGAAAATTTTGTTTTCTGGGAGGGTTGTTGAGTGTGAAGCCGAGGAGGACAGCGATCAGAAGTGATCTACGTCTTGTTATCATATTTCTGTACAGTTTTATTTTCTGCTTTTGATAAAACCAAAAACACAAAAATATGTTTTTGATTTTAGGGGGAGAAAGTTTTCAGAAAATTCAAAAACATGATAAAATTTCAAAATACAAAAACAGTGAAAAAGTAAAAAGGAGTTTGTGTAAAAAGAGGAAATGATAGTACATCAGTGGACTATCAGTGCACGCTAGAGAAATGTGAAGTTTTATAAAGTTTTAAACAGTCTCACTAGGGATGTGTCGATAGGCTCAGCTAAGACTAGTAGTTTTGCGAAAACGATACAAACATAACGCAAAATGCCTAAGTCTGGTGGGAAACACGGTCGAACGCATAGTACTTAGTTTTTTCCTTCTTGACTGTGTGCCTGTTCGGTAATTGCTGATTGTCTTAGTACATAAAACTGGTAAGTTTGTGAGCTTTCACAACTTTGCTGAAAAGTCACTGTGATTTTGTGTTTTCTTTTTGCTAAAATTTAAACTTGTTTAATTTCTTTATTTTGATTAAGCATTGGACATCCTCTGCGTATACGGGAGTATCGACCGGGATGTTAATGCCTAATCGTTCTGCTTTAGTTTCTTTGGTGTTTCGTTTAAGCTTTGGATCACCTTTGTGTATACGGGAGTATCAAACTGGTGGTTAAAGCCTAAACACTTTCAACTTGTTTTATTTTTCCTTATTTTACTTAAACATTTGACGATCTCTGCGTATACGGGAGTATCGACCTGATCGTTAATTGTTGGTGCATGTTTGTGACAACAGCTTACATTTGGTCTTTGGATATCTTGAAATTAGTAAAACGATAAACAATTAGCGGGTTTAGCTTTGTATTAGTGAGTTGTAATGTTTGGGCTAACCAAACCCACACAATTGGGTGTATGGGGGCGAATTGGGCTTAGGCAAATTCGCAGCCCATGAGGTTTTATCCTAGCCCAAGTAGCAACCTTGTGTTATATAAACTAGGTTAGGCTTTAGGGTTTAGGTTAATCAGCCAAAACGGTGTTTGAGAGATAGTAATTTCATGAGAGCTAGTCTTGGAAGAAATTGAGTGTTGGTTAGGGTTTGATTGATTGTAATTCAGTTTGATTGATAATCAATAGAAACCCAGTTTGAAAGTGAATTGCTGATTTCTGTTCCTACACGTTTTCTACTATATTCTGATCAAGAGGATTCCGCACTCTTGATTAGATTGACAATTCTGTGAAAGATCCATACGAATAAAGGGGACCTACAATTGGTATCAGAGCGTTAGGCTCTTTAAGGCCCGGTTCAGAATTGCAGACTGCAGATTCGGGTGGAAGTTGGTTGAAAATTTCGAAAATTTTAAACCTGATAATTAGGGTTTTTGAAATTTTGAATTTCTGATATAATTATGTGTTTTTGTTTGTGTTTGATCAATCTGTTTGTTTGATTTTGCTGATTTGCAGGTTTTCGGGATAGGTTTTTGTTTGATTTCTTGAAGAATTTTGGCTGGAAAGGCTTGAAGATTCGAAGTTTATTCTTAGTGTTCTTCATATTTTCGAAATTTTTGGACTGATTTGGTTGTTGAATTTTGCAAGAAACTGTTAGAAGGATCTAGAAAATCTTCAGAAAATTCGAAATTATTGAGTTTCCATAATTTTCTAGCATAATTAACAATTCCGCTGACAAATCAGAGGAATTATCTGATCCAGCGAATTTAACATCGGTGACCGGCGAAATTAAATCCAAAGGCGACTTTGGTAACCGTTATAATTGTCCTCAGCGACATTATTACGGTGATCGGCGAAGTTACTAGACGTCGTGCTAGCGAAATTATTTACCAGCGAATTTGATCAGCTAGCGTAATTAACCAGCGAAATTAAGGTAGCATAATTAACCAGCGAATTTAAAAACCAACATAATTATAACTACTCTATAAGCATATTTAACTTGGTTTGCCAGCATAATTAGCGTGACACAGCGAAATTAACTTGGTTTGCCAGCAAAATTAAAAGGTGGAGTATTTATTTAGATACGTATAGAGGATTTAACGTTTTTGAAAATAGAAAGTGATCCGTAGCTCATCTGCCGAAACCGTTTGCACCGTTGAACTCGGTTGATTTTTAGGACAAAAAGAAAAGACTCTGGAAAATCCCGAATTCAGTTTTCGATATTATATATAATTGGATTCGTCTTTTCGAGATGATTCTAACGGTGTAATTTGGTGACCACTGTTTTCGGAGATATTTTGTACGGTTTTACCACTCTGTTGCGTTAAAATGTCGAACATGACGAATTTGAATGCACCTAAGATGATGAAGGTGGAGAATTATCTTACATGGAAGGACAGCTTCCAATCCTTCATTAAATCTCAGGATGCACGCATGTGGATCTGTATTGTAGATGGGTACACAAACCCAACACACGATTATGAGGGCAGACCACGTAGAACAGACTATGTGAACATGCAAGAAGATGATAAAAGGATGTATGAGGCTGAAAAGAGAGCCTTGGCTGCGATAAAGATGTCCTTACCTGATAGCATCAAGCATACCTTCAAAAAGTACACTAATTCAAAGGATATGTGGGATGCATTACAAAAGCGATATCAGGGAAATGAGAGTGCCACTCAGGCATTCATGGCAGAAATAGTGCCAATTGATGAGGCTGAAACTACTATGAGTGATGCTGAATCTGAAGTGAAAAATGCTGAAGCAAAAGTGGATGCTGAAGTAGAAAAGAGAGTGAAGCTGAACAGTCTGTTGCTGATGAAAATACAGAAGTTCATGAGGAAGAGGTACAATCTAATTATGTGTGTTTAAGATGTCGTGAACTACAGGGTGAGGTTGACAGGTTGTCCACACAAAACCAAAGTTTGGTAAGTGAGATGTCTAACATTAAAGAATCAAACTTTTTTGCTAAAAGAAATGAATCTTCATACTTGAAGAATATAAAAGGTTACGAAAGTGAAATTGAAGTTTTAACATGCAAGTTAAATGAAAAACTTCAAGTAATAGATTTAGATCATGACATGATGGCTGAGAAAACAAAAGAGATTTCTGAAAAATGCAAAGAGTTGTCAGATGCACAACTCAAAATTGTTGAACTTGAAAAGAAATTGAGTCAATTCAGAGATTCGTCTTTTGTTATGAAACACATGATGGGTGGGTTAAAGAAGAGTAATGACAAGACAAGTGTGGGCTTCCAGGGCTTTAATAAAGTTCCACCTCCTCTTAGTCATGACTATTCATTCCTGCCTGATGAAAATGAGCTAATAGACTTTATGTCAACTGCACCAAGTAGTTTCGCATTAAGTCAAAGTGATGGATCTGTGAGTGATGAGGCTAAGAAGAACAATAACAGGGAACCTTTGAAACAGAAAAATTCACCTCCTAAGAGCAAAAATTAAACTTTTGTTCAAAAGATTAATTTTGTTCAAGGTAGTGATATGAAAAATGAAACCGCTGTTATTGAAAATGAATCGAATGTAGAGTTTGCAAAAAATAAGAGCATAGAAAAATCTGAAATTAGGCAAACTGAACAAGATTCATCCAAGGGATCATCACCATCTGATAAGGGATCTACCTCAAAGACTCCAGCTAAGAAGTCTCTGAAAAGGAGATCGTGCTTCAGGTGTCACATCAAAGGACATGTAGCTAGCTGTTGTCCTAACAAAAAGAATGAAGCACAAGTTAGTGAGAGGAAGATAGAGAAGTCACCAGAGAATAGTGGTGATAAATAGGAGAAGGAGTCTAACTCTCCAAAGAAATCTGCTCCTAAGCAACCAGAGAATGTTGCTGTTGGTGTAGATAAGGCTGAAAAAGGAACTCCACAAGTTCCTCGTTTTTAAAGAAATCAACCTAGATTTCAGCCTAGATCTCCACCAGGCAGATATGAGAGACCTAGAAGCAGTTCACCAAGAATGAACAATCATAATTCTAATAATTTCAGAAGTCAAGGTCAATATCAAAATCGATACCAAAATGATGGTGGTGGAACTTTTTATAACAATGGCTTTAGAAATTACAACAATAATGCTTCTTGGAATCAAAATTCAAGGTATCAAAATCAAAATTTACAAAGGTCAAATAGTCTAAACACATATAGGAACCCTCAGGACCATAGACCTAGTGGAAATCAAAATCAAATTCCATCAACAGGTCTGAGATCCAAGACTCCAGTTAGGAGTAATGGATATTGGATGGATGTTCAAGTAATTGGTGAATTTGGACGACCCAAGACCATTAAGGCTTGGGTCCCCCAATCTAACTAATTTCTTAGTTGGTGTGTGCAGGAGCTGCTAAGGAGGATTATCAACTTATGGTATGTTGATAATGGCTGCTCTTGGCACATGACGGTGGATGTGAAATTGTTGATATATATATATATATATATTAATTGATTTAAATTGAAGTTCAAAGTGCTGAGTCGACACACTAGATAACCTGGCAGATCTTTATACTAAAGCTTTTGACAGGGCTCGCTTTGAACATTTAGTCGAACTCAACGGGATGAGGAATCCTGAATAACTGGTTTTTCATAAGAATTTTTGTAAATAGTTTACTGTTTTCTTAAAATCAAAAATACAAAAACATTGAAAAATCAAAAATAAAAAAAATAGAAAACCAAAAATGAGTTATTACTGTGTGAAAAAAGAAGAAATGATAGTACATCAGCACGTTAGACTGTCACATTCAAACTACATTAAATTGCTTAAGTGTGATAGCAGCTTCATCATACGATGTACAAGTAGGCAAAAAGCATGAAATAATCAACTTAGCAATGTGATATAAACCTAAATGAACTGTGTATGAGTGGGGAACACATCAGTGGTGTATGGTTTAATGACCTTAAATCTTGCGTTGATAGATTGCCAAAATCTGAAGTTTTGGGTCTTTATACTGTTAATTCATCTGGGGATATCAGGGTTGTCCTTCTGCTGCATCCAGATACATGCTGACCTAGGCACAACCAGGATATCTTAAAAGAGCAAAAAATGCCAAATCCCATAAATGAAGAATGTAGGATCGTGTAGTTGACCCGAACGAGTCAATCAGAGAAGTTTTGAACTGTTTCAGATGCGGAAACTAAGAAACAGACTTAGATACAACTTGCAATTCACTTTAAACACTGTTTTGATTGATATAGCAGCTAGTACAATCAGAATTCAAACCGGTAGCACCTCGGTATGAATTTCAGAAACCTTACAAATGAATCCGCTTGAGAGCTATTTATAGATGACGAGATTTCGCTTGAGGGTGACATAAATCAGTTCAAGCGAAATCACTGATGTTGATTTCGCTTGAAACTGTCAATGTGTCATTTCAAGATAAATCACCTACTTCAAGCGAAAACACCTTAAACATACCTTAACACCTCCTATTTTCTCATACAATACACCCTGATCTAACAAATCTAATCCTAGAATCGATACAAGACGAAGTCGACAGACGCATGCACCAACAGACTTCCCCTCGAATGTTGACGAGTCTTATAGTGTCGAGTCTTCACATCTTCAGTCTTTACCGGTCTGAACTTGTAATCATCCTCAAACTTTATCTCTTTCTTCTCTTCAGCATCAACAGACTCCCCTCGAACAAACTTTCTTCGGATGTCTTCAGACTCCCCCTTTCGATATGTTGGGATCGCAGTCTGGCTTTTGAAATCACATACTCCTCAGGTATCAGAACCTGGCACTCTATCTTCAGATTCAAAATCGAAACCTGGCACGTTCTTAACCCAGAAATAAATCTCACAAATTTAACATTTGACAAATTTATCTATACAAATTCCCTTTCAATATAAACCAGAATGATTTATCAATGATAGAACCCTCAGATGTCCACTTGTATCGAACAATATTCAAAAACTATTCTCATTTATACACACTTTCCTCTTTACCACATGCTCAACATGTTTAGCACTTGGGATTTTGAAAATCAGTTCTCCAACATCAGTTGTCGAAAATCTTTTTGGATTTTTCAAAAGTTTATGCTAAAACACACTAAAATCTTTTTGGATTTTTAATGAAATGAAATGCAGTAAAGAAATATTTACAGACAATATTTTTCCGAGTTTGTGTTAGAGGATCATATCAGTTTTTGACATGTCACAAGTACCGTTGAGCTTAGTTACACATTAAGAATTAAACAATTCACCTAGATTGCCGATATACTGATCCACTTAAATTTTCACACAAATTTCAACTGATTCAGGATATGAGTTAGGTCTTTTAAGAACTTAAACTCATTCATGTGTCCCACCTCTTGAATATACTCCCGTATCCAGATCCCAATATTCAGTCTTACAGGTGAGTATACCACATATGATATCTATAAGGGGTTAGATGCGAAACCGTGAGAGCTCAGGTCAGAACTTCCGTTCAGCAGAGAGATGACGGCTCGACTTTTGGTGGGTCCCCTTTAGAGGATCTTTTTTACAACAGCATTGATTAGCAATTTTATTGTCTCGTCATTTTATGCTGAGGGCGACACTATATTTCAAGCAAGCGGTAAAGTATTCTCCGGGGACTAGGCCATTGCTTCCGCAAAATCAGAAGTCCCGGGATAATACCCCAGATATCACTGAGCATAAAGACCTAGTATCTCAGAAAGAGGGACCTTTCAAATGAGATTTCAGGGGTTACCTATATATCCAAGTAGTGTTCCCCACGAATTAAGCAAGTTTGAATTTAAGTTTATATCCCGAAAAAGCTTACTAAATGTGTAAAAACCTATCGGCATATCATCAGTGATACCGTTTAACGCTATTTAAACATTACATTTCTTTAGCATACTGTAACTGTCTACTGATGTACTATCATTTCCTCTTCTTGAATTTTATCATGTTTTTGTCTTTTTCAAATTTTCTAATGTTTTTGAATTTTCTGTGAAATTTCTACTCCCCCTAAAATGCAAACACATTTCAGGAAATTTGAAAACAAACTATACACTAAAATGACAACTGATATCGAATTACTTCAATTCGCCATCCATCTGGCATAAACAATCAGAACTCCCCCTTACAACAAACTATTTTCTCATTATGATTTCAAAACACTTAAGTTTGTTTTAACCAAAATGATTTTTCCGGAAAATAAGTTTTGTTGATTTTAAAACACTTGTAGGTTAGGGGTTCATCATCACCTTGTTTTTCAACCACTAATATAAGGATTACATCAAGTTCAAATTAATGACCTTGAGTAATCACTATGTCAGAACAAACCTCTGTACCACTTGTAAGAAAATCAAGTACAAATTAATGTCCCTGATTTACCACTTGTAGGAATACTACATCTACACAAAATCATTTGTAATAAAGATGCCGATTCCTGCTTCACACTTACCAACCTGGAAGCTCCGGCAAGTCACAACCTGTAAAATTTAAACATTTAAAAATTTTTCACAAACTCGATTTTTATAAAAAATGATGCCGATTCCTGTTCCACGATTACCAACTAGGGAACTCCGGCAAGTCCAGATTTTCAAGGAAAGAGAATTTCCACCCAAGTCTTACCAACCTTGGATGTTTTTAACTCTTGTTCAGAAGGGTTATAAGTTACTTTCTTTGTAGCATAAAAATCTTTAACCCCTTTTACTTTCCCATCAATCATTTTTCCAAAAATTTTCTTCACATTTCCATTAAAAACTTTCTCAACATCAAATTCATTCTTCTCAAAATAAAATTGATTCGAGATTTCAACCTTACCAACCTTTTGTTTAAAATTTTCATCTTTCAATGGTGGAATTTTAACATCATCCGCTGAAGACACTGATTTTTCTTCTTTTACCTCAACCTGTGGCTCCTCTGATTTTATGGAATCAGGTTCATCGACGATTTTATCATCAACCTTCTTAACAACCACATTTTGGTTGTCTTTGGCTCTCTTTTTGTAAAAAAATTTCTTTGAACACTCACCAACTTCATAAGTCGAATTCTCAAAAATTTTGAATTTTTCAGTTGGTGGTTCAATATCAACAACTTTTTCTTTAAGTTTTTCAGATACTCCCTGTTTTGTCTTAGTATTCATCGGACAATTCCAAACAATGTGACCAGTTTCATTGCACTTGAAACATATTCGAGTATCCTTTCTGTGAGAAACTCCAGTTCCTTTACTTTTCTTTTCAACAAGAAACTCCTGGTTTGATTGTCTCCAGAACGGTTTCTTCTGTTCTTCCTCAGCACTTCCACCTGAAACAAATTATGTTTTTGTTTTAGAATTTTTCTCATTTTTATAATTTTCAGTTGGAATGAAACCTAAACCTTTCTTTTTGAAGTTACCATTATGGTTTGGCTTCTTTTGAAAACCAGAACCAGAATTATAACCTTTTTTCTTGTTTAAACGCTGTTGAACTCTTGAAGTGTATTTTTTAGGTTTTCCAGTAAGATTTAAATCTTTTATTTTAGAAACATTTATTTCTGTCATTTTGAAAACCTTTTTGATCATTTCAAATCTAACACTTCTTATTGGAAACTCTTTGTCAGAATATAATTTGTCAGAATCATTCCAAGTATATGCTACTTCGAATGTTTCATCATTCAAATTTGCTTTTGATAATAAAAACTCTTTACTATAAGCCCTTTTAACCATCGGTTTTGAATTGTTGACTGACAAACTTGACCCTCCAGACTCAGACTTTGACTCAGACTCCTCATCAATATCCAACACCTGATCAACCACCTTTTTGATTAACTCAGACTCATGATCAGTGTCAGACGATGTAAAGACGACATCAATGTTTTCTGGTAATTCATCGGTTATGTCGGACTTTAACTTTATATTGACCGCTTTTTCGACTTGCTCCTCATTCGGTTTTCTAGGCGAATACCCTTCCCAAATTGGAGGCGAACACTTGTTATAACTAATACTTTGTTTCTTACCAGTATCCTTCTTCTTTGGCTTCTCATCCTCCTTAAATGCTTCAAAACCTGCAATAGTTGGATAAATTCGATCAATGAGATAATCAGAACTAGAATAACTCTGTAATAAACGTCTGATTCTCTCATTTTCAATCTTCTCGGTTTCCAACTCTTGCTTCCATATTGCACTTTCTTCGATGTAGAAGTTAATAGTTTTCTACTTCATCATCATCGTTGCATTCCGCATCGTCAAAGCATTTTCTCTTTCAGAGTTTGTCTTTTGAAGACCAGTTACTGTTCTGTTCAAAACATCATAAGACTCCTTTACATAGTTGAGATTGAATAGTAATTCTTCTTTCATCTTCTCAAACTCAGCTAGCTTCTCGTCTTTTGCTGCACATTCCTTGCATAGTTCTAAACACTTTGAGCAAGGCTTGATGACTTCCACCATCTTTTCTACTTCAATTGTTTTCACCACTTCAACCACTTTTTCTGCTTTAGTTACCTTTTC
This sequence comes from Helianthus tuberosus, assembly GCA_030545235.1. Taxonomy (NCBI): domain Eukaryota; kingdom Viridiplantae; phylum Streptophyta; class Magnoliopsida; order Asterales; family Asteraceae; genus Helianthus; species Helianthus tuberosus. The sequence goes on from CM060452.1 coordinate 152,302,742, forward strand.
TGTTTCAACAACCTCCTCAGCAACAATTTTAACTTCTTCCTTTTGAACTATCTCATCCTTTTCACTTTCAGACTTCATTTGCTTTTGTTCTTTTGCTGCTCGTTTCTCCTCCAGCTTCTCCAAGCGGTCTTCAAAATAAAAATGAAAACTTTCAGGAGAAACATGAGATTTTGCAATATTAATATGTTTTTCTTCTTCATCATCACTACTTTCATCAGTTGGTGATTGATCAAACTCTACTGATTTGTTAGAATTATCATCCGAAGAACCAGAATCAGATGGTGTTTGATCAAATACAATTTCTCTTTCTGAACTCTCATCTGATCTTTCTGAGCTTTCATCTGATGAAACAGAATCAGATGATGTTTGATCAACATCAGTTGCTTCTTCTGAACTTTCATCAGATGAAACAGATTCTTCTTCTTGATTCTTCACATGAACACCAATCGTTTTCATCCAACTTGTAAACAAATCAGGTTCTTGAACTATCTTTGCCATGAAAGCTTTAAAATTCCCATTCTCATCCGCAAACATATCCCAGCTGAATACTTCAGGTAACTTTTCATCATCTTGATTAATAATGCCAGAATAAGCTTTCCTATTTGCATCTTCAATCATCTTCCCATGAGCAGTTTGTGTTTCTTTTTGTTGATATGGTTGATGAGCAACTTGTTGATATATGGCTTTCCGATAGTAGTCATCTTTTCCAAATGGATTCTTTGCTCCACTAGCCTCTTGATTCTTACATTCTCTCTTGAAATGACCTTTCTCCCTGCATCAAAACCTAAAGTAGAAACGTGTGCATCAAGAAAATCATTTCTTCCAGTAATCAATTTGAACTTTTCTGCTCTTCTTAGGACACCAGCTAAACACCATTTGATGTCCATAAGCTCCATTTCTTCAGCGTCTATCTGGTCGTAATCCTCCTTTGTTAGCATAGGATTCTCGATCCGCCCTGCAACCAAACTTTCATAGGATAGTAGCACAGAACCAAGTAATGCCATGTGATCTTTCGCAACTTCTTCAGAGAAACTTTGACCATAAGGAAGATTCAAAGCAATGTTGCATTGTATCACATAACCATTTCCACTTTTAGAACTTTGATGCTGAAAGCTTGATGTTGTATCTTTTGGATTAACACTCGGATATGAAGAGAACCCACTGCTTTTGTTAGAACCCTGATCAACATTTTCTGATGAATTTCCAGCACTAAAAGTAGTTTGAATCTTTGGACTCTTTTCAATCTCTTGAACACTGCCTTTGTAATACATCTTCACATCTTGTTGACCACTTGGATTACTCATCCTCCCAATCTTTTGTTGTTCAAGATCTTGACCTTCAATCTTCTCGATGAACTGAGATATTGTTAAACCATCATAAACTCCGGTGTTCTTTAAGATCATCAAGAATGTACCCCACTCTTTCTGAGGTAAAGCATCAGCCAATTTGTCTACCCATTCTTCACGATCTTTGGTTATGCTTAACAACGACATGGAACGAACTAAGTGGCTGTATCGTTCAATCAACTTCTTTGTATCTTCCCCTGGCAAACTTGTGAATAGATCCAATTCTTTCTTAATCAACGCCTTTTTGCTTTTTATCATCTTCTCACTACCCTCAAATTTAATTTTAAGTGCATCCCAAATTGATTTTGATGTTTTGTCATGTTGAAGCAGTACAAAAATACCTTCTTTAATAGCTTGTTGAAGTAAACTGATCATCATTTTCTCAGCTTTGTACATATCTCGTTCTTGGTCACTGAATTCAGAAATTGTTTTCACAACTTGCAAATCAGTACGTGGTAAAACATACTTCTTCAAAATACACTCCCAAGATCGCAAATGGTTTGCTTGAACCCAATTTTCAAACCTATCTTTCCATCTGTAATACTCCTCAATGCTCATTAGCTTCGGGGGTTTTTGTGTAGTTCCAGTTTCATTTTCCAAATTCATGTTTTGAGCAATAGTGGCTGGAGTAGTCGAGGATGTGGCAAACACGTTGTAAAACTCTTCACTCATGATGAAAACAATTTTTCAAATAACTGTTACTTTCATGCGAAATACTCTCTCAAGCGAAATCAAATAATCCTTTCAAGCGGACCCTTCTCAAGCGAAATCAACTCTTAAACATACAACCAGTTTAAGCGAAATCTCCAATTTTGCAATTTCAAGCGAATTAACCAACTGACTGTTCCAAGCGGAATACCCCAGTAACAGTTTCAAGCGGAATAACCAATATGGAGCGAAATCAGGGCACTTTGAAGTGAAATAACAGATTTCGCTTGAAACTTTTCAAGCGGAATATGGCAATCTCAAGCGGAATCTTAGTTGTTCGTTCAAGCGGAATCTGGTCTGGGGTCCATTTCTACCACTTTTAGGTTGAATTTTGCTGTGAAACTTTCAAGGGTTTGTTAATATGTAATTTTACACAATATATGAGAAATTTAGCTGATTTTGACCGTTAAAACTTGTTCTATTAAAGAAAGAAGGTGTAGAAGTAAGAAAAACACAATGAAAACAGGTTGTAATCTGCAGAACTCCTCCTCCTGAGCTCTGATACCAGTTGTAGGATCGTGTAGTTGACCCGAACGAGTCAATCAGAGAAGTTTTGATCTGTTTCAGATGCGGAAACTAAGAAACAGACTTAGATACAGCTTGCAATTCACTTTAAACACTGTTTTGATTGATATAACAACTAGTACAATCAGAATTCAAACCGGCAGCACCTCGGTATGAATTTCAGAAACCTTACAAATGAATCCGCTTGAGAGCTATATATAGATGACGAGATTTCACTTAAGGGTGACATAAATCAGTTCAAGCGAAATCACTGATGTTGATTTCGCTTGAAACTGTCAATGTGTCATTTCAAGCTAAACCACCTACTTCAAGCGAAAACACCTTAAACATACCTTAACACCTCCTATTTTCTCATACAATACACCCTGATCTAACAAATCTAATCCTAGACTCGATACAAGACGAAGTCGACAGACGCATGCACCAACAAAGAAGCTCTCATAGAGAGTCATTCAAAAAGTGCAAAATGCATAATTCGTACCAAAAAATGGTATTTTTCATAGCCCTCGTTAGATATTTTGGTCTCTTTGCTGTACGGAAGTACTGACCTGTTCACCAATTATCTACACGTTGAAAAATAAAACGGATGAATTCAGTATACTCACCTACTACGATGAATCTTTGTGCATACCTTGATCGCGGTGGTATATCCTGAAGTGGGACACGCTAGTATATCAGTAATAAAATTACCTTAACGTATCATACGGTGATGGAACTTGAAATTTTCATGCATTTTGTTTAAGTGGACAAACATACTGGTAATCGTCTTGTACTGCTTTTCACGAAAAATTAAATAAAGAATTATCTAATAGTGTGAAACAGTTTGTTTGTGTTGATATGATCTCCTTACCAGTGATTCTCACAAAAATAGAGTGTTTATTGCTTTTGTATTTACTTGCTTTCAAAAATACAAAAATCCAAAAATAGTGTCTTTTTCTGTTTAAAATTCTTAACGTACGGAAAACTGTTATTCTTGGAGGAATTGTTGCTGATAGGGGGAGACGGTGTTGGAAAGTGAGTTGAAAATTTTAAATCATGCAGGTTATAGGGTGTGTGATTAAAAAGTTTTGCGTGTTGGTGATGAAATTGAAAATGCTTAATCTGTAATACAATTTAACTATCTCTTGAATAATAATCATTTATTTAACTTTGTTGAAAAATTCTTATGGTTTCTCGAGATGTTTGTTTTATAGTATACAGATTGAAGCGGTATGTTGCTGAGAAGTTGAGAGTTTGATTGGATGCATGGTAGAACCTCCTTTCTACATTGCAGATAAAGTTGAAGAATTTGAAGATTTCTATACATATGCTGAATTGGAGTTTACTCCAACGCTAAAGTTTTTGAAGATTTGGTGATTGGATGCATCAGCTTAGGGGGAGTCTGTTGCTGACAGAAGCTATTGAAGCTGAAGCTATCCAAAGACCAAAGACAGTGCACAATTACATGAAGATTGCAAGAAGACTGAAGACAAAGTTATTTTATGAAGCTATTGTCAAGGGGGAGTTTGTTGGTGCATGTTTGTGACAACAGCTTACATTTGGTCTTTGGATATCTTGTAATTAGTAAAACGATAAACAGTTGGCGGGTTTAGCTTTGTATTAGTGAGTTGTAATGTTTGGGCTAACCAAACCCACACAATTGGGTGTATGGGGGCGAATTGGGCTTAGGCAAATTCGCAGCCCATGAAGTTTTATCCTAGCCCAAGTAGCAACCTTGTGTTATATAAACAAGGTTAGGCTTTAGAGTGTAGGTTAATCAGCCAAAACAGTGTTTGAGAGATAGTAATTTCGTGAGAGCTAGTCTTGGACGAAATTGAGTGTTGGTTAGGGTTTGATTGATTGTAATTCAGTTTGATTGATAATCAATAGAAACCCAGTTTGAAAGTGAATTGCTGATTTCTGTTCCTACACGTTTTCTGCTATATTTTGATCAAGAGGATTCTGCACTCTTGATTAGATTGACAATTCTGTGAAAGATCCATACGAATAAAGGGAACCTACATTAATGTTTAAGTGTTCTGAGTTATTTTTGCACAAATCACAGTTGATGAAAGTTTAAAAGCGTTATTCGGGTCAGTGCATTACATGATGAGGGGATATGCTTAGATTGTGGGGCCCATAGGATTTTAGTGCTATCTAATATACCTTAATCGTATCGGTAAGCATTACGAACATCCTAGAGGAGTTTAGATGGACCACAATATCGATGATCTAGGGTGAATTGTTTAAAAGCTTTAAGTGGTAAAGTTTAGATCAACGGTGCAGCTGATATGTCTCATTAAACTGATATGATCCTCTAACGCATACTCACAAAAAGTTGTTTGTATATATGTTTGTACAAATTACAGTTTCATGTTTCTAGTTGTTTAGCTAATATGTTGAAAAATTAAAAAAAAAATTGATACTTCATCTTGTTTTTCGACAACGGACGTTGGGGATCTGATGATCAAAGTCTCAAAGTGCTAAACAAGTTGGATCATGTGGGTTGGCTAAACAAAAGTTTGTGAAAAGGTGTTGGAAACTGCTTAAAATGTTTAAAAGTTCATTAATTTGAACTTAAATCTGTTTCAAAAATCAGCAAGTTCTTAAATTGGTCAACCAAGGTCATTAACTTAGACTTGGTAGGCTAAACAGTTGACCAGGGTCATTAACTTGGACTTGGTTAACTGTGTGTGATGGTAAAAAGACAAAAATAATCAAAAAGATAAAAATTTGAAAAATTTTGAAAAAAATGGAATTTCATACGAAATGACCATTTCGCACGAAATGGCCATATCGTTTCAAATGCCCATATCGTTTGAAAATGTCACACTACCTCAATGTCCATTTTGCACGAAATGGACATGTCTATAAATAGGGTTCCATACCGCTTGAAACATCATCTTCTCCATTCCGCACCAAACACTATCAAAAGCGATTTCAAGCGATTTGAAGAGTTAATCGATTTAAGCCGAAATCTGTTGATCTTGTTGCTCGTAATCTGTATATAAGTTGGTTGGTACAACTTATAACATGGGAAAGGTTAGGATTCATGTTTTATTAAACCAGATCTGTTGAACGTCGATGAACAGAACATGAATCCTAAATCTAGAGTTGTTAAATGGTCTATAATGAACAAAAATCACTTCAGTGAGATCGGAATGTGTTGTAGATTTGTTCTAGGGCTTCAATTTGAACTAGATATCTTGATTTTGTATGAACTCGGTAGAACTGGATGTTCAAACTTAGATCTAGGATGATTTTGTGTTTCAAAATGAAAATAAAACATACCCATGTACTCGGAATCTGTTATAGAACATATCTTGGGTTTCAATTTCATCATCAGAACAAGTTTTTAAACATTTGCAAATCACTGTTCATGAATCAGATTTCAAACGAAATGATAATCCATTTCGTACGAAATGGCACATTGTTTATTGTTACCAAATCATACGAAATGGCCATTTCGCTTGAAACACCATTTCGTTTGAACCAGCCATTTCGTTTGAAAGTTAAACCATTTGAAAATGTCCATTTCGTTTGAAATCCATTTCACTTGATATTGGCAATTTCGTTTGAAACTGATCATTTCGCTTGAATGTCATTTCGTGTGAATGATGTATTGTTTTGAAAATTGTTCAAAGTGTTTAATTTGTGTTTCTGTTGGATATTTCAAGCTTCGATTGTTAAGTTTGATCCATCACATAACACTTGTTGTGTTTCTGATGAACAGCTTCCAAAAATGGCCGTATTCAAGGATATTCTGGAATTTATGAAGCGTTTACCTATCCAGAAGGCATTAACAAATAAACATAATGTTTTCAAATCTCATATTGAACATTTCTGGAAGAAGGCTAAGTATAATGAAGAAAGCAAAGTGATAACTTCGATTGTTAGCTTGAATGGTGAAGATAAAGAGATCGCCATCACAGAACAACTCATCCGTGAAGTGTTAGATTTTCCAGATGATGAAAATTCACCGACGAAGTTTCCAGAGAGAATGGTTAAGGGATGCATGTTGAGGATGGGATATAATGGTCCGCTGAACAGTGCAAACTATTCAAAAGCGTGTTTCTCAAAGCCGTACAAATTTTTCATTCATTCAGTGATTCACGCTCTTAGTCACAGAAAGGGTGGTTACGTAATGAGAGATTATCAGATGTGCATGGTGACTGCATTGGTGTTGAACAAAAAGTACAAGTTTTCAAAAATTATTTTCCATTACATGAAGGAAAACATTACTTCTGGCAGCAAAACATGGATTTATCCGAGATTTGTACAAATGATGCTTGATCATGCTTATCCGGATCTAGAGAAAGATGAAGATAATGATTTATTGGCATTGTATCACATGGATAATGATACGTTGATCATATTATCCAGATATCACAAAAATCGGCCAGAACCAAAAACAAAGGCAGAATTCTTTGGATTTATCAAAAGTGCTAACTATGTAGATCCAGATCCTGTTAATCATCTCAAGTGGAGGAATGATGAAGAGATGAAAGAAAAGAGTGCAGCAGATGAACTAACAACGTTAGCAGATCTTAAGGAAACAAGAAGTGAGTGGTTTTTGAAAGAGGTAAAAGAAAAGAAGACAAGAGGAGGTAAGAGAACTCCGAAAGTACAAGCAGAATAAGGTTCATCTTCACAACCTAAAAAGAAACGTCAAAAGAAAGTTGTTGAGACAATGCTGGTCGATGAACCAAAGGAAGATAAAATTGAAGCTGATACTGAAAGAGATCAGGGTCGTTTATCTCCTGAATCTGCACAATTATTGAAATCTCTTACTGAAAATCTTGAAGGAGTAAAAGCAGCTGGTGAGAAAGGTGACAATGAAGAAAAGAGCTCATCTGATTAAGAGGTTGATGAAACTGAACGTTGGAAGAAAGTAATTTCTGATAAAGAAAAACAGAAGAAGAGAAAGAGGAGTGGAGATGACGATGATGATTTGTATGTTCCATCTCCAGAACATGTTCAGGATGTTCAACCACCACCGTCATCTAGAGGTAGGAAGAAATCCAATGCAAGAAAATGTGTTGTATCTCCTAAAGTTGCAAAAAGGTTGAAAATCTTGCTGAAATCAAAACCTATCCAGGAACCAAGTCAATCAACTTCACCACCACCTGAACCACATCAACCATCACCACCTCAATCACCATCACAACTTCGTATTTCTACACCAATTCATGAACAACCTGTTATAACTTCATCGCACATCCTTCAAACACCACCAACCACACAACCACCAGTACAAACGACTCCTGGATCTTCTAGATTTAAAGATTTTCCGAATATTCCAGAAAACATACCTCTTGAAGTCATTGGAGATTTTAATTTTGTAACTGATGATGTTGTGAAAAAGTTACAAAAGAAGGTGGAAGAAGTGTTAGAGGAGAATAAGAAGTTAAAGAAGGATGTCAAATATGTCAAAGCTGAAAATTCATCTTTGCTAAAGAAAGTTGAAGCCGATCAAGCTGAGATTGATATTCTGAAGGTTCGAATAGCTGAGTTAGAGGAAGAAAAGGCTCGGAGAGATGAATAGAATGAGTATTTCAAGCTGAAAAACAAAGAATTGGAAGCTAACAATGCAAAGAAAGAGCATGAAATGTATATGATGAATAAAGTCTTGGAGAGTTTGATTGGAAAGCCTGTTGAACAAAGATTTGAAGAAATCCAGCTTGAAGAAGTTCGAGCTAGACATAAGGCTGAGATAGAAGCTGAAATGAAGAACAAAGGCAAAGGTGTTCAAATTGAAAGTGTTGCTGAAGTGTCTGAAAGTGCAATTGTTGTGACAGAACCAACGATAGATCCAGAAACGTCTATTCTAAATCCATGTCCAGTTACTTCAGTTTTTGGTGTGTTTGAAGAAGATGATGTAGATGATGAAGAAGATGAAGAAGATGATGATGTTTTGAAAGATGATGCAGAAGATGTTTATTCTGCTTCCAGTGATGATGATGATGATGATGACGGTAATGATGGTGACGATCATGGTACTTCAGGTATCAAAGTTACTGAAGAGTCAAATGAAGAAAATGTTGATGATTATCTTCATGATGATGCCAATGAAGAACCTGAGAATGCTGAAAGTGAGGGGGAGCATGATGATACAAAGAATGTTGATGAAAGTGATGATCATGTATCAAGATTAATTCTTCGTCTTGAGCACAACGTAGAGGAAGGAGAAATCATGCATACTTATATTTTGGATGAAATCATAAAGATGACGCATGTTGAAGATATTAATTTCAAGTTTGATTTTGAAGAAGTGCTAAATTAGTTTGATATTAATTAGCAGCTTGAGTATCAGTATAAATACGTTGAAGATGCTGATAATTATGATAGAGTTGAAGTGGAAGACTGTAGTGACGAAGAACAGTATGAGAATGTGAATGTTGACACTTCTAACTTTCCAACGCTTGCTAAGTTCTTTAGTCAAGCTAATGAAGATGCGTTAAGAAGGAAAGTTGAAGAATATGTTAAGAATAAAAGTTTTGATGAAATGTCAAAGGAAGAATGACGCGAAGAACGGAAGAAATGGTTCAAAAAAGATTCCGAAAGAAAGTTCAAGAGACCGCTGAAGTACTACAAGAGAGACAGAAAAATTTCTCTTGGAGATATAATCCGTTGGGGATATCTGCCGCAAGTTAAAGCGTATGCAATTCGAAGAGAGTTTGGAGTTCAGTATTTCGCGTATATCCAAGACATTATATCTTTGCCCTGGTGGGATGTAGAAGAACTTCCTAAAGTCAGAACTTTGTCTTATCATATCAGAGAGTGTGATATGCCGACATGGGGTTTAATGAAATTTGAAGCATTTAAAGATTTTAAGCACTGGAAGCCACATCAACCGAAGAAAGTGAAGAGCGTGGATCCAGTCACAGGCATAGAAGAAACAATCTTGCAGATTAAGAAGCCCAGAGTGATAAACAATATCCCGTTGCCGAAAATGGAACATGATTTTCATAAAGGGTTCTTATGTTGGGTTTACAGTTGTATGTCTACTGAAGCAGTGATCAGGTACAGAGTGGAGAATGAAATCAGATACATTCACTTGTATGATCCTATGTGGATAGTCAACTGTTCAGCGAAAGATATCGAGTGCTTATTCGTGAACAAGATTGGCTACAAGAAAGAAGATAAAGATCAAGCCTTGCAGTTTCAGAAAGTTGCAACAATATGTTTTCAGAAAGGAATCAATTATGAAAATGAATGGTCGTCTAAGTGGAGGAAGATTGAAAAAGAAGAAGCTCTGAAAGCTGAAAAGAAGAGGAAAGATCGTGAAGAAAAAGATAAACTACTTCGAGGTAAATGGATGAAGATGCAAGCTGAAGAACAACTGAAAGCTGCTAAAGAGAATGTAAGACTGAAGAGTTTGTTGAAGAGAAAGCCGAAGCAGAGAGAAGAAAAGTTCAAGTCTCTGTGAAGAAAGTGCTGAAGACAACCTGACTGAAGACTTCGGCAATATCCAAGCGGGAGTTTGTTGGTACACAATATATATCGCCTACGTCAACAGTCTAGGTCGTGTCAAGTAGCTTGTAATAGGGGTTTAAAGTGTAAAAGTTAAATTTATGTGTGTATGTAACCATTTCGCACGAAATGGATTTTGTAAGGCCATTTCGCATGAAATGGAGTTTGCCATTTCGTGCGGAATGGATCATATCATTTCATGCGGAATTGATCTCCTATATATAGGGGTGTTGGGTTTTCCATTTGGTACGGTTCAGTGAAATCTGTAACGAAGTGCTGCTAGTTTCTCTCCGTGTAAAAACGTCTAATATCAATGGAAAACCAGTTTAAAGTGTATTTCTCTCCTTCTACTCACATTCTAACACCGATTCTCAGTTACTAGATTGTTTCCGCCTCTCTAGTGACTTAGATTTGACTCAGACCGACTCATTCAGGTCAAATATCGATCCTACACTGATGCGCTTTCACTTGCAACGGGTGGATAGATGATGATGATGTACCTCTCTCAATCCATGAGACAGGACAATCATCTGGCACTGTACCAGTTATCGATAACGTGATCAGGGGTGTCCCTACTGTCGGAGGATCTTCTAGTATCGCACCAGTGGTGGACGCCACTATCGTCACGGCTCGACCCTTAGAGCCATCAGTCGTCCCACCTGCTGCTGTGATCGAGCCTGCTACTGAGATCCCTCCACTTGTTTTGTCTGAGTCTTCTTTGCCTGTTTTAGAGTCACGCATTTCTTCGACGCTGCTGTTAGTTTATTATCGTCGTAGGAAGACAATTTGGCCCACTGGAGATAGGGTAGATCGATTTTTCCATTGTGATCGACAGCTTGCCGCCTTGCGCAAAGACCTAGACATAGCCAAAGGAAAGGCGAAGTACCTTGAATGACAGATGGACAACCACGAGGAGTTGAAGGTTATAGATGACATCGCGAGAGATGAGATGCAGTGAAAGGTTGTGGATTTGGAGAAGCTTGTTCAGGAGATGTTAGAGTCTCTAGGTTTGAGGCGTTGATGTTAGGTGTTTGTTTGTTTTGTCGTTTGATGGATTGTATCGTTAGACATTTTTGATGTTCTTTGTGTTTGTGGCCTGCGTGCCAGTTTCATTTTTGGATAATATTTGGGAATTTTGTGTGAACTTGTTTATGGGTGTCGATGTAGACATGCCAAGAATAGTCTTTTGTACTGAAAACGAGTTTAAATAATTTCTATAATAAATACCAATGATATACTTTTGGTTTAAATTTTTTCTCATTAAGATGTGGATATTGTACATGCGCAATGTTCGGTCCACTAACATTTAATGATTGAATTATTTTCGGTTATCGTCTTGTGTGGATATTATTGTTGTAATAATAGAAACGGCGAAATGCCGCCAAAAGCAAGACAGGGTACCGGATTACTTACCACACCAGAAGAGTTAGCTCAACTCATAGCCTAACACGTTAATACTGCCATGGAACAGCTCAATGCTAACCAAAATGATGGTCAGGGACGTGGACGTGGTGTACATGGGCAAGGTTTTGGGGGGTACATAATGGAAATCCTCCAGGTAAAATGTGATCGGAAAGTTTTAGTAGTTCATGTGTTATGTTATCAATGGAATGAATTCCTAATTTCTATTAACATTATTGAGCAGTGCACGGATGTCAATATAAAACGTTCCAGGGCTGTAACCCACGATCATTTACCGGTGCTGAAGGACCCTTAGACATCATCCGATGGATTGATAAGATGGAATTTGTGATGGTAATCAGTGGTTGTGCTGCTGATCAACGGGTTAGATATGCTTCTTGCTCTTTTCTTGATGAAGCACTGTCCTGGTGTAACTCGCAAGTTCAAATTCTGGGAGAAGACACTGCCTACGGTCTGACCTGGAACGAACTTAAAGAGATGCTCCTGAAAGAGTATTGCCCGCGCAGTGACATTCAGAAAATCAAGACCGACTTCTGGAACCTAACCATGGAAGGTCTGAATGTTAGAGCTTACACTTCTCGTTTTAACGACTTGGCGGGGTTAGTTCCACGAATGGTTACTCCTGAATATGTAAAGGTAGAAAGGTATATCTGGGGATTGTCGCCACGAATTCGCAGTATGGTTACATCCGCGAAACCTACCACCTACCTAGAGGCTACTACATTGGCAAAATCATTAGCCGATGACGCTGCTCGCAAAGGTGGTCTTGATAAAAAGGAGGAAACCGGGAAGTCATCGGGCAAGGCCAAAGCAGACGCGAAATCTGAACGGTCGGCGCGTTCTGAGACTAAGACAGAAGTTGCAAAGAAGCGCAAGTCCGAGAGCTCGAGGAAGGAGACTGAAGAGAAGCGCGACAGGAAACGCAGTTCGAAGAAGGCATATGCAGCAAGTACTAGTGGTACTAGAAAGGATGGCCCCAGAGATAGCCGAGGCGGATATGAGAAAAAGACTCGCGAAGAAGGACAGAAGAAATGTAACCGATGCGGACGAAATGGGCATGCTATTCGCGAATGCTATGCCAGAAATAATTTGGAGGGAACAAGACTTGAAGGATGCTTCCAGTGCGGGGAACAAGGACATTTCAAGAAGGACTGTCCTAAGGCGGGAGGACATAATGCCAGGGGTAGAGCGTTCGAGCTACACGCTGGGAAGGCACGTGACGATCCTGCTGTTGTCACTGGTATATTTTTGTTGGATCTGAGTTTGTTTCTGATTGTATTTTCGTTTGAAATTAAGATGGAAATGAAAGAGTTGTGCAGCGGAATTAAGATGAAAACAAACTTTGCATACAATCAAACGAGAGAAATACTTTAATCAAACATCTTTACACAATGAATCGAAAGATTGAATTTGTTTCAACAACGATTACAATGATTGATGAATGAATGCAAACTCCCCCTCAGCCAGAGCTCAGTAGTTTGTTCGTGCAAAGAAGACGATGTGGTGAAAGAGCTAATAGAACAGTACAAAGTACTGAACTATTTATAGGCACTTGCAAACCACTGAGCATCTTAGCTGACGTCACCATGAAAGTGACATCTAACCTCCTAACAAACTCTAACCTCTGATCTATACAAACACTGATGTACTAACTACTGCTATTACATTTCTTTACATAAAAGACACTTAAACAGCTGCTGCATCCTTCCACTGCTGTGAACCCAGCAGTGCCTGTCTGAATCAGCAGTACTTGACTCAAGGCAGTAGATTGAGTCAGCAGAGCTTTGGTCTTCCATCAGTCTTTGACAATTGGTCAGTAGATGCAAAGCAGCAGTTGTAGGTCAGCACTTAATAAGATCAGCAAATAGGAGGTCAGCAGATATGAAACCACTTTCAAGGGGAGAGATTTGTATGAACCAACTGTAATCGTCTGCTTATTCTGGATCCACTGCTCTGATCCAGTTTTGGCTTTAATTATCTGTTCCTCTGATAGGGTTCAATCCCAACAATCTCCCCCTGGAACAGATAATGCCAAAACTGCCTCATCAACAGTTCCCTTATCTGACCTTTAAATTGTAATTCAAAGTCTAGGGCAGCTGTATCTTCATCATCCCTGCTAAGTGGAAGATCAAGGAGATCCTGCAAATCTTCAAGACTCGGGCCAAGAGCTTGTTCCCTTGATATTTTCTCCACTTCTCCACCAGACCTGAGCAAAGTCAATACGCAGATCTGTTTGTCAGTTTCCCACTTTTGTATTTTTGAGCCTGGTGGGTTTCTTGGGAGATGTTTATTTGCAGAAGTATTTGGTGAGGCTGGCCTATTCATGGCTGGCTGAGCAGCACTTGCAGATTGTTCCAATTCAAGATCTTCCTTTATCATTACTTTTGTGCCTGCTTTTACAATGGCATCTCCAGCTAAAAGATCTTGAATTGTTTCCATACTAAACTGGTTTTTGCTCCTTCTTTTGTAGATGGCAGCACCAGCTGGAGCAGTGGTTCTTTTTTCTTGCAGCTTTGGTGGTCTTTTAGAAACCTCTGCTTTAGAATAGTCAGGCTTTTGAGGAACATTTGGGTATTTCTTTCTTAGTTCCTCCAACCTTTTGTAGGTTGCCCTGACTCTATCTTCTCCCCACTTTGTCACAGAGTTCTTTGACCCATAATCAGCTGCAATCAGCTCCTCTTTCATTCTCCTCAACTCTAGCATCTTCTCAGCTTCAAATTGTTTGAATTTTTCAGGAGGAGTCTGCTTGACCTTATTTTTTATCATGTCTTGAATCCTGGCTGCTTCTTTTTCAAGCTCAGGAATGGTCCAGTTCTTGTACATGTTTTTCTCCCTCTTGTATTTCTTGTAGGTCATGATGTTTTCAATGTAGTCTTTCCTTAAGGACTCATCTGCCCTTTCTGAAATTTGTTGACATACATTTTTTGCAAAACGCTCCATAGCATTGACCTGTGTGAGTAAAAACTGATAGTTTTGTTGAAATTCTCTATCAGATTTCCCTTTTCTGTTTTTGATTGCAATATCCTCTGCTTGTTTGGCCTTGAGTTTCAAGTATTCTTCAATATTATTAGGCCTAGGATATTCCGCAATTGATGGTAAACTCCTTTTGACTGGTTCATCCTCATAATAAAAGTATTTTATTTCTTCCCTTACTGCAATGAGTTCTAGAGGAAATGAGACACCAGCAGGAGGTAGTGGTTTTACAATTTGAGCTGAAGAGAGAGGTATGGGTTTTGGAATAGTGACAAGTGATAGGGATTTTGAAGATGTTGGTGGTGGTGGAGGTGAATCATCATCTGATATATAAATCCTTCTTCTTTTTGTTTTAGAGGAAGCAGATGATGTTTTGGGTGGATCAGTGGTAGTAGATTGTATGGCAGTGGTTTGTGATTGACTAACAGTTGTTGAAACAACTGGTGTTTCAACCATTGTTGAAACAACTGGTGTTTCAACCACTGTTGTCATTACAACAGATGTTATAACATCTGTTGTCTTCTGCTTTTTGTCAGCAGGTGAAAGTGGTGGTGAAATGGTTTTTGATGGTGACAGTGGTAATGGTAATGTAGTAATTGTGGTGTGTGTTGAAGTAGTGTGTGTTGAAGTGGGAACAGCTGTTGAAACCACTGAAGTACCGGCAGTAGTTGATACAGCAGGAGTTACAACAGCTGTTTGAGTGGAGGTTTTATGCTGATGGCTTTTGGATGGGGGTTTTGGAGGCTTTGGAAATCTGGATGGGATGGACTTAGGTTTTCTTTTTGTCTTCGGATTTTTAGAATCTTTAGAACCAGAACAACCCTGCTCATACAGCTCCATGAAAGCTCTTTTCTCCTCATTCCACCTTGAAACATCCTTTGCCATTCTATCTCTTTTTACACTTGCTACTCCTTCATCAAGTGCTTCTTGAGTAGCATCAACCTTTTTACTACCATCTGGCACAGGAATTTTTCTGGTCATAGCATCCTTTTCAGGTTCAATGTAGAGACCATCATCTATTCCTTTCTTCTTCCACTCCTGAATTTTCTCCCCCTTTTTGGCATTATCGTCTGGGAGTTGATCAATGAAAAGTACTGTTGGAGGAGCAGTGCCAGTGGTTTGCAGGATCTGAGTTTTGAGAGCCTTTAAATCAGCCTGAGTGTTTTTGAACCTTGACTCCATTGCATTTCTCAGCTGTTGGACATGTTTCTCATGTTCCTGATCTGCTAATTGTGCTTGTTGATGGAGAAAAGGTTGAAACAAGTTCCAGAGCTCATTTGTAGCAGGTGCCCTTTGTGGAGCAGGTGCTTGAGGTGGAATAGCAGTTGATTGTACCTTTTGTACTTGTAACACCTGTTGTAACATATCTTTGAGTTCTGCAACAGAGTTATTAAGTTTTTCAATGCGATCCGTCAATTTCTGGTACTTTAAATCATCACCCAATTTAATGGGATCATCTGATTTCCCACTAGCAGTGGTTTTATCAGTGGTAGATGTAGGGAGTATACTCCAAACATTAACCACTGATGCCCCTTTTTCTTGGTACTGGGGTCTTCTTCCTTCAACACTTGACAACCTTTTGAAGTTGCCAGTAGGATAAATAAATCCACTGGTGGTTGGCAGAGGTGCTATAAAAGGAATTGCCTCCAAGGAAGTCTTATTAATGTAACCACTGTCCAAATGTAACCCAGTGGGTGTAACAATTGTAGTGGCTGCTTCACTTGGATTACTACCAAGAGTTACTTGGAACTCAAGGGGTCTAACCTCCTCAGGTTGTGTTGGTGGGTTAGCAAAGATTGATACAGCAGACCGAGTCAGTGGTTGAGGCATATTCTCATTGATAGGTGATTGAGAAGGACTGGTTAATGCCTGGTTCAAATCAATTGCATCCAACAACAGTTTAGTTGGTGGGGGAATTGTGGATGTGAAGGGTGGTGTAGAAAGTGGATTTGCCCCGGGTATTGAGCTGTGGATGATAGAAACGAGTGTTTCCAGAGCATCATGGTGTGGAGACCCTATTTGTACAACCTGTTCTTTTTGTGAAGAAGCAGGAGGAGTTTCAGCTATGGGTTGAGATATTTGTACCAACTGCTGTGAGGAAGTAGCAGCAGTGGTTTCTTGTGACTTTTGTGTTGTCACTGGCAGGAGCTCTGGTATCTCATCCTCCAGAGATGCCTTTTTGATGGTTTTGGGGGGTTTTTGTGTTTTTCTTTTTGTTGGCCTTTTGGTGATTTTAGGTGTGGGTTTCAAAACAGTTGTGCTGCTGCTTTGATCACCTTGAGCAGTGGGCTCAGTAGCAGATACCTGAGGAGAAGTTATAACTGCTAAAATCTGCTCAGGCACCTCTGCTTGTGTTTTGCAAGGTGCTAACATTCTTGAAAAAGTTTCAGTTGTTAAACTGTTTATTTGAGTAGAATCACCTTGGTTTATTATAGTTAAATCATCCTTACTGAATTTCTTTGAAAAATAGTAACTTAAAAACCTTGGAAACAGTAAGAATGATTTTGTTTCAACATTATTAACCAAATCTTTAAAAATTTCCCGAGAATAGTTAAAATTTTCTCCTTGAAGAATAGCATATCCCAGATTTTGAATCTTTAAAGGGATTTCATTGAAAGAAGTGGTTTTATTTGAAGCACATAGTAGGAGGGTATGAAATAAAAATCTGGTTGCAGAAGGAAAATAACCTTTTTCTAAGGTATTTTTCTTCATCATTGTGGCTTCATACCCTCTCTCAATGAAGTCAATTTGCAACTCGTTTTTAGTGAAAGAGATTTTACCTTCTTGATCATCGAGTTGAAAGACCTCTGAAATGGATTGTGGCGTGATTTGGACAGCTTTACCCTTTAGAGAAGATTTTATGGTGGTTGCAGTGTCTCCTTGTTTTTCAAGGGTTACATTCTTCCAGAACTCCCTTTGGGTCGCCAAATGGATTGGTGCATCGGCGGTGAACAAAGTTTTGTACTTTGATTTTGCCATGATATCAATGATGGAATTGAAAACATTTGTGGTTCCTGGTTTTGTGAGAAGACCCAGGAGATTGTGAGATGGTTTATGTGGAATTTCAGTGGAGATTGCCTTTTGAGAGGCTGTTTTCGAAGATGATTTAGAGGAGGGTTTTGAAGATGACTTCGATTTTGTCATTTTGAAGATGAATGATCGAAGAAATTTGTGAGAGATGAGAAGAAAAACTGCTTTGAGAAGAGAATTTTTAAGAATTCAATTCGACAGTAAAACCCTGTTTTGGTGGTGAGTGGGGGATTTTATAGGGAAGAAAGTGAATGCTGAGGTGGCAGCCGTTACAAAAGGTCTGACCAATATGTACTGCCCATGTGACAACCCCTGGTGAAAGTGAAGGACAGTACTTTTGTGAAAGTGACTGATGAAGGCAGTGGGATGAAAGCAGTGGATGATTTTCACTATCAGTGGATAGCATATCAGTGGATAAGACACTGCTTTTGAACAACAGAGTTTATCAGAGAGCAGGGGTTGACTTTCAGCAGTGGACAGACTTTTGAAGTAGAGCAGACTTTTGAACAATCAGTGGTTAATGGCAGACTTTTAAGGATTTTAATGAAAAATATCATTTTTAGCTATTTTTAAGGATGGAGTTTTGATTTTCTGAAAACATTTTGATGATTTTATTCATAGAAAAACAAGATGTTGCTTGTTATTCCATGTTTAGCATCCCAATTCTAGAGACCAAGCTTTCAAAAGTGGCTGTATCAAGTGCTTTTGTGAGCACATCTGCCAGCTGATCTTTAGTTGGGACATGATGCAGAGAAATCAAACCTTTTTCATAGCAATCCCTCACAAAGTGATGTCTGATGTCGATGTGTTTGGTGGTTGAATGGGAAACTGGATTTTTTTATGATATTTTCTGCTGCCTGGCTATCCAACATGAGTGGTGTCTTTAAGGCAGTGATACCAAAATCCAGTAACTGATTTTGAAGCCACAGGAGTTGGGCTGTACAGCTTGCAGCAGCAATGTATTCAGCTTCAGCAGTGGATGTTGAAACAGCTGCTTGCTTTTTGCTTTGCCATGAAACTAAGCAGTCACCTAGAAACTGGCACCCTCCTGATGTGGACTTCCTTGTGGTGTGACATCCAGCAAAGTCACTGTCTGAGAAACCTGAAAGCTTGATGTTCCCATTAACTGGATACCAGATACCAAGTGTGGGAGCACCTTTTATGTATCTGAAGATCCTTTTTACAGCAATGAGATTTGATTTTCTGGGAGCTGATTGACTTCTTGCACAGACACATGTTGCAAACATGATGTCTGGTCTGGATGCAGTTAGGTACAATAAAGATCCAATCATGCTTCTATAAAGTGTTTGGTCAATCAGCTCATCCTTTTCATCAGACATGACCAGCTTATTTGTTGCCATGGGTGTGCTGCATGGTTTACAATCATTCATATCAAATTTGGTTAAAAGTTCTTTAGCATATTTGCTTTGATGAATGAAAGTTCCATTTTGCAATTGCTGGACTTGGAGACCAAGAAAGCATTGCAGCTCACCCATTGCACTCATTTCAAACTCTGCTGTCATGAGTTCTCTAAACTCTTCACACATTGAGTTACATGTGCTTCCAAAAATAAGGTCATCCACATAAATCTGGACAATCATTAAATCCTTCCCTCTCCATTTTAAAAACAATGTTTTATCAATGGTACCTCTTTTGAAACCATTTGAGAGTAGGAAGTTGGAAAGAGTTTCATACCAGGCCCTTGGTGCTTGTTTCAGGCCATACAAGGCTTTGTTTAGCCTGTAGACATGATCTGGATAAAATGGATCCTCAAAACCTGGAGGTTGACAAACATATACCTCTTCTTGAATTATACCATAGAGGAAAGCACTTTTGATATCCATTTGAAACACCTTCATATTGTGGTTGACAGCAAAGGCCAGGAACAGTCTAATGGCTTCCAATCTTGCAACAGGGGCAAATGTTTCATCATAATCAATCCCCTCTTCCTGTCTGTAACCTTGAACCACAAGCCTGGCTTTATTCTTGACAACAATACCCCTTTCATCAGTTTTGTTCTTGAAGACCCACTTTGTGCCAATGGGACTAACCTCTTCTGGCAGTGGTACAAGCTCCCATACTTGTTGTCTTTTAAACTGTTGGAGCTCCTCTTGCATGGCTTCTACCCAGCTGTTGTCTTTCAGTGCCTCTTGGTACTTGACTGGCTGATGGAGTGATAGAAAACCAGCAAAAAGACAAATGTTTTGGGTTTGGCTTCTTGTGAGCACCCCTTCATTTATGTTGCCAATAATTTGATCAGGTGGATGAGATCGCAAAAAGATTAAATCTCCTTGGTATGGTATGATGGCATTGGTTGGTGAAGGCTGCAAATGTGTATCATCTGAGCTAACCACTGCTGGGGACTTTGATGATCCAGTAGTGGCTTCAAAAGGTGGTGGAATAGGAGGTAATGAAGTGGACAACTATTGACTTTTATCCACTGTTTGAGGACTTTTGTCAGCAGTGTTTGAGGATGTGGAAGCAGTGGTTGATGGGCTACTTTGGTCAACAACGGTTGAGGTAGCAGTGGTTGAGCTTTGACAGCTGTTTTGAACAGCTGGTGCTTTTCCCTTTGTGGCAGACCTTTGAGGGATGATGATTTCATACCCATAGTCTGATGTTGTATCCTCTGATGGACCTGCACTGTTAGTCTTGACAGCAGTATTTTCAAAAGTAAATTTTTCAAGATCAAACAGATCTGCAGGGTTTGCTGGGATTTTCATTGATGAAAGTTCATTGAACTTAACATTCAAAGTCTCCTCCACTGCCTTGGTCCGTGTATTGAACACTTTGTAGGCCTTGGCAGTGGTTGAGTATCCCAGATGATAACCACAATCAATTTTGGCTGCAAATTTTGAAATGGAATCTTTTAAGTTCAAAATAAAGCATGGGCAGCCAAACACCTTGAAGTATGAAATCAGTGGTTTGATTTTATACAGAATTTCATAAGCAGTCTTTTTGTGCCTAGGGTTTATTAGAACTCTGATCTGGACATAGCAAGCAGTGTTTACTGCCTCTGCCCAGAAGGTCAGTGGCAAACCTGAATCTGCAAGCATGGTTCTGGCAGCCTCAATCAGAGTTCTGTTCTTCCTTTCCACTACCCCATTCTGCTCTGGTGTTCTAGGGATGCTGTACTGCCTTACAATCCCTTTCTTCACACAGAAGGCATCTAACTCCCTATTTTTGAATTCTGTGCCATTGTCACTCCTGAAGCTTTTCACTGGAAGGTCAAATTGCTTTTCAACCTGTGTTACAAAGTCTTGCAAAATGCCTGCAGTCTCATCTTTTGAGTGTAAAAAGAAAGTCCATGTAAACCTAGAAAAGTCATCAACAATAACCAAACAATATCTTTTCTTTTTGAGGCTCATGACTTGAACTGGGCCAAACAAATCCATGTGTAGCATTTGCAAACACTGGGTTGTTTTGGACTCTTCAATGGACTTGAAAGAACTTTTATGTTGTTTTCCTTTTAAACAGGAAATGCAATGTTCAGGGCATGAAAACAATTTTTGTGGTAGGCCTCTCACCAAACCATTTTTTGAAATTTCTGTGATTGTCTTAAGATTTGTGTGCCCCAGCCTTCTGTGCCAAAGTTCTGTCTCTTTGTTAGAGGCAGCTGAGAACAGACAAGCATCAGCTCTGGGACACTCTTTTGACATGTCAACAACATAAACATTGCCACTTCTTTGAGCAACAAGTTTAGTTTGACCAGTTTTGATTATTGCTTCAATCTTTTTGACCATTTCTGGTCCAACAATCCTACAACAGTCTTTTGTGAAGAATGACCCAAATCCCTTGTCACTCATTTGGGACACACTCAGAAGGTTGAATTTTAGATTGTCTATTAGATTGACATTTTCAAATTTTACATTTCCAGATTGCACTGTTCCAGACCCCAGAACTTTCCCTTTACTATTATTCCCAAAGGATATATCACCCCCTCCATGGATTTTAAAGTCTTTGAGGAGGGCTTTACATCCTGTCATGTGCCTGGAGCCTCCACTATCTACATACCAAAGACTATCAAAGCATGCAGAAGCTCCCTGCACATGAAGTAAACGGATTAGTTCATTAAGGTCTCCAAAGCCAACAAGGCTTTGGATGGGGTCTCAACAGTGTCTGGAATGGATGCAGAATGGTGGACAGTGGTTAGGTCAGGAGTTTGAACTGTTTTAGGACAGTGTTTCTCTAACCACTGTTGTGGGTCCTGACCAATCATCTGCTAGTAACCAAAAGGATGCCTGTTCACTTTGGGTTTAGAGGGCCTTTTGTAGGCCTCATAAACGTGAGGAATCCTTTGGTAAGACTGTTTTTCTCTGCCTTTTCTGAACTGATTGGCAGGGGGTGCATCAGTAACCTGAACATCTCTTTTGACAGATGTTTGGTTCAGCTGTTTTGTAACAGCTGTTTGAACTGGCACAAACAGTGGTTGTTTCTTGGTGAATTTGACAGATGTTGATGATGATGATGGACTCAAGGATGTTTTAGCAATGTACTCATTCTTTTTCACATCAAAGTTTTTGAGATACACACATGCTTGAGTTTTGTGGTTTGTTTTACCACAGACAATGCAACCTTCAGCTGAAACAATGACACTTGTTCTGTTTAAATCATAAGCTTTTAAGTGGAAACAATCTTTTGTTAGATGATTCCTTTTCTCACAGAATTCACAAAACAAGTTATCAATTTTTTCTTTCTTCTTTCTCTTGTCAGACTCCTTTGCAGCAGAGGTTTTAACCACTGCTGGGATGTCCTTGAGAGGTATGACTTTAGCTTTTGGAGCCTTGACACCATCAGTTGATGTAAAGTCCATTGGCTTGAAATTTTCAAGAATGTCACACTCATCAGACCATTTTGGTTTAAACTGGTATTCTTCAAGCTCCTCAAAAGTAGAGGATTCCATTGGTCTGTCAAGTGTGATTTTGTAACCAAGTTTGTCAGTGATTTTCACTTCTTGGCCATTCTTGTTTGTGGGGATGAACTCAGTGGTTACCTCAGTAGTTTGAACAGATTTTTCAAAAGCAGTGTTTTCATCATCATGTTTTCTATAGCCAACCCCAAATTTCACATTGCTTTTTCTCTGTTTTTCAAGCATAACCTCATATCCTCTGCAGGATTCCACCCATCTTTCACAAGTAATCCGGGTGGATTCCAACTCCTTTTTGCAAACTTGGTATTTTTCTACCATAGTTTGAAGTTGGGTTTTGGTTATGCTTTGCTCTTCTTTTAAACAGCTGATCTCTTTTTCCTTTTCGGTCAATTTGTTTTTAAGTTCTTTTAAAGACTTTTCAAATTTAACCTCATCAGTCAAGATTTTATCCCGAAGGTTTTCATTCACCTCTTTAATGTTAGCAAAAGCAATTATGCAATTGTCAGAACACAGTTTTTCAAGAACTTGAGGAGATACCTTGGCAGCTGCCATCATTGCACAATCACATTGATGATCTTCTTCATCATCAGCTTTCACCTTCTTTTCACCAGCCTTTTCTTCTTTCTCTTCTTCTTTGTCCTCTACGGATCATGGATCTGTCATTGGTTCAATCAGGGTACCTGAACTTTCTCCCAACAGTAGTTCACCAGCCACAGCAGTAACCACTGCTTCAGTCACCTCTTCCACTGTTTCAAAGCACTGCTGTTCCTCCTCAGTTTCAACCCCCTCCTGTATTGACTCTAATGCCATCAAACAAAACTCATCATGTGAAGAATCATTAGAAGCATAGAGTGCAAAATTTTCATCACTAAGATCATCAGGCATACTGCTCCAGTCAACAAACCCTTGAGTGAAAAAACTTTGTTGATCTGGTTGTGCTGCTGCTGGAGCAGTGGTTTGAGGTGCAACAGTTTGCACTTGTACCTGGGGAGCACGGGTTTGAACATATTGGATTTGTGGAATAGTAGTTTGGACATAGTGTACTGGCACAGGGGCAGCAGCATAGTGAGCAGTGTTCACTTGAGCTGCTGGGGTATACTGGGCATAGTGCACAGTGCTTTGGTTTTGAGGTCTAGGATTTGAGCTAGGATGAGTAATTATGGGACCAGTAGTTTGACTCCTACATTCCCTAGCGAAATGTCCCAACCTATTACACTTGTAGCACTTGATTTTCGATTTATCTAACCCAACCCTTAGATTCCCATGCAAACCTGGGAATTTTCGCCCTGTTCTCTTGTAAAATTTGCTAGTTCTAACACTTAGCAAAGCCAGTTGGTGCAGGATGTCCATTTCCTCTAAGTCAGTGGGATCGAAATGTTGTAAATCATTGAGTTCAAAGCTTAGATTATCTGACATCTGGTTTTCGTATGCAGTGAATGCATAACTTGCAGAGTGAGGATCAGGGTTGTTAAAATTTGCACCAGCAGTTATGTCAATGAAGTGATCATAACCCTGATCCTTACCACTGCTCCCAGATTCTTCTTGACCCAGAAGAGCAGTATTACCGAAAGTGTAATCCTCAGTAGCTTTTCCTGACTCTTGTAACCTCCTTTTCTGGTTCAACTCCCTTTCGTAAGTCAGGAGTCGACCGTGGAGTTGGGTCAAGGTCAGATCCTTGAACTCAGATGAGTTTCGGGTGACAAAAGCTATTGTGTCCCATTTTTCTGGCAGTGACCTGAGGAACCTGCTATTTTGAGTTGAGTTTGTAAAAGTGGTGTTAACAAGCCTCAGTTCACTGATGAGACAACTGAAACGCTCAAATTGTTGTGTTAGTGATTCACCTTTAACGTAGCAAAATGTTTCATACTGTTGGTTCAGGATTTCCCTGTTGTTTTCTATGACTTCTTCAGTCCCCCCAAACTGTTCCTTAAGTGCGTCCCATAACTCTTTGACACTGTTACAGTTTAACAGTCCAGCATATATCTCATTGGGCAGCGCTGATGCTATGATGCTAAAAGCCTTAGCATCTAGTTCGATCTTTTGAAAGTCAGTTTCGGTATAATTTTCAACTGGTTTTGGAACGAACTTTTTAGCATCTTCAGCGCTTGGCACTGAAGGAACATGGGGACCATAAATGACAGACCTCCAACAACATGTGCTTTGTTGAGCGAGGATGTGACCCATCCTCCTCTGCCAGATGTTGTACTCATTTCTTTTTAGCATTGGTGGTTTAAAAAGCGAGCCGATGTTGTTTTTATCATCCTGAGATTGTAACGTCATTCTTGTTGTTTTACAGACACTGAGAAATCAACTTTAATGGTGATTAATCCTTGCTCTGTTTTTCAACGGACGAACAAACGATCAGTATCAACTGTTATGAGCTGAACTATTTACGTCAAAATGATTGTTAGATCAAATTTGACTGTCCAAGCTCTGATACCAATTGTTGGATCTGAGTTTGTTTCTGATTGTAAAATTCAGAAGTGGAAGAAGAAAGGAATAGATGATGGTCTCTACATTGAACCTGAAAAGGATGCTATGACCAGAAAAATTCCTGTGCCAGATGGTAGTAAAAAGGTTGATGCTACTCAAGAAGCACTTGATGAAGGAGTAGCAAGTGTAAAAAGAGATAGAATGGCAAAGGATGTTTCAAGGTGGAATGAGGAGAAAAGAGCTTTCATGGAGCTGTATTAGCAGGGTTGTTCTGGTTCTAAAGATTCTAAAAATCCGAAGACAAAAAGAAAACCTAAGTCCATCCCATCCAGATTTCCAAAGCCTCCAAAACCACCATCCAAAGGCCATCAGCATAAAACCTCCACTCAAACAGTTGTTGTAACTCCTGCTGTATCAACTACTGCCGGTACTTCAGTGGTTTCAACAGCTGTTCCCACTTCAACACATACTACTTCAACACACACCACAATTATTACATTACCATTACCACTGTCACCATCAAAAACCATTTCACCACCATTTTCACCTGCTGACAAAAAGCAGAAGACAACAGATGTTATAACTTCTGTTGAAATGACAACAGTGGTTGAAACACCAGTTGTTTCAACAACTGTTAGTCAATCACAAACCATTGCCATACAATCCACCATCACTGATCCACCCAAAACATCATCTGCTTCTTCTAATACAAAAAGTAGAAGGATTTATATATCAGATGATGACTCACCTCCACCACCACCACCACCAACATCTTCAAAATCCCTATCACTTGTCACTATTCCAAAACCCATACCTCTCTCTTCAGCTCAAATTGTAAAACCACTACCTCCTGCTGGTGTCTCATTTCCTCTAGAACTCATTGTAGTAAGGGAAGAAATAAAATCCTTTTATTATGAGGATGACCCAGCCAAAAGGAGTTTGCCATCAATTGCAGAATATCCCAGGCCAAATAATATTGAAGAATACTTGAAACTCAAGGCCAAACAGGCAGAGGATATTGCAATAAAAAACAGAAAAGGGAAATCTGATAGAGAATTTCAACAAAACTATCAGTTCTTACTCTCACAGGTCAATGCTATGGAACGTTTTGCAAAAAATGTATGTCAACAAATTTCAGAAAGGGCAGATGAGTCCTTAAGGAAAGACTACATTGAAAACATCATGACCTACAAGAAATACAAGGATGAGAAAAACATGTACAAGAACTGGACCATTCCTGAGCTTGAAAAAGAAGCAGCCAGGATTCAAGACATGATCAAAAATAAGGTCAAGCAGACTCCTCCTGAAAAATTCAAACAATTTGAAGCTGAGAAGATGCTAGAGTTGAGGAGAATGAAAGAGGAGCTGATTGCAGCTGATTATGGGTCAAAGAACTCTGTGACAAAGTGGGGAGAAGATAGAGTCAAGGCAACCTACAAAAGGTTGGAGGAACTAAGAAAGAAAGACCCAAATGTTCCGCAAAAGCCTGACTATTCTTAAGCAGAGGTTTCTAAAAGACCACCAAAGCTGCAAGTCAAAAGAACCACTGCTCCAGCTGGTGCTGCCATCTACAAAAGAAGGAGCAAAAACCAGTTTAGTATGGAAACAATTCAAGATCTTTTAGCTGGAGATGCCATTGTAAAAGCAGGCACGAAAGTAATGATAAAGGAAGATCTTGAATTGGAACAATCTGCAAGTGCTGCTCAGCCAGCCATGAATAGGCCAGCCTCACCAAATACTTCTGCAAATAAACATCTCCCAAGAAACCCACCAGGCTCAAAAATACAAAAGTGGGAAACTGACAAACAGACCTGCGTATTGACTTTGCTCAGGTCTGGTGGAGAAGTGGAGAAAATATCAAGGGAATAAGCTCTTGGCCTGAGTCTTGAAGATTTGCAGGATCTCCTTGATCTTCCACTTAGCAGGGATGATGAAGATACAGATGCCCTAGACTTTGAATTACAATTTAAAGGTCAGATAAGGGAACTGTTGATGAGGCAATAAAGTCTTCCACAAATAATGAAGAGTTTTGGCATTATCTGTTCCAGGGGGAGATTGTTGGGATTGAACCCTATCAGAGGAACAGATAATTAAAGCCAAAACTGGATCAGAGCAGTGGATCCAGAATAAGCAGACGATTACAGTTGGTTCATACAAATCTCTCCCCTTGAAAGTGGTTTCATATCTGCTGACCTCCTATCTGCTGATCTTATTAAGTGCTGACCTACAACTGCTGCTTTGCATCTACTGACCAATTGTCAAAGACTGATGGAAGACAAAAAGCTCTGCTGACTCAATCTACTGCCTTGAGTCAAGTACTGCTGATCCGGACAGGCACTGCTGGGTTCACAGCAGTGGAAGGATGCAGCAGCTGTTTAAGTGTCTTTTATGTAAAGAAATGTAATAGCAGTAGTTAGTACATCAGTGTTTGTATAGATCAGAGGTTAGAGTTTGTTAGGAGGTTAGATGTCACTTTCATGGTGACGTCAGCTAAGATGCTCAGTGGTTTGCAAGTGCCTATAAATAGTTCAGTACTGTGTACTGTTCTATTAGCTCTTTCACCACATCGTCTTCTTTGCACGAACAAACTACTGAGCTCTGGCTGAGGGGGAGTTTGCATTCATTCATCAATCATTGTAATCGTTGTTGAAACAAATTCAATCTTTCGATTCATTGTGTAAAGATGTTTGATTAAAGTATTACTCTCGTTTGATTGTATGCAAAGTTTGTTTTCAACTTAATTCCGCTGCACAACTCTTTCATTTCCATCTTAATTTCAAACGAAAATACAATCAGAAACAAACTCAGATCCAACCGTTTTTTATCAATAACCATTCCGCGTTCGTACTTTTTGATACTGGAGCTGACTTGAGTTTTGTCTCGAAAAACTTTGAACCATTCCTGTGTTCAACTACAAGTAAGCTAAATAAGAAGTATTCGATAGAGCTAGCAAATGGTAAACTGATAGAAACTAGCGAAGTCGTTCGCGATTGTAGTATTCAGTTAGACGATCATTAATTTAGTATCGATTTACTACCAGTGGATTTGGGAAGCTTCGATGTGGTTGTGGGGATGAATTGGCTGTCCAAGAACAAAGCGAAGGTTGTTTGCTCGAAGAAGCAAGTGCGGATACCTCGTCCTGGCGGTGGCGAAGCGATAGTTGTCCATGGAGATAGTTCGAGTCGTGTGTCGAGTGTTGTCAGTGTTATGAATATTCTCAAGATGTTGCGAAAAGGTTATCCTGCGTTCTTAGTTAACGTGATGGATACAAAAGCCGAATGTAGGAAGATCGAGGAGATTCCTATTGTTCATGATTATCCAGAAGTTTTTCCTGAAGACTTACCTGGATTACCCCCTACGAGACAGATCGAGTTCCGAATCGATCTGGTACCTGGTGCTGCACCGATTGCAAAATCTCCTTATAGATTGGTACCGTCTGAAATGAAAGAAATGTCAAACCAGCTTCAAGAGCTACTAGACAAAGGTTTCATTCAACCGAGTTTTTCGCCTTAGGGTGCGCCTATTCTGTTCGTGAAGAAGAAAGATGGATCCTTCAGGATGTGTATAGATTACAGGGAGCTGAACAAGTTAACTATCAAGAATCGGTATCCTTTGTCGATCATTGATGATTTGTTTGACCAGCTTCAGGGATCCAGCTACTACTCAAAGATAGATCTGCGTTCAGGATATCATCAGTTGAAGGTTGCTAACGAAGACATTCCAAAGGCAGCCTTTCGAACACGATACGGCCATTATGAGTTCCTAGTCATGCCCTTTAGTCTAACTAATGTGCCAACTGTGTTCATGGATATCATGAACAGGGTATGCAAACCCTACTTGGACAAATTCGTGATAGTATTCAGCGAAGATATACTTATTTATTCACGAACCAAAGAAGATCATGAGCATCATTTGAGATTGATTCTAGAATTGTTGAAGGAAGAGAAGTTGTATACCAAGTTCTCTAAATGTGAGTTTTGGATTCGAGAAGTTCATGATGTGACAACCCGAGCTTCCAAGGTCTTTCCTCGACACGTTGCTTGTTTCACAACCGTGTTTTCATAATTCGTTGCGTTGTAACGGGTGCACGTTTGTTATATGATTAATTTAATGAATATGATTATTGTATTATTGTTTGGTCTTATGATTAATGAATATGATTAAGGTATTGAAAACTTATTAATTATTTAAGATTAGACAGACTTAACCCATGCACCTTCACATTTGACGAAACATTTAGATCTTCGTCATCACCTCTACTCGACGAAACATAGGGACCTCGTCATCAGAATCACGACGAAGAATACCTTCGTCGGAGATGTTCGCCGTATGGGCTTTTGGCCCAAGTGTGGCCCAGTAGGATCTCTATTTTATTATTTCCATAACCGTCCATTGCCTACTAAAACTTATAACGGCAAACCCTAATCTCTTTATCACCTCTCCTCTCCTCCTTCGAAACCGACGACAAACCCTCCTCGACTCAGGATATCCTCCGATTCCATTTTGATTAAGGTTAGCATATGTTACCCCAAATGTTCTGTCGATCTATTTGTCATACATGGTTGTGTGGTTTCTTAGTGTGTTAATTGAATAGTATTTATGATTGGATTGTATGTTAAAGGGAATTGTAGCAAACACCTGTTGATAGACTGTTATTGTTGTGAAGGATATAGAAACATAATCAAGTTTATGGGAAACTTATGTATACATAGCATGGCAACTGTAAAACGAATTCTAGTGAACTGATGAATTATTAATGATGGTGATCTGATTGATTATGGGTTTCAGTGACGTGATTAGGGTTAAAGATTGTTAATGATTGACAATGGATTTCTTAGCTGCTTCAAGCTTTGTTTCATAGTAAGCCCCATCCTTCAGCTTCTTATTCTTGCACTCTGAAGCATAGTGCCCCTTTTGTCTGCACTTGTAGCAAACAACTTCTGTCTTCACTTTTTCTCTTGTCTTTTCTTCCATCCTCCTCCTATCAATTTTTAGAAATTTACCACTTCCACCTCTCAATCTTTGCTCAAACGTCTTTGTGAGCAAAGCAATAGCCTCAGCAAAGGCTAAAAAATCTGATGAATCATCAGAAATTTCTGTATTCTGGAGTGAGAGGGTTGTGGATCTAAAACTGGTATTCTCCGTCTGTGTGAAACAAGAGCTATAGGTCCCCCTTTATGGTTTGAATCCTCATAAATTTCTTCCTCTCTAGGGACTAAGATGCTGTAAAAATCCTGCAAGTTCATATTCCCTAACTCAAGGGTTGACGCCAAGGTCATTGTGAGACTACGCCACTCTCTTGGCAGGGCATCTAAGAACTTAACATTCTTTTCATCATTATATTTTTCAATACCAAACTTTTTAAGTTCATTTAAAAGTTTGGTGAACCTGTTATATGTCTCTGAAAAAGTCTCATTTTGGAGACTTTTAAATCTTTCATAAGAAGAGACACAGTTTGTTCTCTTGTTTCTTTTCTTTCTCTCTCCTCCTTCACATAAATTTTCCAGTTGATCTCATATTTCCTTAGCATATGCACATGCATCTACTTGAGAAAATATGTCATTTGGAACTGCCATAATCAGAAGTGATTTGGCCCTTTCATCAGCAGACACCAGTTCTTTATCTTCTTGACTCCAGTGAATTTCACTTTTAGGAACCAAGGAGGCTGATACTTGGTGTTTGCTGATGTGTTAAAAATGCAACATATAAATTTCATCAAATGAGGCATAAAACTAACCCTTTTTTAGTACTAATGTTGGAAAAAGTGTGCTTTTGTCTTCCTTTTGTATTTTCAGGATTGAATGAGCTCAAATTAACAAAAGAAGCAAAAAGACATCAAAATCTAACATAAATACAAGAAAAGGAACAAGACGTGACATGCCCGACCCCACGACAGCATCTTCCCAAGCAAAACAAGAGATCAGAAGACTGAACACGCCCCGTGCTCAGCCAGCACGGGGGCGTGCCCAAGTGTCAGCAGAAAAGACAAAGTGGTAGAAGCTTCTATTGCCCACCACGGGGCCGTGCTCAGCGGACACGGGGCCGTGGTCAACTATAAGATTCGCACAATCCAGCAAATATGCATAGTACAAAGATTCTTCTGCACCACGGGGTCGTGCTCAGCGGACACGGGGGCGTGGTCAACTAAAAAGACAAAACTGCATTAAATGAAGAAAGAGAAGGATGTGGACACGGGGCCGTGCCCACTGGACACGGGGCCGTGCCCGAGCTTCTGTTCGGCCTATAAATAGAAGTGGTTGGCTCAAGCTCAAACCATCCCTTGGCACACCACCTCTCTCACACTTCACCCACCACCCACCACCACCATAACACCATCATCCACCACCATCATCCATTGTCCATCGTAGAGTGTGTGAGTCGTCTCGGGATCCAAGATTGATCGTAAGAGTTCTTGACAATCAAGGCCATGTTTGCCTAAGTCTCTTACATCACTTGGTGAAGACAAAGTGTCTAGTGTAATACTTTTTATTTCTAATCTTTTCGCACTTTTTATTTGGTTTTGTATTAATGACTTTAATAACTAGTTGCTTATGTTGAAGGTGATCTTTCTTTATCGTTTGTCCGTGGTGTCTTGAAATTATTTTACTGTCTATATAAAATAAAAGATTTTCACCATTCATATCTCCACGGTCTATATGGAGGTATGTTGGCTACCTGGTCGGGGGTTAAGGGAACGGTTTGGTAAAGGTCTTGCCATTGTTCAGCGTTTAGAGGTCCTGCAATGGACCTGGGTCAAATTTACTAGGACCTCCTTCAATACTTAACGGTATTGGATGGCGGGGGTCCAAACTCTTTGATCCCCTCATAAGTTAACTACTATTAATACTATAACCTGGCTATTTAGGACTGTATCCCTGCTGACTCAGACTACTTAGTCGAGGGTAACGTCACCTCCAAAAGAGGGGCCTACCATAATTTGCATTAATAACTTAATTAATTATCTTCCAATAATCCACCCTTTTAGGATTGTATCCTTGCTGACTCAAACTACTAGGGTGAGGGTAACGTCATCTTCAAAAGAGGGGTCTACTACAATAACTAAGATAATCTCTTAAAATAGTGAAAAAGTGCGGAAATAATCAAAGGTTACACTAGATACGAGTCGGAACCAAGTGATTCATCTTGTCTATCTGTTTTTCTTTTTAGTTTCAGCATTTTAGTTAATTTTTATTTTTCTTAGTTTAAAACATTTTTCTAAACTTCTTTTTGATTTGATTAGACGTTGAGGATAAACTGGTACTAAAAGCTCTTGTGTCCTTGGACGACCTCGGTATCTTACCAACACTATACTACGCTCACGATGGGTGCACTTGCCCATATGTGTGTCTAGTGTCAGTAAATATCGTGTTTTATAAATTTAAAACTTGACTAAAAAGTGTTAAAGGGGCTTAAAATATACACCTAATAGATATAACACTCGACAACGCATCAAGTTTTTGGCGCCGCTGCCGGGGACACAAGGATTTTAAGAAAGCTTAAAATCGACGGCCTAATCAGTTTTTCAAAACCTTTTTAAAACGCGCGCAATTTTTTCTGCATTTTAGTTTAGATTTGCATTTACAGTAACCTGTACACGGGGCCGTGTTCACTGAACACGGGGCCGTGCTGCACATTTTCATAAAAACACCCAGTAACAGTAGCTTGAACACGGGCCGTGCTCACTGAACACGCCCCGTGTTCAACGAAATCAGTAAATTTAATTAAAACGCCCAGATACAGATCCTGAACACGGGGCCGTGTCCAGCCTCTGTTTCCGTTTTTATTTTTGTTTTCTGATCTCGAGACTCGGTTGTGGTCTGCTGTGTGATTCTTATGGATCAATACTCAGGAGGTTACAACTACACCTATGAGGAGGATGATTATAGGAGTAATTATTGCACTAATTGTCGTAACACACACTCGGTTCAAAATAATCGCTCATATCAACCATCCAATTCATACACCTACTATGAGGAACCCAGGTACGAGCCATCGAATTCATACACATCCTATGAAGACCAAAGGTATGAACCTCCTCCCTCATACTCATATTTTGATGAACCAAGGTATGAGCCTTCTTACTCATACTTTGAGGAACCAAGACATGAGCCACCACCTTCGTATACTTACTATGAGGAACCATGGCGTGAACAACCCACCTCATATGAGTATTATGAAGAACAAAATTACGAACCTTATCCATCATATGCTTACAATGAAGAACAATGGTGCGAACCATCTACTTCACATGAGTATTATGAGGAACAAAGGGTCGAACAACCGGATTCAAGCTTAGAAAATCCCGATTCTTTTTCTATAACCGAAGTAACCGATAGGATATTAGAACACATAAGAGTTATCGATCGCTGTATAAGAGAATCTCGCGCAAGGGAAGAGGAGTCCCGCGCAAGAGAAGAATTAAAAAAGGAAGAGATAACTGAAAGTGTAAAAATGGAAGAACAAATAAGTGAAAAACCGACACATGAGTTAAACAACGAAAAAGGTGAGTCCGACAAAGGTAAAATTCAAGAAGAGTCAAATTTTGAAGAAATTAATCTCTTGTCACCTTCTTTTGAAAATCATTGTTTAGTACCCACTCATGCTAAGTTTTTAAAAGAGTTAAACACTAACACTAAAATTGACGAAACGGTAAGTGTTAAGTTAACTAATGATCAAACTTCGCTAATAAAAGAAGACCCATTTGAAATTAACATTACACCGGTTCCATGTTTCTTTCAAAATTCGTTTATTAGTAATGTCACAATCGATAAAGATCTTTGTGTTAACATAATGCCTAACTACATTTTCGAAAAATTAAGTATTAGTGATTTTTCTCCACTTCAAATACCCATTTTTCTATCCAATCGGAAAGTAATAAAATCAATCGGTATAGTTGAGGATGTATTGGTTCAAACAAATCAAATGGTAATCCCGACCGACTTTGTCATCCTCGATGACGCTCCTCTAATGTTGGGACGACCATTTGTAAAAACTCACGAAGCTTTGAAAAACCGGAAGTTCAACAATCTACCTTTTCAATTAGGGGCATTTAAAAGAAGTGTCGATCTCGAACGGTCAATGAAATATCCATTCGGCAATAATGACCCCCTAATTGAAGATGAAGATGAACCACCCGATACAAGTGAAGAGATTGACCACTTTGTTGAAGAAGAGGTCGCCATAGAACAAACTTTTAAAGTTCTTGATCGAAATGAGCAACCAAATGAGGAGTCTCCTAAAGACCCACCAAGCGAGCTCAAAGAACTTCCAAAAGGTTTGGAATATGCTTTTCTAGACAAAGACGGTAATTTACCTGTAATTATTTCATCTAAATTAGATAGCTTAGAAAAAGAAAAATTAATTAGTCTTTTGAAAAAACACAAAAACGCAATAGCTTGGAAACTTGTAGACATAAAAGGAATTAGTCCTTCCATGTGCACACACAAAATTTTGATGAATGATGACTACAAATCGGCCATATAACCACAACGTCGAGTAAATCCAAATGTTCAAGAAGTGGTTAAAAACGAGGTCATCAAATTACTTGACGCCGGACTTATCTATCCTATCTCCGATAGTCCTTGGGTGAGTCCCGTCCAAGTAGTTCCAAAGAAAGGAGGTATGACGGTAATAACTAACGAAAAGAATGAATTAATACCAACGAGAACCGTCATAGGATGGAGAGTATGTATAGATTATAGACGATTAAATGAAGCAACAAGAAAAGATCACTTTCCTTTGCCCTTCATTGATCAAATGTTAGAAAGATTATCCGGTCATAAATTTTATTGTTTCTTAGATGGTTTTTCAGGTTACTTTCAAATCCCGATAGCACCCGAAGACCAAGAAAAGACGACTTTCACATGTCCCTATGGAACTTTTGCGTATCGACGCATGCCGTTTGGTCTATGTAATGCCCCGCAACATTCCAACGTTGCATGGTAGCCATCTTCCATGACATGATAGAAAAGACAATGGAACTCTTCATGGACGACTTTTCTATCTTTGGGGATTCATACGACCAATGCCTCGATAACCTTGAACGAATGCTATCCCGATGTGAGGAAACTAACCTCGCCCTTAATTGGGAAAAATGCCATTTCATGGTAACGGAGGGAATAGTACTCGGTCACAAGATCTCAAGCGAAGGAATGAAGGTGGATCGAGCCAAAATAGATACCATTTCTAGATTACCACCTCCATCCTCCGTAAGAGCTATCAGAAGTTTCCTAGGGCATGCCGGATTCTATAGACGGTTTATCAAAGACTTTTCTAAAATCTCAAGGTCTCTAACGAAATTACTTGAAAAAGATGCTCCTTTCATCTTTGACAAGGATTGCAATCAAGCATTTCTAACCTTAAAAGAAATGTTAGTCAATACACCTATCATGATAGCGCCTGATTGGAAATTTCCTTTCGAAATCATGTGTGATGCTAGTGACTTTGCAGTTGGAGCTGTCTTGGGACAAAGAAAAGAAAAGCATTTCCACCCAATTTATTATGCTAGTAAAACACTTAATGATGCACAAGAAAATTACACAACAACTGAAAAAGAATTACTAGCTGTGGTATTTGCTTTTGATAAATTTCGTTCTTATCTTGTTCTTTCTAAAACTATAGTCTATACAGATCATGCAGCCATTCGATATCTCTTCAAGAAGCAGGACGCAAAACCACGTTTGATTCGGTGGATTCTACTCCTCCAAGAATTTGACATTGAAATCAGAGACAAGAGAGGAGCAGAAAATACCGCAGCAGATCATCTTTCGCGCTTAGAAGACCCAGCTTTGGAGGCGACCAGGGACGGGTAAATCAACGAAAAATTTCCAACTGAGTCCCTGGAAATGGTGGAATATAAGGAGGAACCATGGTACGCCGACTATGCTAACTACTTAGCTAGCGGTATAGTCACAAAAGGTTGGCCACATCATCAAAGAAAAAAATTCTTTGCCAATGTGAAACAATATTTTTGGGAAGATCCATATCGTTTCAAAATGTGCGCCGACCAACTCGTCCGACGATGCGTACATGGTAGCGAAGCACGAAGAATTCTCCGCCACTGTCATGAAGGTCCATACGGAGGGAATCATGGTGCCGCTAGTACCGCACGAAAGGTATTTGATTCAGGATTTTATTGGCCAACCATTTACAAAGACGTCCAAAGTCTTGTCAAGACATGTGATGCTTGCCAAAGAACAGGTAATATTTCTTCCAAAAACGAGAAGCCACAAAATGGCATTCTTGTTTGTGAAATTTTTGATGTGTGGGGACTCAACTTTATGGGACCTTTCCCACCATCGAAAGGAAACAAATATATACTTGTGGCAGTAGACTACTTGTCTAAATGGGCCGAGGCCGAGGCACTTCCAACAAATGATGGAAGAGTTGTGGTAAGATTTCTGAAAAAATTATTCTCTCGTTTCGGCACACCTAAAGCCTTAATAAGTGATAGAGGTACCCATTTTTGCAACCATCAACTTGAAAATTTTTTAACAAGATATGGGGTCTATCACCGGGTCTCAACAGCATATCACCCTCAAACAAACGGACAAGCCGAAGTGACTAATAGAGGTTTAAAACGAATACTCGAAAAAACCGTAGGGTTAAATAAAAAGGAATGGGCAGATAAATTAGATGATGCTTTATGGGCTTTTCGAACTGCTTATAAAACAACAATAGGTACAACCCCATATAAGCTAGTCTGTGGAAAAAGTTGTCACTTGCCAGTAGAAATTGCACACAAAGCCTACTGGGCAATTAAAAATGTAAACTTAGATTTAGAATTTGCTGGTAAAAATTGTTTTTTGTCAGTTAAATGAATTAGACGAGCTTAGGAATTATGCATACTCAAACTCTAAAATCTATAAGGAAAGAATGAAAAATTTGCATGACAAACACATTAAACCTAATGAATTTCGGGTAGGAGATCTAGTTCTTTTGTTTAATTCACGACTTCGATTATTTCCTGGTAAATTAAAGTCCAGGTGGTCAGGACCTTTTTCCATCACCCATATTTTCCCACACGGTGCAGTAGAAATTAAATCTCGAAATGGGCCTCCATTTAAAGTCAATGGCCAACGGCTGAAACTCTATCAAGGATTCATTGATGATGAAGAAGAAGAGATCTCGCTTCAAACGGTGGAAGAATAAAACATCATACCTGGTAAGTTACGAACAATTGAGACGACATCTTAAGCGGTAAGTTTTCTAACCTAAGTTTTTGGGAAAAAAGGGCACTCACACGAGCACTGAAAAAAAAATTAAAACTTTGCTCAGCACGAGGCCGTGTCCGCTGGACACGAGGCCGTGTCCACGCTGCAGACGGGATAAAACCCTTTTTTTTCAAAACAGTTACTTCATTCCACACGCCCCGTTTCCCCGAAAAAGCTCTGGTTCCAGGCGATTTTTCGCAGAATTTCTACGTCTCCTATCGCTCTAACAACATCAAGGTATGATTCTATCACTTCTAGTAGTTAGATTAGTTGCTTGCTTGTAGTTAAAACACCAAAAATTTGGGGAAAAATCTAGGGTTCTTGAAGTTCATCCGGATCGAACCTCAAATTTTTGCTTAGATCTGTTTGCATTTAGTTAGATTAGTGTTATGGGAAGT
The DNA here is from genome assembly GCA_030545235.1 of Helianthus tuberosus. NCBI lineage: Eukaryota > Viridiplantae > Streptophyta > Magnoliopsida > Asterales > Asteraceae > Helianthus > Helianthus tuberosus. The sequence continues at coordinate 152,340,111 of CM060452.1, forward strand.
AAATACACTTGTATTGTTCATAGATTCGTCCGATTTCACACAAAAACCCCAAACCCTTGTTCTTGAACCGAAAAAGATAAAATTGAATGGGTAAACGGGATATTTTGGGAAAAACGGCACTTAGGGTTTCATTTTCGGGGGAAACCGCACCTATTGGACCAAAAATTTTCAAGTTTTCGAAACCGGGTCGAAAAAGGGAATTTTTTAGTAACAGACGCCTGGACACGGGGCCATGTCCGCTGAACACGGGGTCGTGTCCAGCCCACTGTTTGCAGTTTTGTCCGAAAATACTTCTGTTTCGTGCTAACTTTTGGTGTATTCTTTCAGATGGCTAGGAAGTTCACAAGATTTAACGCTAATGAGCTCGATGCTAGGGCTCGATATGAGATACTTCAAACCAGGCCGGAGGAATACCCGAGGCAAGCATGCACGAAACTGTTAACTGTGGTGAATCAAATCGACCGTTTCAACAACATTGTCACGGGACCACTCAGAGTCGCTTTAACAACTCGACTCCGTTCCGTCCACGAATGTACTTTGGAATTCTATAGCACCTTCACATTCAACTCGAGGTGCGACCCGTTCGACAATGATGGGGTAGCATTCCGATGTGGCGGAACGAGGTATTCGATCTCTATGGCTCAATTTGGATCGATTTTCGGGTTGTATGCGGAAGAGGATGCAGGAAACGAGGAAAATACTGGGGGAATGCGAGAGATAGGTGAAAACGAACGCCAAGCCATTTGGGCTCAGATTGGTGAAGGGTACTACAATCCAAGCAGCACTAAGAGTACGAAGCTGAGGGATCCGCTCTACAGATACATCCATAGGCTCCTCGGCTACTCTCTTAGCCAAAGGCATGATAGTAGTGGCGTCGTTGGGTTAAGAGATCTTGTTGTCCTCCACTGCATCCACACCCGCAGGCCGCTTGATGTTCCGTTCCTCATGCTCCGAAACATGCATCACAACCGCCTTGCTAGTGCACCGACTCCTATCTTCTTTGGGGGATGGGTGTACCGTCTCTTCAGGCACTTCGCCCACATACCTAGGTCATTTGAGAGGAGCCCATGGTCGGGTATGGTGGATATACACATATGCCGCTCAATGAACCTGATTTATGAGGCGGAAAACGGGACGGTAAGCTTTCAAAGGATGCAAGGTCATGCATGGAACCCGCAAGAAGCGCTTGTCCTCCGAGCTCCGCAACATCATCAGTACCAATACCAACCCCATGGTGATCCGGGCCAATCATCCTCCTCTGGAGGCGGTTTTCCTAACTTTCAAAGTTTGGATGATTTGTTGCAGGAAAACCTTATGTGCACCAGGAACACCTATAACATGGCGAGCAACACCTACCACCGGGTTGGAGCTATCGAGAGAAACATATCCGATATCCAAGATGATATTGGATATATTCTGGACCACATTGCAGGCCATGGAGGGGATGATGATGATGATGATGACGATGCTATGGAGTAGGCGGGAGGAGCGGAGGAGGAAGCGGTTGGTTGATGACTTCCCAGGTTAACCCTTTTTAATCTTGAACAATTGATGGCCTGCGTGCCAAGTGTTGAACAATTTACTTTCCCTAACTTCTTTTATTTTCTGCACTTATTTTTCTTTTAACTTTGACATGGATGTTGAATTTGGTAAAAGTAGGATGTTTGCTATGGTATGGTAGGATGTTTATTGATTAAGCAGGTACATATGAGGCTTAGAGTACTAAACATTAGTACTACTAAAGCAGGAGCAGGAAAACCGAAGAAAGAAACCTGTTTTTCAACTTTGCAGACTGTCCACACGGGGTCGTGTCCAGCCGACACGCCCCCGTGCCCAACACCCCTGAACCTGTTGTTTGTATTTATTCTGCAGACCTTGACAGACACGGGGTCGTGTCCAACCAACACGCCCCCGTGTTCACCTTCTGTAAGTTTTCGTTACTGGCACCTGAGCACGGGGTCGTGTCCACCCAACGCGGGGTCGTGTCCAGGTAACCAGTAACACAAAATTTTTGCTTTTTACACCTTTTTACACATTCAATCAACCTAAAAACTTATTTTTGGGACACATTGAGGACAATGTGTAATTTAAGTGTGGGGGGGGATGCTAAAACCTTGAATCTTGCAAGTCCTAAATACAAGCCTTACACAAAACTCTATTGGAACCGCTAATCACCCCAAATTTTTTCAAAAATTTTCATTTTTTTTTACTTGTCTAGGTTTAACTCGGGAATTTCAAGTTCTAAAAAGGTTATATTTTTACGAATTTACAACCGATAGCGTCGTGATAAAAAGAACCAACATAAGAAAATTATGAAAAGGCATGACAAGCTTAGTTAAAATTTGATTATATATACTTGATCACATAAAAAACCCATTCCCACAAAAGTGAGTTTTGAGCCTTTATTGAGCATACAATTACATATCATTAGACTAAATGCTCATTTTTCGTTTCTTGTGTGAATAGCCGCTTGGTTCTTACGACTCTAGAACTTGTCATGACAATACATTCCCGGTCCTTACCAACTTAAACCCGAGTAAGTAAATGATGGAGGCATTAGGACTAACCCTTTTTATTTCTACACCATTATTTTTCTTTTTTTTTACCACCTACCCAAAATCCCCCTAGTTAGCCCCTTTGAGCCTAAAGCTTTTCATTTCATAACCCCAACCAAACACCCTTTTTACCCACCAAAACCTTTTTCATTTTTACCCCATTGTTTTAGTAACAAGTTCAGTTTTTCGTATGGCTTTCAAAATATATATATATATAAATTTTGTGTTGATGATGAAGCAAAAAGAAAATAAACAAACAAGTTCATCAAAAATAACTTTGTTTGAATAATATCTTCATCAAAATAAAAGTTACAAAAATAGAAAGTCTTACGAAAACCGACACTTGTTACGCTTTTTAGCCCTTTTTCTACTAACCACTAACCACCAACCCAACCACCTACCTTTAACCCAAGCCTAACCCTTTACCCATAAAGTCCTCTTGATATTTACAAAGGTATATAAGTTAAAAAGGAGGAGGATTGATTGCTTGGCAAGCCTATGGTAGGAATAAGTTCCATGCCGCTCTCGAGTGATCCACAAAAATACATTTTCGGCCGAGTGTTGAGTGATCCCCGTGAGGTATGTGAACTTGTATATAAATAGAATTTTAAAGAGGCATGTTATGCCCTAATAAGTAATATGGTAGGAATAAGTTCCATGCCGCTCTCGAGTGATCCACAAAAATACATTTTCGGCCGAGTGTTGAGTGATCCCCGTGAGGTATGTGAACTTGTATATAAATAGAATTTTAAAGAGGCATGTTATGCCCTAATAAGTAATTTATCTTATGAAAAGTTTTAAATAAATCATGACGAATATGATTGTAAATAAATAAAAATAAAATTAAATAAAGAATCTTGGAAATCCCGACACTCTACGACAAGCCCAAAAAAAAAAAAAAAAACCTTCTTCTCTACCCATTCCATTTGGGAGTGTGATAGCCACATATTAAAGAGTTTTGCTTGAGGACAAGCAAAGATTCAAGTGTGGGGGTATTTGATGTGTTAAAAATGCAACATATAAATTTCATCAAATGAGGCATAAAACTAACCCTTTTTTAGTACTAATGTTGGAAAAAGTGTGCTTTTGTCTTCCTTTTGTATTTTCAGGATTGAATGAGCTCAAATTAACAAAAGAAGCAAAAAGACATCAAAATCTAACATAAATACAAGAAAAGGAACAAGACGTGACATGCCCGACCCCACGACAGCATCTTCCCAAGCAAAACAAGAGATCAGAAGACTGAACACGCCCCGTGCTCAGCCAGCACGGGGCGTGCCCAAGTGTCAGCAGAAAAGACAAAGTGGTAGAAGCTTCTATTGCCCACCACGGGGCCGTGCTCAGCGGACACGGGGCCGTGGTCAACTATAAGATTCGCACAATCCAGCAAATCTGCATAGTACAAAGATTCTTCTGCACCACGGGGTCGTGCTCAGCGGACACGGGAGCGTGGTCAACCAAAAAGACAAAACTGCATTAAATGAAGAAAGAGAAGGATGTGGACACGGGGCCGTGCCCACTGGACACGGGGCCGTGCCCGAGCTTCTGTTCAGCCTATAAATAGAAGTGCTTGGCTCAAGCTCAAACCATCCCTTGGCACACCACCTCTCTCACACTTCACCCACCACCCACCACCACCATAACACCATCATCCACCACCATCATCCATTGTCCATCGTAGAGTGTGTGAGTCATCTCGGGATCCAAGATTGATCGTAAGAGTTCTTGACAATCAAGGCCATGTTTGCCTAAGTCTCTTACATCACTTGGTGAAGATAAAGTGTCTAGTGTAATACTTTTTATTTCTAATCTTTTCGCACTTTTTATTTGGTTTCGTATTAATGACTTTAATAACTAGTTGCTTATGTTGAAGGTGATCTTTCTTTATCGTTTGTCCGTGGTGTCTTGAAATTATTTTACTGTCTATATAAAATATAAGATTTTCACCATTCATATCTCCACGGTCTATATGGAGGTATGTTGGCTACCTGGTCGGGGGTTAAGGGAACGGTTTGGTAAAGGTCTTGCCATTGTTCAGCGTTTAGAGGTCCTTCAATGGACCTGGGTCAAATTTAGTAGGACCTCCTTCAATACATAACGGTATTGGATGGCGGGGGTCCAAACTCTTTGATCCCCTCATAAGTTAACTACTATTAATACTATAACCCGGCTATTTAGGACTGTATCCCTGCTGACTCAGACTACTTAGTCGAGGGTAACGTCACCTCCAAAAGAGGGGCCTACCATAATTTGCATTAATAACTTAATTAATTATCTTCCAATAATCCACCCTTTTAGGATTGTATCCTTGCTGACTCAAACTACTAGGGTGAGGGTAACGTCACCTTCAAAAGAGGGGCCTACTACAATAACTAAGATAATCTCTTAAAATAGTGTAAAAGTGCGGAAATAATCAAAGGTTACACTAGATATGAGTCGGAACCAAGTGAATCATCTTGTCTATCTGTTTTTCTTTTTATTTTCAGCATTTTAGTTAATTTTTATTTTTCTTAGTTTAAAACATTTTTCTAAACTTCTTTTTTATTTGATTAGACATTGAGGATAAACCGGTACTAAAAGCTCCTGTGTCCGTGGACGACCTCGGTATCTTACCAACACTATACTACGCTCACGATGGGTGCACTTGCCCATATGTGTGTCTAGTGTCAGTAAATATCGTGTTTTATAAATTTAAACTTGACTAAAAATTGTTAAAGGGGCTTAAAATATACACCTAATATATATAACACTCGACAACGCATCATTTGCTCAGTCTTTGGAACTGTTGGTATTTCAGTAGTTGGTATATGTGGGCCTCTCACAATCGATTGAAACAGTGCTTGATCATGTCCATTAAGGAAATTGATCATCCTGATTTTCCATTGGGGGTATTCCTCTCTGACCAAGGTCGGAGGTTTTGACATAGAACCAATATTGAAAGCATTATTACAGGTTTGAAAGTTTGCCATATTTAGTTTAAGAGTTGGATATCAAGAAAATATAAGCAGTTGATCTTTTGAAAATGATTTAGTCAATCTGCTCTGATACCAATTATTGATCCCAGATAGAGATACCCAAATACTTAATATGGCAAGTGATTTCAACAAATAGGAAAATATTGTGTGGAACTAGAAATCAAACTTTCAAGAAACAACTTATAGAATTTTTCAAGTGTATTAATGACTTTTTAAAACAAAGTTATTGGATATTACAAAATGAATACTCAAAGAATTCTATTCGAATGGTAATGAAGTTTGTGGTGTGTGTATTGAATGCTAAGCACCACTCATTTAATCCTCCTGGGTTGACATCTCTATTTATAGAGAGACTAGATCTGAATAAACATTTGTTTATTTATCACTTGCTCTGCACAAAGGGACTTTTTGGCATATTTATTGAATCGGTTATTGCCAACTTGTTGCTTTTTGGGTTTGTGTCAGGGCTTATCTAGAAGGCAAGTTGGTCACCAGAATTTCTGGTGACCAGCATACCAGAATTCTGATGAGCTTGATCATCAGATTTCTTGTGATTAGATTTACCAGATTCTGATGATAAATACCAGATTTATCATCAGACTTCATCAGAAAGGTCTTGTCTAATTGTCTTCTTTATCTTGATCTTTTCTTTTCCTAATGCTTTGTTGAAGATGTATCATTCTTTTCTTCTTGTCAAATTATCATGTAGGCACCTTTTTAGTGATACTCCTTGACTGTATCTTCAGCTTATGATCAAGTTGATCATCTTTTTCTTCAATACTTATATTTAAAGTTTCCTAACACTCTTTTGACTTGATCTTTACATAGAATTCATGGATTTTAGTGAAAACGACACACACCAAACATAAGGCATTCAGTTATATGTTTTGAATGGTTTGATTGTTTTTATTTAATTGTTAATTTTGAGATGTAATTTTCTGATAAGAACCGTTTAACCCGGTTCCAAACCGAACCGGTTTTTAAACGATCCGGTTCTTATATTTAGCATGTAATGATTCCCTGTTCGGTTTGGTTCAGTCCGGGTCAGAACCGTTGCACAACCCTACTACCAATACTATCTTATAACATCGAAAAACAATATAGATGAAAATCGGAAAACAAAAAACATACTTTTTCCCTTTGCTTTGTATGAATTGTCTCCCATCACTGTCACCACCACCCTCGAAGTCGTCACAACCACCATCAAAGTCGTCACCGTCGCCGTTGCCACCATCACCATCGTAACCATCATCACCATCGTCATCATCTAAAAAGTTAAAAATAATAATTAATAAAATGATAACTTTATAAAAGAAATTAGTAATTCATATTGATTACCATTGTCGCCATCATCAAGGATATCACGTGACAATCTTGTAACGTTGTACCGTCCATATCATCAAGAATATCAGGTGGCAAACTATGTAACATCCCAGCTAGATCAGCCATTGGATCACCCTCACCCATATGACTATAACTACCGCCTACATCTTTATGGTATGAAATTGAAGGACCTTTTGGAGGTCGTACCATCAAATACAGCCCTCTGGTACATATAGTAGGTTTCTCAACAATTGCCTTCCCATTCGGATGTTTTGGATCTGACTTTTGGGATCTTTGTCTCCTAGAAGCAGCATCACCATCACCTCTACAAAGATCAGGCTCCCAAATAACAATGCCACAATCAATGCGTTTCTTTGCAACTTGCTTTGTCTTTCCTCCACGCAGACCACTACCACCACCATGACCACTACCACGATCACCACCACTACTTGTATTATCTTTACCAACATTCATATTGTATATCCTCTGCATTTAATAGAACAAATTTGGTTAGATAATATATATATATATATATATATATATAATTAACAAACCCTATGATAGGAAAAAAATTATACAATGTACATACCATATGATAAATCTCCAATAATAATAACTATACAACATCAAACAATTTATGCTCCTAACAATCATGTTCGTCTTCATCTGAAGAGTGGTCAGAATAAACGTTTGCATCATAATCATCACAACCATCATCATCATCATCATCATCATGAAATGTAACCCGGTCTAAGGGATCACTCCTAGTTATCGCATTCGGTAACTCGAACCGTTCATCAATAATAAAGTGCACAACATGTTTCCAGAGATGGATGATTCTAATCAAGTAGCAGTTAGATTATCATCAATAATAACATATACAAATAGCAAAAATATAGTCCTTTGTGTGTTTCGTAATTCATAACAACCACAAAATCAACAAAAATAAAGACGGAAGTCACACTGAAATTAAGCCAATATAATCCTCAAAGGGGAATGACATTTGATTTAAAAAGATGGATTTCGATTCGTACCTGCTGTAAAGGAGCGCCGCCAAAAACCACCAACTCGGAGCCTAACGATGGCCGAAAACCACTAGTAGCAGTCGCACAGTCCCCAGCCCTAGCTAGTGATGTCGAATCTTAGAGAGGGTTGATTAAAGTATGGAGATTTATATCTTGGCGAAGGGAATAAACCCCTTACTAGTTTGGATCGAACTTTGAATTGATGCTCCAAATCGTCGTTTAGAAACAAAGAGGGAAACCGCCTAAAACCACCACTCCGTCCACCAGTATAGAAGCAGCGAAAGAGATGGGGAGGGTATAGCGCCAAAATACAATTAGCGGGAAGAAAATATATTTAGGGCTTTATATAATTTTGGGCTTTCTAATTTCCATGCATAAACATAACATTATATTTATATTTCATTATTTATTATTATATTATAATAATACATGTACATATGTTATATAAAATAAGTTATCGTAATAGTTTAGTAGCTATCATAATTTATGTATAATAAACAAATTAATTATACTTTATAATCACGTTTGTAGCATATTAGATAAGCTTCAAATTTAAGTAGCATATTAGATAAACTTCAAATATAAAAGTGACGATTATTTCAAATTTTGATAAGTATATGAAGTAGTTATTATGTTACCTAAAATAAACCTTTCAAATTCTATATGTGATAACCGAAAAGTAGATTTTACTTTTGAATAAATTGATTTTAGGTTAAGTGTAATTATCCTTTTCTTGCAAAATATAGAGTTAATTGCCATTTTAATCCCTGAGGTTTGTCCAAATTTGTCATTTTAGTCTAAATAGTTTTTTTTTCGCCTCTGGGTCCCTAACTTTTCCCTTTTGTTGCCATTTTGATCACATACCCTAACTCTATCCAAAAACCCCCATTTTTAACCAGGGGAATTTTGGGGATTTTCATTTTAAATCTTTTCAATTGCCATTTTGATCCAATTCTAAAAAATTCTAAAAAATCCAAAAAATTCTAAAAAATCATAAAAATCATAAAAAACAAAAAAAAATCAAAAAAATAAAAAAAATCTAAAAAATCATAAAAATTCTAAAAAATAAAAAATATAAAAAATCTAAAAATCTAAAAATCAAAAAAATTCTAAAAAAATAAAAAAATCATAAAAATTAAAAAATATCATAAAAATAAAAAAATTTCATAAAAATAAAAAAAATTCTAAAAATATAAAAAAATTCTAAAAAATCAAAAAAAATTCTAAAAAATCCAAAAAAATAAAAAAAATCTAAAAAATAAAAAAAGTTCTAAAAAATCAAAAAATTTCTAAAAAATTCAAAAAATTCTAAAAAACCAAAAGAATTCTAAAAAATCAAAAAAAAATCTAAAAAATAGAAAAATTCTAAAATGGTGAAGTGGCAAGATGGTGAAACATGGTAGTTATAAAGTTTGGAGAAGTGCTAAGATGGTGAAACATGTAACATAATGTAATTATTGGGGGGGGGGGGGATATTCCACGGTCCTCCCAACCGCCGAGGTGATCCCACCTCGCAGACCGCCACCCAGCAAGCCTGAGAATAAAACAAGTTCGAATCTATTTACATCTTAGGATGTTAGTGATCGAACCGTTGGCTCTAAGCTAAGTACCTAAGTCGCTAGTCCTGGGAAGGCGACTCACTCACTTTGGAGAAGTGGTAAGATGGTAAAACATTGTAGTTATAAAGTTTTATTTTCATTCAGCAACTTGTTGTACTTTGATTTGTATTGTCTTTGGTTTTAATGCAAGTTAGTTTTACTATTAAAAAATTGATTATAAAGTTTTATTCTTTAATAATCAAAGGGTTCAACAGAGGGGTCATGGACTCCTTACCTCTTTTGGTTCCGTCTCTAAGCAGATTAACGGCAGAAATCCATTTATTCATTTAAAAAAACAGAGAATCTAGCATGGTAAAAAAAACTCTATAAAAGCGGCAGAAATCTATTTATCCATGTTTGTTTGATTTTTTAGATTTTTTTATTTTTTAGATTTTTTTAATTTTTTAGAATTCTTTTGATTTTTTTGGATTTTTTTTTATTTTTTTGATTTTTTTTACTTTTTTAGATTTTTTTTTATTTTTTTGAATTTTTATGATTTTTTTGAATTTTTTAGATTTTTTTTATTTTTTAGAATTTTTATGATTTTTTAGATTTTTTTATTTTTTAGAATTCTTTTGATTTTATGGAATTTTTTTATTTTTTAGATTTTTTTGATTTTTTAGAATTTTTTTTTATTTTTTAGAATTTTTTTGATTTTTTAGAATATTTTTTATTTCTTATATATTTTTTTATTTTTTAGAATTTTTTTGTTTTTTATGATTTTTTTATTTTTATGATTTTTTTTTATTTTTTAGAATTTTTTGGATTTTTTAGAATTTGATCAAAATGGCAATTGAAAACATTTAAAATGAAAATCCTCAAAATACCCTTGGTTAAAAATGGGTTTTTGGATGAAGTTAGGGTATGTGATCAAAATGGCAACAAAAGGGAAAAGTCAGGGACCCAGAGGCGAAAAAAAACTATTTGGATTAAAATGACAAATTTGGACAAAACTCAGGGACTAAATGGCAATTAACTCCAAAATATACTATAAATGGTTTGTTAAGTAATAAAAACAAAGGGAGTGGGCTCTAACTATACTGTTTAAGGTTAAGGGGTTAGCATTTATAGTAAGGGTTCGACAATCTGATACCAACGTCGTTGGTTAAAAACATTTTGTACCAGAACCTTACCCTATACACACACACACACACACACACACACACATATATATATATATATATATACATGGACAGATACAAACACACACACATATATACACATGTATATACATACACACATCCACGTATACATAACCACGTGTACATGCTTACATACGTACGAATACATACACATATATATATATATATAGATAAAAACATGCATACACACATACATATATATACATACACATGCGTATATATACATGTACACATAGATATGCATGTAAACTTACACAAACACATAGCAAAATTTTAATAAATAAAAAAATAAAGTTTTATGGAAACTTTTGGATTTATGAGATGTTATTTCATTATACTAACAAAATAAGAAAACTTAATAAATAATAAAAAAAAGGTTTTATGGGGGAAATTATCGCAATTTACGACAACTTTGCCACGACCTTTGATTTTTTATTGTTTTTTAAATTGTTTTCTTTTACTGTACTAACAAAATTTAATTGCTAAAAAATAACGTTTTGTGGGAAACTTGTTGCAACTTGCGGCAAGTTTTCTAAAACTTTTGAATTTTTTTTGGTTTTTAAAATGGTTATATCATTATACTAATAAAAAAATTAATAAATAAAAAATAATGTTTCAAGTTTGCCACAACTTTTAATTTTTTTACATTTTAAATTGTTTGTTTAACTGTACTAACAAATAACATAATTTAATTAAAAAAAGTCAAGTTTTGTAGGAAAACCGTGGATAGTTGAAAAACCTTTAGATTTTTTTTAGTTTTTAATTTGTTTTTTATTGTACTAACACGTAACAAAATTTAATAAAGAAATAAAGTTTTGTGGTAAAATTGTCGTAAGTTGCGGTAACTTTGCCTCACTTTTCGATTTATTAGTTTTATTTTTTTTACTAGCAATTATCATGAGTTATTAAACAGAAAAAAGGGTTATTGGATTTTATTAATTTTAACTTTCACTCATTGAACGACATTAATCCCAACTTAAAAAATTTGCTCTGTCAATCCTAACTTGTAAGAAATTTGCCCCACCCAATTTTTTTTTTCTGACGTGACAACTTACGTGGTACAAACCTAGTTATTTGCTGATGTGTATGGTTATGTTTATGCTTATATATAGTGGAAGGTTCAAATGAGAAGAATTTTTTTGTAAGAAGAAAAAAGAAGTTTCAACCAATATGAATGTTTCATTTTACTTCATTTAATATTTGCATTTAATTTTAATATAAGGGTATATTGGTAAACTAACATAAATCATTAATTTGTGTTCTTTCCCCTTTAATAACTAACTAAATTAAATTTGTAACTTCTTTTCAAAATATATAATTTTTCCAAATTAAAAAAAACAACTTAATTTAAAGTGTAGAATAAATTACTAGTTGTGTAGGATATATTTCGAGGTGTGTAGGATAAATTTCGACTGTGTAGGATAAAATTGTACAATGTGTAGGGTATATGTAGAAAAATTTTGATATGTGTAGGTTTTGTAAATTATATGTAGGATAATTAATGATTAGTTGACTAATTAATTAAAGAGAAAAAAATTAATGATATGAGTTATAAATGAAATAGTATTTTACTAATATGCCATTTCTTCTTTTTCTTCTCATATTAAATTTCTTCTCAAATGAACATTCCCCTATGGCACAAACCTACTTATTGGATTTTAATAATCCTAATTTCACCACCATGAACAACCACCCACCACCACCATCAGTCACCACCACCATCAACAACCAAGACCACCAGCCGCCATCGCCACCACCACCATCAACAACCACCTGGGAGGGTGGTGGTGGTTGTTGATGGTGGTGGTGGCGGTAGTGGCTGATGGTGGTGATTGTTGATGGTGGTGGTGGTGGGTAATGGTGGTGGAAGTGGTGGCTAACGTTGGTGGTTGTTGATGGTGGTGGTGAAAGTTAAGATTATTAAAATCCACTAGTTAGGTTTGTGCCACGTAAGCATACATATAAGTAGCCTGATTAGCCAATAACTATGTTTGTGTCATGTTAGAAAAAGGATAGATGGGGTCAAATTAATACAAGTTAGAAATGTCAGATGGAATTTTTTAAGTCGAGATTCATGTAGACCAATGAGTAAAAGTTAATATTAATAAAATTCAAATAATATTTTGTGGAAAAATTGTCGTAAGTTGCGACAACTTTGCCACGATTTTAGATTTTTTAGTCTATAAAATTGTTTATTATATTGTATGAACAAATAACATGAGTTATCAAATAAAAAAAAAATGTTTTGTGGGAAAATTGTGGCAAGCTGCGGTAACTTTGCCACATATTTTGATATTCTAGTTTTTAAATATGTTTATTTTTACCGTACTAACAGTTAACAACCAAAGAGCCTTTGGCCTACCTATATCAAGGTACTGGATAAGGCTTGCCTTTTCATGTGAAAGAGGGTTTGAATCTCATTGACAAAAATTAATCCATTAAAAAAAATAATTAACAAAAATTGATAAACAATATAATTAAATTTTGTGGGAAAATCATTGCAAGTTGCCACAGATTTGCCAGTATTTTGTTTTTTTTTTTTAGTTTTATAAATTGCACTAACTAAGAATAAAAGTTAATAAGTTAAAAAAACAAAGTTTTGTGGGAACATAGTTAACTTTGTGACAAAATTGTCACAAATACAGGTTTGATGACTATCTTGTCGAAAAATTTTGGGAAAATATATGGTTTTTAATATTTGTCTAAAATTTATGGGAAATTTATCAAAAAGTTGCCACAAATTTGCCACTATTTTGAATTTTTTTTTAATTTTATAACTTGCACTAACTAATATAAAAGTTAATAAATGAAAAAAACAAAGTTTCGTGGGAACATTCTTGGAAACATAGTTAACTTTGCAACGAAATTGCCACCAATACAGGCTTGGTGACTATCTTGTCGAAAATTTGTGGAAAATTTATGGTTTTTAATATTTGTCTAAAATTTGTGGGAAACTTGTCGCTAAAATTAAATTGTGGGAAATTTGTCAAAAAGTTTTGTAGCAAAAAAATCAGTTTTCTAGTAGTTTTACATTTCGTTCTAAATTTTGCGAGGTAACACGGCGCAACGTGTGTATGTGCTTAAACGTTTTTACGTGTCTATATTTTTCCCGTTTGACAGGTTCATCGTAACACGCGGGTTCTAGATTGACTTAGTTATATTTTTATATGTTTTACGTTTTGATTTAATTTTTTTTAGCATTAACACATCGCAAATTCAATGTTAATGGTCGCTGGCAGTAGTGTAGTATTGGGATTTATCACACCCGGCTATTTTGAGCCTGTACTGTACTAGTGTGACACATGTTATGAATATATGAAGGCACTAAATTATTAAATATGACGTTAATTTGAGGTATTTGAAGTATTGGTAAACTCAAACTTTGTTAAGATTACATTGGCAATAATAAAATAAACGCTCATCGCGTAACAAAGAAAATGCGACACAAACGTCGGTGACCCCCCGGATAATGTTAAAATCCTAAAAATAGTCTGTTATGATTAAAATCCTATTTTTAATCATGTTCGTGAAGAAAAATTAATTAAAACGATTAAAATCATTATTTTGCGAATTTAAACGCATACTGCGCAATGCTGTAAAATGCAGACAACGCAGCCAGTCTAGGCGAACAAAATATTGTTTAGCAATATTATGGCGAGTTAATTTTTATAGAATGATAAAAATAATTTTAAACGCCTCAAAGCGCAGTTAAAACGCAACATAAAATACCCGGTAGTCAGTTAAATACTTGTTTCTTGCATCAATATGTGTATGTATATATTATAACTGAGAGAATGTATGGGGGGGCAAGGTGGCGGCACCTTGTGTGCCCACCACACCCCTTGTTGTGTCAAGTGTCCAAATTGTAAGAACTAATCATTCCAATTACTTCCATACTCAACATAAATCAAGTTTCCAAAATCAAAAACCATTCACTTCTTTCTCTTGAAGGTCTTGGCCGAACACACACATACACATACACACATCCTTTCAAATTTTCAAACTTATTTCTTGAAGATTCAAGGCCTTTTCAAGTTAGTTTCTCTAACAACCCTCCAAAATTTTTCCGACACCCCTAATATATTTAGAATGTCCCTATATGTCTTAAAATACACCCCGTATATGAAAACCGAGCCCAAAATACCTTATATAAATAAAAAATAAAATAAAAATCAATTTTTATTATCTGTCGCGGGCCGCGACGACCTACTCTCCATCCTACGCGGGTCGCAAGCACCTGGACATGCGGCATAACCAGGAAGCCACCACGTGTCAACACGTGGCGAAGCTAGATCGGTGACAAATCAAAGCTAGGCCCTACGGACCCTAAGTCGCGGGGTGCGAAGGCCCCTTGTGTGGTCTACGCGGGGCGCGAGGGACGGCCGAATCAGCCCTATAAGAAGAGGGCATCGGCAGTTCAAATTCGTTGCTCATTCCCTCGATCTCTCTCCCAATTTCTGCATAGTATACATAATTCTCGGGCATTATACCCCCCCTAATTAACAAAGTTCTGCCTCGTTGTAGGTATCATAACCCCTGGTTACGTATTAGATACGCTGCCCGATTAATCTAGGGTTCCGTAACGGCTGTCGTGGTTCTGCTCGACGTAGTCGTTGGAATTCTGTCTCGGGGAGGGTATTACTAATGTAAATATTGGGTTATTATACTAACGCGTGTGCATTGTGTAATTAATAGATAATCACCAGAAAATCCTAAAGGAAAACCCTAAGACAATAATGTGAGTAATTCCTCTTTTCACAAAGTGTTTTCACAAAACCTAAATTGTTTTAAATTATATTTAACAGTGATTGAGTATTTGTATTCTACAATTATCGTCGGTATGTTGGGGTTTTGTATACAAAATTTGTTACTACACTGTGAGTAGAAACATGACCACAAGCCGGGTTGACAGTACCGTGGGTGGTAATTAAAGTAGATGGAAACAAATGTAATTGCGAGATCGCCCTCAATACTGTAAAACGGTTTTACCTGTCTTGATTAAACTGGGATTCACTCACCAGTAGTTCCCATTGACAAAATGTTTTTACACGCGTTTCAGGTAACAAAATGTGAAAGCCAAGTAGAAGCCAGCTGGACAACACTGAAGGCTTGGAAAAGTGGCTATAAAAGTTACCTAAATAAAGAGATATTTTATTTAAATAAAATAGGTTTTATCCCTATAAAAATGTGTGTATTTGAAACTTGGGATTTTCCCATATGTTTAATATTATAAAAGAGTGGTATTTTACTCTGATAAAATATTTCCTAACTACGGTCCTGATGTAAATTCCTCTGCCAAATTGATAATCACTGATACCACTGAAACTGGCCGCGGCCGCCCGTTCTCTGGTAATAAGGGTACGGGGGTTGCGACAGAAGGTGGTATCAGAGCTAAGCCACTGATTCAGCCACAGAAGTGTTCTGCTGACACCAAAATTTATTCAATATGTTAGGAAATAATCTACGGGATTTTGTGCATATATGTATATTATTGTTATGAGTTATTTGACTATTTGTTAGTTTACAGTATGAGCGACCAAGGACCTTCAGACGATTACCGTCAGTTGTCCAGCTCACCTAGGGACGAAGGCACCTCTTCACAGCCTACCCTCTCAGGGTATTCGGCTGACAACGAAGATGGGATATTCGTGTTCAAGGCCCAATCTGAAGAGCCATTCCCTCCCAAGAAGAGAGGATGGTTCAGCAGATGAGTGCATGGACGTAGAAAAAGGATGAAAAAGTTACAACAGCAGCGAGCTTTAGCAGCCGCTAAGAGAAAAACGGATGCTCACAGCCAGGATATGCTCAATAGGAGTCTAGAAAATTTTCATATATTAGCAACTACAACTGCAGACCCTAATCTAGAGCAACTCATAGCACCCCAGCCTTTACCACTATTTCCCACACAACCAATGGAAATTGAAGCCAACCCAGAAAACCAAATCCCAATGCCTGACATGGACCCAGCTGAGATACCTAGAATACCAACACCCCATCCCTCAGACCCAGACTACGACCCGTGGTTTGACGACCATATGGATTACCAGCAATGCTACCCAATACCGGATGAACCCATGCCAAACCTAGCAGCCTACCCAGACCTTGACCCTCTAGACCCCTACTATGATAATGACCAATACATCAGGGAAATTCTAGAAAACCCTTACCCTTACGAGGAACCCGTGTCCCATTTCCCAAACCCAGTACCAGCCCCTGCACCACCAATGAGCACTGAAAATGTGCTAGAACTCAGAACCTTTGGTGAGGAGATTTTAGAAGGAAGTGAGAGGATGAGGCAGATAGGAGAACGACTCGTCTGGAAATATGACGAACGTAATATGGAGTTCTGGATGAACCCATACCAGTAACAGTAATAATAATAATAATAATAATAATAATATATAATATGTGTGTATGTTTGAAATATATATATATATATATATATGGATGCATAATAGTATTGTAATTTTATATTTCAGTTACAGTTTGTACTAGACGCATAATATATATAAAATAGAGTAAAAAGTCGCAATGTTCGACGATTTTGATCAATATGCTTGTGATATGATTGTTTGTATTGGAAATTTTTTCTGATATTAATACGTGGTAAATGTTTAAAATTCAGATGAACAACGAAGTGAACCAGGAAAACCAGAATAACAATAATAATGGAAACCAAGTGGATAACAGTGCCATCCAACACATAGTGGCACAAGGAATTATAGACGCGATGCCATATATTATTAAAACGGTTAAGGAAGCGGATAATAAAAGTAATAATGGCAGTAAACGACCTACGAAACCTGAACACAACGTAAACAATGGACCAATACTTCAAGTGCCCATTCCCAAAAGAAGAAGAACCATGTCTTATAGTTGTTCTTATAAAGAATTCTGGTCTTGTAAACCAATGGAATTTTCGGGCAATAAAGGAGCCGTTGCAGCTCTACGCTGGATAAAAAAGACTGAGGCAGTCTTAAAAATAAGCAAGTGCGCGGAAGAGGATAAGATAATGTTTGCTTCCAATTTGTTTAAAAACTCAGGCTTAGAATGGTGGAACACTATCCTCCAGTTTAGGGGAAGTGACCGAGTCTACAATATGGAATGGGAGGAATTTAAAAACATGGTGGAAAGGAAATTCTACCCTCCCAATGAAAAGGAACAGATAGCAAATAAGTTCCTAAACCTTAGAATGACTGGAGTGGATAGTAAAGGTTACACTACGCTATTCTTCGAATATGCTAGGATAGTGCCGACCCTTGCATCACCAGAACCTGTATTGATCTCCCGCTACATATGGGGATTAATCAGTGAGATTAGGCATGTAGTTAAGGCGGCTAGACCTCAAACTATAGAAGAAGCTGTAGAACTAGTAAATACCTTAACTGATGAGTTAGTACGTACACGAGAAGAGGACCCGAGGAGGAACCTAGCTCAAAGGCTTACTCAAGAATTTCGCTCTGGAAATTCCAACTGTGGAAAAAACTGAGGTTCTACCTCTGCACCTTACTGTAAAGCCTGCAAGAAGAAACATTCAGGAAGATGCTCCACTTACTGCAACTTCTGCAAGATACCAGGACACAAGGAAGAAGACTGCAGGAAGAAACCAAGCAATGGAGTATGCTTCAACTGTGGAGAAAAAGGTCACATCAAGCCACACTGTCCGAAATTAGCTCCAGCCATGAACAACAAGAACACTAAAAAATGCTAGAGCATTTATTCTGACCGCTGAAGAAGCTAAGATGATATTGGACGTGATAGCCGGTACGTTTTTAGTTAATGATGTTTTTGCTAAAGTATTATTTGACTCTGGTGCGAACCAAAGTTTTATTAATACTTCATTTTGCAAAATTCTCGACCAACCATTAACTAAACTCATTGTTGTAGAAATCGGCCTAGGCGGCCGATTAATCGCCGCCTAGGCGCTAGGCGCTAGTCTACTGATTAATTTTAACCTAGTCGGTCAATTAATCGGTAATCGGTCCTAGGCGGTCCTAGGCGGCCCTAGGCGGCCCTAGGCGGTCCTAGGCGGTCAAAAATCGGATTAATCGGCCTATAATTAATCGGACAAAATCGGTCCTAGGCGGTCAAAGGCGGTCAAAATTGGTCAAAATCAGTCAAAATCGAACCATACTATCTGAAACTTGAAGTATTTATGTGAATTTTGAAGTATTATTTTTATATTATTGGGTATATATATATAATTTTGAAAAAATACATATAAAAATCCCATTCCGATTAATCCCGATTAATCCCTAGGCTGTACCTCACCGCCCGACTAGCGCCTAGCGCCTTCTACAACACTGACTAAACTCCAACAAGAATGTCTAGTAGAAACAGCAAATGGAGAAACCATTAAGATTTCTGAAATCTTGCAGGGAGCAAGAATAGAATTTTTAAATCAAAAGTTTATTGCAAACCTTTATCCAATGAAACTAGCAGGATTTGATGTTGTATTAGGAATTGATTGGTTAGTAGCCAATAGAGCCAGTATTCTATGTGATCAAAAGTCAATCCAAGTAAATTCATCAAGGGGTGAAAAGATCACGATTAAAGGAGATAAGCCATCTAGATCCACAAAATTCATCTCTGAAATGAAAACAACCAGTTATGTGAGAAAAGGATCATTAGTGTATTTGATTTCCATAATCATTAACACTAAAGCAAAAGAACTAAAAGATATTCCAGTAATATCTCAGTTTCCAGATGTGTTTCCAGAAGAATTACCAGGACTACCACCAGACAGGGAAGTTGAATTCAGAATTAATCTGCCACCAGGAACAGCACCAATTGCCAAAGCACCCTACCTTTTGGCACCAGCAGAAATGCAAGAGTTAAAGAAACAGTTAGACGAACTGTTAGAAAAAGGATTCATACAGCCAAGTTCATCGCCATGGGGAGCGCCGATCTTATTCGTCAAAAAGAAAGACGGATCGATGCGTATATGCATTGATTACCGTGAATTAAATAAAGTCATGATTAAGAATCGATATCCATTACCAAGAATCGATGATCTGTTCGATCAATTGCAAGGAGCTCAATTTTTCTCTAAGATCGACTTACGTTCAGGATATCATCAATTAAAGGTATGGAATAGGACATTCCTAAGACCGCTTTTAGAACAAGGTATGGCCATTATGAATTTACTGTCATGCCATTTGGTTTAACCAATGCCCCAGCTGTATTAATGGACATGATGAACCGAATCTGTAAGCCATATTTGGATAAATTCATAATTGTCTTTATAGATGATATTCTCATTTACTCTAAGAATAAATAGGAACATGCAGTGCATCTGCATACACTTCTAAGTTTATTGAGAAAAGAAAAGCTTTATGCAAATTTTTCAAAATGCGAATTCTGGTTAGAACAGGTACAGTTTCTTGGACACGTAGTCAACCATGAAGGAATTCATGTAGATCCCACAAAGATTGAGACAATTACCAAATGGAAAACCCCTGAGTCGCCAACCAAGGTTAGAAGTTTCTTAGGATTGGCCGGTTATTATAGAAGATTTATCCGAGATTTTTCTAGAATGGCCATTCCCTTAACTAAGCTAACCTGAAAATCTGTTAAGTTTGAATGGGGACCAAAACAAGAAGAAGCATTTAGAATTCTTAAACAAAGATTGACCAACGCACCCATACTAGCGTTACCTGAAGGAACTGAAGACTTTGTAGTCTATTGTGACGCTTCTAAATTAGGTTATGGATATGTGTTGATGCCACGTCAAAAGGTTATAGCTTACGCCTCTAGACAACTTAAGAATCACGAAGAAAATTATTCAACCCATGATTTAGAATTAGGAGCTATAATTTTTGCCCTGAAAATTTGGAGACATTACCTTCACGGTAGTAAGTTTACCATTTTCACATATCATAAAAGTTTAAGGTATGTTTTCGGGCAAAAAGAGTTAAACATGAGACAAAGACGCTGGATGGAAATTCTTAGTGATTATGATTGTAATATCCAGTATCATGCAGTAAAAGCAAATGTAGTAGCTGATGCTTTAACTCGAAAGTATCACGAAAAGCCAAAAAGAGTACGCTCTCTTAAATTAAATCTGCAAGTAGATTTAAATGAACAGATTAAGAAAGCACAATAATCAATAATCAAGGATGATACTGAGAAATTAAAAGGAATGATTAAGGAATTAGAACAAGGAACAGATGGAATTTGGAAATTCCATAAGAAAAGGATGTGGATACCTAAATTAGGAAACCTACATCACCATATATTAGAAGAAGCCCATAAGTCTAAGTATACGATGCATCCTGGAAGTGATAAGATGTATCAGGACTTAAGGAAAAAAATTTGGTGGATAGGAATGAAGAAGGATATAGCAGCTTATGTTGCCAAGTGTCTAACCTGTTCACAAGTCAAAGCTGAACATCAGAAACCTTCAGGTTTGTTGCAGCAGTTGGAAATGCCGGTGTGGAAATGGGAATTGATAACAATGGATTTTGTTACCAAATTACCCAAAAAAGAAAAGGTAATGATACAATCTGGGTGATTGTAGATGGGCTAACTAAATCAGCTCATTTCTTACCAAAGAAGGAAACTTTCATATGGAACAATTAGCTAAGTTGTATGTAAATGAAATAGTTTCATTACATGGAATTCCTTTATCAATTGTATCTGATAGAGATAGTTGTTTTACCTCTCATTTTTGGACAAGTTTCCAAAAAGCCATGGGAACCAAGTTGAATCTAAGCACAACTTATCATCCTCAAACGGACGGACAAAGCGAACGGACAATTCAGACAATGGAAGATATGCTTAGAGCTTGTGTAATTGATTTCGGAGGTAACTGGGACGATCACCTACCATTAATAGAATTTTCTTACAATAACAGCTACCATACAAGTATCAATGCTGCACCATTTGAAGCACTTTATGGACGAAAGTGTCGAACCCCAGTCTATTGGGCAGAAATTGGAGAAAAGAAACTATCTGGACATGAGATAGTACAAGAAACAACCGACAAGATTATTCAAGTCAATGAACGACTGAAAACAGCACGTGATCGACAAAAGACTTATGCTGACAACAGGCGAAAACCGTTGGAGTTTCAAGTAGGAGACAAGGTATTATTAAAAGTTTCTCCATGGAAAGGAGTGGTAAGATTCATCAAAAGGGAAAAACTAAGCCCCAGATATGTTGGACCTTTTGAGATTATTAGAAGAATAGGACCTGTAGCCTATCAGCTACAATTGCCAGAGGAAATGGCAGGAATACATGATGTATTTCATGTATGTAATCTCAAAAAGTGTTTAGCCGATGAATCACTAGTAGTACCTCTTAAGGATATAGAGATAAATGAGCAGTTAAAGTTTGTAGAGAAGCCGCTACAAATTGAGGACAGGAAAGTCAAGAATCTCAAACACAAGAGATTGGTTTTAGTCAAAGTAAAATGGGATTCCAAGAGAGGACCAGAGTACACATGGGAGCTTGAATCAGAAATGGCCTCGAGGACGAGTTCTAAAACAAGGTGGGGAGGATATAACAACCCTCCAAAAATTTTCTGACACCCCTAATATATTTAGAATGTCCCTATATGTCTTAAAATACACCCCGTATATGAAAACCGAGCCTAAAATACCTTATATAAATAAAAAAATAAAATAAAAATCAATTTTTATTATCTGTCGCGGGACGCGACGACCTACTCTCCATCCCACGCGGGCCGCGAGCACCTGGACATGCGGCATAACCTGGAAGCCGCCACGTGTCAACACGTAGCGAAGCTAGATCGTTGACCAATCAAAGCTAGGCCCTACAGACCCTAAGTCGCGGGGCGCGAAGGCCCCTTGTGTGGTCTACGCGGGGCGCGAGGGACGGTCGAATCAGCCCTATAAGAAGAGGGCATCGACAGTTCAAATTCGTTGCTTATTCCCTCGATCTCTCTCTCAATTTCTGCATAGTATACATATTCCCGGGCATTATACCCCCCTAATTAACGAAGTTCTGCCACGTTGTAAGTATCATAACCCCTGGTTACGTATTAGATACGCTGCCCGATTGATCTAGGGTTCCGTAACGACTGTCGTGGTTCTGCCCGACGTAGTCGTTGGAATTCTGTCTCGGGGAGAGTATTACTAACGTAAATATTGGGTTATTATACTAACGTGTGTGCATTGTGTAATTAATAGATAATCAACAGGAAATCCTAAAGGAAACCCTAAGACAGTAATGTGAGTAATTCCTCTTTTCACAAAGTGTTTTCACAAAACCTCAATTTTTTAAATTATATTTAATAGTGATTGAGTATTTGTATTCTACAATTATCGTCGGTATGTTGGGATTTTGTATACAAAATTTGTTACTACACTGTGAGTAGTAACATGACCACAAGTCGGGTTGACAGTACCGTGGGTGGTAATTAAAGTAGATGGAAACAAATGTAATTGCGAGATCGCCCTCAATACTGTAAAATGGTTTTACCTATCTTGATTAAACTGGGATTCACTCACTAGTATTTCCCACTGAAAAAATGTTTTTACACGCGTTTCAGGTAACAAAATGTGAAAGCCAAGTAGAAGCCAGCTGGACAGCACTGAAGGCTTGGAAAAGTGGCTATAAAAGTTACCTAAATAATGAGATGTTTTATTTAAATAAAATAGGGTTTATCCCTATGAAAATGTGTGTATTTGAAACTTGAGATTTTCCCATATGTTTAATATTATAAAAGCATGGTATTTTACTCTGATAAAATATCTCCTAACTATGGTCCTGATGTAAATTCCGCTGCCAAATTGATAATCACCGATACCACTGAAACTGGTCGCGGCCGCCCATTCCCGGGTAATAAAGGGACGGGGGTTACGACAGTTTCAAGCTTGTTTGAAGATTTAAAGGTGATTTCAAGGAGGAACAAGCTTATAATCATCAAAGAATCTCATCATAAACCCACTTTTGTTCTTGGAAGGTATAAAACTTTTATCATTTTTAAACTTGTTTCTTGATGACGATGATGATGATAGCATGATTCTCAAATACTTGGATTCTCACAACTCTTGGAAACTAAACAACAAATGATTTTTATCAAAATAAAAATGAAATTATATGTGTGTATGTATATGAGCCGTGAGTGTGTGTTTGTGTATGGATTAGAGTTTGTTAAGTTTTGATTAAAAAGGTTCTTGAAAGATGATTGTTTGAATGATCAAAATGATTGATATATATATATATAATTAAAGTGATGACGGTGACTTGGATTATTTGAAATGACATTAAATGTATGTATGTATATATGAACTATATATATATATATATGTATGTATATGATTATGTGGGTTTGTTTGCATGTTCATAAATGTGGAGAAAGTTACATGCATTTGATGATTGTAATGATTGATGAATAATTGAACAAGGATTATGATTTGAATAGGTTAAAAGATCATAATACATGTAGGAATAGTATATTTAATCTTGGATGATGTTGATAAAGTAAATGTGCATTAGATGTTTGTACATAAGCTTGCATGATGATTCAATGATAAGATGTTTGTACATAGTATATTACCCTTCTAGTTTGCACATGTTCACACTATTTAGACCCAAAACTTTGACGAGATTTTAAAATCTTGGAAGGCACAAGGCCAAAAGAATCATTCAAAAATGGATGATTAAATTTTCAAAATCATTCTGAAAAATTGGAGGGTTCAAAACCTTAAAATAAATCATTTAAAAAACAGATGATTGATTTTCAAAAATTGTTTCAGAAAATTGGGTTCTTGTTTTGGCAATCACCTAAGGATAGGTGAAGTGCATGTTTTTAAGATCTAAACACAAGATAACTTGTGTTAGGGTCCTAGAAAAGTTATAGTCTAGGTCAAAGCATTACTAATAACCTAATTCCCTATAACCATTGGCTCTGATACCAACTCTTCTGTCACACCCCGACCGCGTAAAACAACGAAATCGCGACGGAAACGTCGGGGAATGTTGTAACAGAATTATCGTTTCACAACCATGGTAAATAAAGTTATGTTTTATTTATCAAACAAGAGAGTTACATTGTCTTTAAACGAAAGAAACAAGAGTACATAATATTATTTAAACTAATCTTGCTTCTTTTATGTTACTAAGGCCCGAGTCCACCCTAGTGTATCCAGATCAAACCTATGTACCAGCTCCTGAAAACACATGTGAAAATAGGTACGTCAGCATAAAATGCCTGTGAGATACATAGGTTTTATGAAAATAGGATTCATGACTTGAGTTTAAAGAAATGTTTAATAAAAATTTGTCATGAATCTTGTTAAGTGTTTTCTTTTATAAATCATACGAAAATGTGATAAGAAATCAGATTATATAAAAGGAAGGTGCATGGTTAATTTATTAACCAAGTAAAATGAGTTGTATAAAATAAACTGTTTGTAAAACAATGTCTTGTGAAAATATGTTATTTATGTAAATTGTAATATGTCTAAATTGAAATGGTTTAAATAACGCTATGATATGTAATATCACAAAAACACTTATATATAGGAAGTACCAGCGGCGTATCCACCATGCTTTTGTCATATTACACACGCCTTGTTACTTAAATCACTTACCCAAACAAACCACCAATGTAAATTGTTCATGTTTAAACCATTTGTCAAATGTTATTGTGTAAACCATGTCTATTGTCAATTGTAAATCATGTAATGTGTAAAAAAATGTCAAAAATGTTCATGTGTAAACAATGTCTAGTGTTAAATATAAATCATGTAATGTGTAAACAAATGTCATGTATGGTAAGTGAAATATATCAACTACACCATAGGCAAAATGCACAAAACAAGGTATTGAAGCAAATCATAGTTTAAATCAAGGTTATGTTTTGTAAAACAAATGCATGCTCTACTGATACAAACATCTATGCGGTATTGTGAAAATGCATACATTCAAGCCTTGAGACTGTGGCGACAAACCCTTAAACAAATTAAAGGTTTATCTGAATTATGTGTATCGAATTCGGTCATTCCTTCCATCCAAACAAACCTAGGATTTCAGGAACGGGAGTTGTCAATTCCTATGGTACCACTACCTACTAATGAACGGCATGGCCAATGTTAATGAACATATTTTTGTCCCATTTAAACAAACCAAATGTCATACCAAAATGTAAGCATGTGATGTATAACAATGTACTAAGTATGCAACAATTGAACATACATAGCATGAAATGTAATGTAAAACAATGCACTAAGTATGCACTAAATGGACATACATAGCGTGAAATGTAATGTAAAACAATGTACTAAGTATGCACTAAATGGACATACATAGCAAAAACATAATGAAATCATGTACTATAAGTGTACTAATGAACATAACAAGCATATGATATGAAAACATGGAAAGCACGAAAGTAACAAGTAGGCACATGTGTTTCACCCCAAAACAGTTGAAAACAGTAAAAGAGGGGACTAAGTACTCACTTGAGATTGCTCAATAGTCCTTGGATAACAACCAAGCAATGCTAGAGATCACGGAAATCAAACGGCACCTAATATAGGTAACTACATTAATAACCGGACCTAAATCGGAAGATCGGATAGGATGAGGTTTCGTAAACCAAATGAGTGTTGGAACTCATATGATATGATTTAACAAATCCTACATACTAAATCGAAACCTAACCTAAGTGCTTACGACCCATTACGACCCGTTTAGGTAGCTTACGCTACTTTAACGCGTCGTTCGCGCAAAGCGCGTTAGGAACGCCTAACTAGTCCTATGACAAGTATTATATGCCTAAACATGTTTAAATATGTTGCATAATCAGTTAAGTAACAAAAGTTTGAGTTACATATGCTTAAAATCCAATTATGCATGAAAAGGACATTTTGGTCATTTTACCTAAGGCATATAAACAACCTATCATACAACTAATTAAACTAAGTGACCATAAGGTATAACCTCGGAAGGTTATTCCCTATACAACTATGGTCACTAGACATGCTTGGTCGGGTCGGGTTCGAAAGTCTAAGCGGTTGTTTAGACCGCTTATCTTACGACCCTAGACAAGCACTAATCTAAAAGTGACGAGTTAAACATGTTAAAACATGTTTAACAAGGTTGAAAACAAGTTTGATATCAAAACAAACGGTTTTGATACCCAAGAATAGTTTGGTTGCAAAATACATAAGAATACAAATTTTGACCGAAACTATGACTCGTCACTACGCCTAAATAACGTGGTAATCAGTAGGTATAGTCACAAGAGACTATAACCATCGTGATTACGCTCACGTTACGAAGTTCAAACGAACTTCATGTTGACCATTGACTGGTCAAAGCAAAAAGTCAAACACTGTTTGACTTTCGTGCTAAAAACGCATAAACGTACGAAAGAAACTTACAACGGGTCCAAGCTAGGAAGATCTTGATTTAAATGCTCACGTATGAAGCATAGAGCTTCAACTTAGAGCACAAAATCAGAACAAGAGTGAATGAAAATGGAAGTGGGGGTTGGGTATTTATAGAAAACTAAGAACCGTTAGGATCGTTTCTCGATAATTGAGCTTCAATCTGTACCGTCCATGTGGGTACATGGTTTTGGAATACTAGAGGTGTCCCAAAACCATTAAACGGTATTGCAAATGTTACAAAATAGACCCTAAACTTCAAGATAAATGCTGAAAATGGACCTGCTGTTGTAAAAACTGAGTTTTTGCCCAGATAAGGTGGTGGCGTGCCGCCACAGCCAACCCAGATAGTGGTGGTGTGACGCCACCACATGCCCAGTTCCAGAAAGTTTCAAATATTTATAGTTTTGGTCCCTGCACATGTTTAAGGCCTATTTTGACGCGCTTAAACCCTGTTAACCCATTTTTAAGGCTTAATAATGAAGTTTAAGTATAGGGAACATGAAACATGCTCGAAAAAAATCTCGGATGTCAGTTCGTTTGTCCGTACGGTTGCGTTATTCGGTTAATTACGATGAAACACAAACGAACGCGAAAAACGATCCAAATCACGCGACGAATGGAATTTTATAATTCCAATCACTAATATAAAATATTTTAATGATTAAATAAATTTTTGGATGTCCGGATGTATTCAGAACGTAAGTTATGCGCGAAAATGCAAACTTATGCACTTTTTGACGCTTTTAGTCCCCGAATGACCAAAAAGTTTACTTTAGCACACCGAACCCCTCAAAGCCTATTTCTAAGCTATATAAAGGATATTTAAGGTATGTTTAACTTATGATCAAGTTCCAGATTGTCCGTTACAGTACGAATCGGCATACTTTCGCAGTTTGTTGAAATTAGCCTTGTAAGCGAATAAACTTGATTTTGCCATACCAAAGCCTTCAAAACTTATTTCTAATTTATGTTAAGGTTATTTAAGGTATGTTAATAATATAATGATGTTCTGGAGTGTTTGTCGCGTTAAACTGATTACGTTTACGCATCGGTTTGCGTATAACTCTCCAGAAAGCGATATAGAGTTTGAAATTGAACGAAAGTCAAAACATAAAAAATGTCAAACATAAACAAACAAATATTGGGATCAAATAACATTGTTTTATTGATAACTAAACTGTTTACAATGATTACAAACACAGATGTCACATGCTTAACTTATGCCAAGGTAAAGGTCGAGTATCAGAAACTCTCAGGTCTTCTGCAATAGCCAGAAATACCCATGTGGAAATAGGAGCAGATTTCTATGGACTTCATAACCAAGTTACTCAGGACTCCCAGAGGACGTGATACGATTTGGGTAATCGTGGATCGATTGACAAAGTCTGTGCACTTCTTACCGATTTGGGAAAAGGATAGCACCGGGAAGCTAGCTGAGCTTTACCTCAGGGAGATAGTAGCACGTCATGGAGTGCTTATCTTGATAATATCAGACAGAGATGGACGGTTTGTGTCAAGGATTTGGAAATCCTTTCAGGAAGCTTTTGGTTCTCAGTTGAATCTAAGTACAACTTTTCACCCGCAGACTGACAGACAGAGCGAAAGAACTATTCAGACGTTAAAAGATATGCTCCGTGCTTGTGTAATGGATTTAGGTGGTAGTTGGGATACTCATCTGCCTCTGGTTGAGTTTTCCTATAACAACAGCTACCATACAAGCATCCAAGCCGCACCGTTCGAAGCACTCTATGGCCGTAAGTGTCGTTCACCGTTGTGCTGGGCAGATGCAGGTGACAGACAGATGGTTGGTCCTGAACTGGTCCAAGAAATGACTGATAAGATCATGCAGATCCGAGAACGCATCAAGGCGACTCGTGATCGACAAAAGAGTTACGCGGATTAAAGATGAAAACCCTTGGAATTTGAAGTGGGTGATATGGTTTTACTGAAAGTCTCACCTTGGAAAGGTGTAGCATGCTTTGGAAAGCGTGGTAAGTTAAACCGACGTTATATCGGGCCATTCAGGATTCTGGAAAGGGTTGGTACAGTAGCATATAAGTTGGAGCTACCAGCGGAACTAAATGGTGTTCACGATACATTTCATGTATCTAATCTGAAGAAAAGTCCAACGCGGGAGACAGTTGTCATCCCTGCGGATGAAGTGCATATAGATGACACACTCCACTTCACTGAAGAACCCGTTGAGGTTACAGATTGGAAAGTTAACAAAACTCGAAGGAGTAGCATTAAGCTTGTCAAGGTTCGATGGAACGCACGTCACAGGCCAGAGTTTACTTGGGAGCGTGAAGATCGTATGAAAGCAAAATACCCAAATTTGTTCCCTAACTCCCGTACAACCGTTAGCGCAGCTTAAAATTTTGGGCCGAAATTTTCTTAACGGGGGGAGAATGTGACAATTGTCAATTTCATGTATTCGTACAATAATTAAACAATGATTAGTGCTTTAATAACTGTGCTGATTTAAATTAATGACAAGAATACTTTCTGATTATTGTCATATACATATATGTGCATCATATATTTCATAATGTCATATCATTATTGCATGCAACACTTTATTGATTCAAATGATGCACGAAACAGAGATAGCACAATTATCTGACAAATCAGAAAAATGCTGACGGAGTTCAGTACTTAGACAGACATGGTATTGAGACACAGAATGGGCCAGAAAATAAGAGTTACACTAGTATAGTGTGTAGGAAAGTAAGGATCATAAAACTACCTTCCTAGTGATAGTTTAAGTGTCGGAAAGTGCCTAAAACTCACATAAAGTGCAGAATTCTGCAGAATTAAGCAAAAATCAGCATTTAAACAACTTAATATTATGCAGAATTATGGTTTAATGGTCCAGAATACTTTCCTAAGTGTCGGGAATCAAAACTGTCACAAGAACCGAAGACAAAGTCTTCGCAGCCCGCGAGCTAGGCAGGGTAGACCCTAGCCTTGGCCAATCACCGGCTAGGATTGACACGCACATGCCATGTGACGGCTCAGGGGGCGGCCTGGTGACCCAGCTGTCACGCCCCGCGACTAAAATAGACAAGGGGTCACGCCCCGCGAGCGCCCCTATTTCCTTGTTTTTATTTAATTTTTATAAAATGAATGGTACTTCGGGTTGATTTTCGTATACGGGGTGTATTTTAGGGCGTATAGGGGTGTTATAAATAGTTTAGGAGGGTTGTTATACAAGTGCATGTATAGGCTCCATCAAGCTGTAGGAAACTTCATGACGGTTAATGATTTTCTTTGAAAAGCATGCCCCTATTTGAGTTACCAAGTAGTACCATGGCTTGATGAAGCCAGGTTTAGAGATTGGCCTATGTGGGTTTTCCGGATTGTACCCCATTTGTTCTAGGGTTTCATCTATCTGGTCTCTTGTAAAGAGGAGAACATCCTTGTCATCATCAAGGTTTAAAACCCTTCTAATGATGTCCTTAGTTATCACGATAGGTCTGTTGAGCACAATACTTCCAATGGAAGTTAAATCCCTTCCTTCATGCAGCAGTAACGTTGCATTCCTCCAGAACATCTGTAAGATGTCTGATAAACCATGATGTGAGCTGAGAGGGCGTAGGCCAAACGGCTTGACATTAGTATGTTTAGGATGACTTGGCATCCTACCCAGTCAGGACCCTCAAAGTTGGTCCTAATCCTAAGGTTATGATAGGGGTGGTGTGGAAGTGGAAAACGATCAGCACTAATGCTTGCCATTTTTGGTTAAAGGAAGTGGATAAGATGAAGAGTTTCTCTAGGGTTTTTTTGGATGAAAGTGGCTGACTAAGCTTAAAGTGGTGGTCATTTATAGTGAAAGTTAAGTTTGCCTTAAATGACATCTACCTACTTTTAGATTTTGTATCTCCATTTTCTTTGTTATTAAATTTTTTGTCAGGTAGCAAAGAGAATAAGTGAGATAAAATCTCCTGCATTAATGGTTTAGGCAGCCATTTCTGATAATTTATCATGATTATCTTTCTATATGTCAGTTTTATCTCCTTAGTGTTGATGAAATGTAATGAATGAAGGAGATAGAGTTAACTACCATTAACAAGTTCCCAGAAGCTTTATGTCCATGACGTTATCAACCCTATTCTAAAGAGATAAAACTTGTGATTACCCTAGTCTAAAGAGATAAAATTTGCAATAATAAAATAAAGAAGGAAAATTGGTTTTTAATAAACCAACCCTTTGCTCCGTTGGTAAATAATAATCTTACCTACGTAATTGGTATACAATAATCCTACCTATCAACATGTTGGTTCTTAATGAACTTTCGTTAATTATTTTTAACTGAAGTTAGTTTTTAAGTTTTATTTATTACACAAACAGTCCCTGTAGTTGTAATTTACTAGTTTTAACTATTTTGTAAAACAAAAAAACGTCAAGGGCCATGTAATTAAATTTTATATATACATATGTGTACTAGTTTCAGATTTATCACAAACACCACTCGAAAATCCTCCTTTTCCTCGATTTTGATTTCCGATGTAAACAACTACCATCGCCACCGCCACCGCCACCGCCATGGGAGTTCTCCGACGGATCAAGTAAACGACCACCAAAATTCGAATTTCAGGTATCAAACTACTCGGTTTTGGTCAGTGATTAAAAGCCCCAAATAAATTTCTATCACTCTTGATTCTTTCGACCGATTTGGGGGCGGGTTCCAATCTAGGGTTCATATGGGGAAGATCATCACCATGAATAGCTAAACCTCCAACCTGCAATAACATCAACCACCTCTTAACCACCACCATTCCATGTCATCTACGTCGCGCCTCCTTCCTCTGGCAATAGCTCCGTGAACCGCAAAATAAAGAGATGTAGGTGCTTGTTTGTTGTGACTTTAGTGGAATTTGTCTTAGAAAGGGGAGAAAGTGTGGCGATAAATAAGGGTAGAAGAAGAAGTTCTTGGGTTTTCATTGATTTGTGCCATCCAAACTGAGGAGGGAGAGAGAATCAAAGTGTTGACAACTTAAAATTAGTAATTGTTCTTGAGGTTTTTTTGTTTTAGAGTAAACTTCCGTTTTGCTCCTTGTGGTTTGGGCGTTTTAATTGTTTTGCCCCAATCCTTTAAAAATAGCCATTTTACTCCCTGTTCTTTCTAACTTATCACCATTTTGCTCCACGCCTCAAACGCCATCCATTTCAACCGTTAACTCCTGGTCACGTGCCCCTCACATGAGGGGCATTTCAGTCTTTTCCAATTAAATTTTTTATCATTTTCATTTATTATTAATTCATTAAATCCATTTTTCTCTTCTTATCTATATAAATAAATTATTAATTCATTGGATCCTAAAACAAGAACATATAACATTAAAAGTTTTTCTTATCTATCCATTTTGGTATAACGCCAGATGATTATTTTCCCCAAGATCCATTTTGGACACTGGCAGTTCACCAACACAGGCATCTGTTTGCAAATACAATGCCTCCAGACTTAGCTACTGTCCCAAAGAAGAAGAGATTTCCCTGGATAAATTGTCCCAAAGGCATTTATTGGATCAACCCTAAACAAGTAGACTACCACCGCCACAACCAACATCTACCACCGCCTACCACCAACATTTACCACCGCCACCACCTTCAACTACCATCAGCTATTGCCACCACCTGTAACTACCTGCAACAATCACCATCACCACCACCACTCTATCCCCCTCTATAATAAACCTACCATCTTCTTCATTGATTTCTCAACACAAACTGACCACCACCACCATGTGCCGCAGCTACCACCAACCATCGGACCACCAAATTTGTTCCGGCCGCCACTTCCAGATCCAAAATCTAGATGTGAACATCGAACCCCTATCACCAAATCTGTCTAGAAGGTGCAATGACGACGACAGTTATCACCAGATTTGTGTGTGAGTTTTAGAGTTTTGTTCAAGCACAACCGGCCCCATTCGCGTCTTTTTCGGTGGTTTGTTTTAGATCTGTGTGTGTGAACCAAATCTGGATTTAGATCTATGTGACTTCGTCGTCGGCATTTTTGGGAATTAATCCCCTTTTCGGACCTGGTTTTGAATTAGAGAGAGATGGTGGTGGTGGCAGCCGAAGGTGGCGGTGGCGGTTGGTTGTGGTGGGTGGTGGTACAGAGATAGATAAATGGTGAGAATGAGTGCCAGGTTTTAAGCTTCAATAGATATAGAAGAAGATAGCTGTGAAAAGTTAGGGTTTTAAAAGTGAAGACGATGACAGGTTCTTTTTATGAGAGAGGATGGGAAAAGACTGAAATGCCCCTCATGTGAAGGGCACGTGACCAGGAATTAACGATGGAAATGGATGGCGTTTGAGGCGCGGAGCAAAATGGTAATAAGTTAGAAAGATCAGGGAGTAAAATGGCTACTTTTAAAGGATTGGGGCAAAACCATTAAAATGACCAAACCACAGGGAGCAAAACGGAAGTTTACTCTTTGTTTTATAAAATAGTTAAAACTAGTAAATTACAACTACAGGGACTATTTGTGTAATAAATAAAACTTAAAAACTAACTTCAGTTAAAAAAATTAAAGAAAGTTCATTGAGTACCAACATGTTGATAGGTAGGATTATTGTATACCAGTTACGTAGGTAAGATTATTATTTACCAACGGGACAAAGGTTGGTTTATTAAAAACCAATTCTCCAATAAAGAAAATAAAAGAAAAATAAAGAATACAGATGTAGACGAGTAAAATTTATAAAACAATGAGAAATGATGATTACAAATGGACTTTATGCATGCATGTGAAAAGATAAAGAAAAATATGATATCTTAAGTTTCATCAGAAATTCTGTTAGCTTGGTCAACTTCTGGTGACTTACCTAATTTTCTGGTGAATTGTGATTTTTCTGATAGATTATCAAAACTTTCACCAGAAATCTAATCAGATGTTTGTATATCAGATTTTTCTTTATTTTGTGACTCAATTTCTTTTTGTCCAATTTCCATATTGACCATTTCTAATTTGATGATCAGAAAATTATGTCTATTTTCATCTAAAGGTTTAGTGAAAATATCAGCAAACTGTTTTTCTGGAACAAAATACATTTCTATGTTACCTTTTTCAACATGATCTTTTATGAAGTGGTATCTGACATCAATGTGTTTTGTTCTTGAGTGATGCACTAGATTTGAGGTTATTGCAATGGCACTCATAGAATCACACAAAATTGGAATTTTTGTCAGATTCACTCCATAATCTTTTAGTTGAGTTTGCATCCACAGAACTTGTGAACAACAGCTTGCTACTGATACATATTTTGATTCTGCTGTGGATGTGGCAACCCAGTTTTGCTTTTTGCTTGCCCGACACACTAATTTTTCTCCCAACATTTAACAGGCACCAGATGTGCTTTTTCTATCAAGTTTGCATCCTGCATGATCTGCATATGTGTATGCAGTTAGTTCTAAATTTGTGTTCTTAGGATACCATAGGCCAAGATTTGAAGTCCCTTTTAGATATTTAAAATTTTCTTTGACAGCTTTCATGTGGGATTCTTTAGGATTGCATTGATACCTTGCCAGAAAACAAGTGGAAACATTATGTTTGGTCTACTAGCTGTTAGGTATAACAAAGATCCTATCATTCCCCTATAAGTTTTTATATCTACAGACTTTCCTTCAACATCAGAATCTAGTTTATTTCCTGTGGCCATGGGAGTCTTTGAAGATGGGCAGTTTTCTAATGAATACCTTTTCAAAATAGTTCTGACATACTTTGATTGACTCAAAAATATGCCATCACTTTGTTGTTTGACTTGTAAACCAAGGAAAAAGGTTAATTCACCCATCATGCTCATTTCAAAGTGATTGGTCATAAGTTTCTCAAACTTTTTGCAGAATTTGTCATTTGTGGATCCAAATATTATGTCATCAACATAAATTTAGACCAAAAGTGTGTACCCCTTGTGTATTTTTAGAATGAGAGTTGTATCAATTGTACCTTTGGTGAAGCCAGAATTGATTAAGAAGTTTGATATTGTTTCATACCATGCTCTTGGAGCTTGCTTCAATCCATACAAGGCTTTGTTTAATTTGTAAACATGATTTGGAAATTGAGGATCAACAAAGCCTTCTGGTTGATGCACATACACTTCTTCTTCAATTTCACCATTAAAAATGCAAACTTAACATCAATCTGATAAACTTTTATGTTGTTTGAGGCAGCATAAGTTAGGAATATTCTTACAGCTTCAAGCCTGGCTACTTGTGCAAAGGTTTCATCATAGTCTACGCCTTCTTGTTGACAATAACCTTTGACCACCAGCCTTGCTTTGTTCCTTGTATGATGCCTTGTTCATCAGACTTGTTCCTGAATACCCATTTGGAACCAATGACAGATTTGTTGTTTGGTTTGGGTACCAGATCCCACACATGACTCTTTTCAAACTGGCCAAGCTCTTCTTGCATTGCTTGGACCCAATCTGAGTCATTTAGTGCTTCCTTGATAGATTTTGCCTCAATTATGCTTAAGAATCCAGCATAAAGACAATCATGAGCTATTGCTATTGCAGATCTTGTCTTAACACCTATTTAGGGTCACCAATGATGTCAGCTAGTGAGTGTCCCCTGATCCATCTCAAGTTGTTATGTGAACTTATACTTGCTGATGGATTTGAAGCTTCCCCTGATCTGTGACCTCAGTGTTGTCAAGAGGATCAGAATTTTGCTGTTTAACAACATTTTCTGGTGAGATTCCAGAATCCTGATCATTTTGTTCAATTTCTGGTGGAGGTTCCAGATCATTTGCAGGGTTAGTACATGACATATTTTTGTTGATATGTTAAGCATATGGTCATGTTCTAAAAGTTCTTCAGTTAATTTGTTAAGAAGATTTTCTGAATTTTCAGGTTGTTTTGACAAGCTCATATCTTGTAAAATTTCATCAGAAATCTTGGTTTCTAATGAGTCATCAAAAGATACATATAAGCTTTCTCTTATTGTCCTTGTATTTAAAAGAAATATTCTATAAGATTTTGAGGACAATGAGTAACCAAGGAAAATTCCTTTTTCTACTTTTCTGTCAAACTTTTCTAGACTATCAAAATCATTAAAGACAAAACAATTACAACCAAAGGTGTGTAATAATTTGATGTTTGGGATTCTTTGGTTGATAATGTTATAAGGAGTTTTCTAATGTCTCTTGTTAATGATAGACCTGTTTTGTGTGAAGCATGCATTTGATATGGCTTCAGCCCAAAAGCAAGTGGGCAATCTGGCAGAAGCAAGCATGGTTCTTACTGATTCTACTAGAGTCCTGTTTCTTCTTTCTACAACTCCATTTTGTTGTGGAGTTCTTTTTCCTTGGAGCAGAAAAATCATGAGATATTCCTTTACTTACAAGGAAAGTCTCAAGTTTTGTATTCTTGAATTCTGTTCCATTATTAGATCTGATTCTTCTCACAGGTAATTTCAACAGATTTTCTATTTTTCTGATGAGATTAATGATCAGGTCTAGGTTTTCACTTTTCTTTCTTAAAAATTCAACCTATGTGTACCTTGAATAGTCATCTTCAAAGACCAAAATGTAATTCTTACCAGAAAAGCTGGCAGTTTGTACATGTCCATAAAGGTCCATGTGCAAAAGTTCCAAGTTTTGAGAAATTGAAGATTCTGAAACTGTTTTATCTAAACCTCTCTTTGATTTGCCAAGCTCACATGCTTCACATATCTTATCCTTTTTGGATGATATGTATGGTAAGCCTTTTACCTGATTTTTGTTTGCCAGTTGGTTTATTGTTTTGAAATTCAAGTGAGCAAGCCTTTTATATCATAACCAACTATTTCCTTTGTTTTCAGTAGAAAATAAGCATAACTGAGGATGCTCAATTTCTTCTCTGAAGTCAAAGTAATAGATGGAGTTTCTAATCCTTTTCCCACTTAAATATATTTTGTTATCATCTAAACCAACCAACAGACATTTTTCAGGTAAAAAGGTTACTTGGAAGCCTCTATCACAAAGTTGCCCACAACTAAGTAGATTGTATTTTAAACCTTCTACATAGGCAATCTTTTCAATGGTTAATACTCCATAATGTGTGGTACCATATCCCAATGTTCTTCCCTTTACCTCATTTCCAAAATTTACAAATCTACCCAGTTTCTCTTGATAGTTACTGAGTAAGCTCCTATCCCCAGTCATGTACTTTTTCTGCTTAATGCTGAGCCATTAGCAAGATGATTTTCTTTGGAGAGATGTTCTTAAATTAGCTTCAGTATTTCAACACACATACAATTTGATTTGTCTATTGGTTTAGACAAAGATGCTTGTGATGGAATGTTTTGCCTTTATGAAATTTAGGATGAATTTTCTATTTTTCAATCATTTTGAAGGTTTCATCCCTTTTCAAATAGATTTTGGGTGACAAAAACAGTTTATCAGAATTGCCAGATCTACATGAATCAGCATCAGAATCTGATATTATCTTACCAGAAATGCTTTCAGATGCCTTTACAAAGGTTGTGGGAGTTTTAATATTTGTTTTAACATATCCCAGCCCTTCACCTCTGTTCTTTGGTGTTGCTTCAATAAATTGTATAAACTTTTTTGCTTGTTGAAAACCTTTCACATTGATTTTATTGTCTTGAATTTTCTTTTAAAGATTCTTTTTTCTTGTTCATAAAATTCAATTTTTGAATCTTTTATTAATATTTAATCAATAAGTGATTGGTCTTCAGCTTTGGATTTGTTGAGAAACTTTTGCAGATCATCAGATTTTGTACTTTCCGATGAGGTTTTGTTTTGTAAAAGCACAAAATCCTGCATAAGTTTGTTCAGTTGATGTTCTAAATCAAGGTTTTCTAAACTTACTTTTTGTTCTGATGAGGTGGAGCATTCATCAGAAGTTGCGGCCATCAGACAGAAATTAGCCATTTCCTCCTCTTCTTCAACAGAAGAATCATCAGTTAGCCAGGAATCAGTACCTGCTATTAGGCTGACTTTCTGTTGTTGTTTCTTAGCTTCTTCAAGCTTCGTTTCATAGTAAGCCGCATCCTTCAGCTTCTTATTCTTGCACTCTGAAGCATAGTGCCCCTTTTGTCTGCACTTGTAGCAAACAACTTATGTCTTCACTTTTTCTCTTGTCTTTTCTTCCATCCTCCTCCTATCAATTTTCAGAAATTTACCACTTCCACCTCTCAATCTTTGCTCAAACGTCTTTGTGAGCAAAGCAATAGCCTCAGCAAAGGCTAAAAAATCTGATGAATCATCAGAAATTTTTGTATTCTGGAGTGAGAGGGTTGTGGATCTAAAACTGGTATTCTCCGTCTATGTGAAACAAGAGCTATAGGTCCCCCTTTATGGTTTGAATCCTCATAAATTTCTTCCTCTCTAGGGACTAAGATGCTGTAAAAATCCTGCAAGTTCATGTTCCCTAACTAAAGGGTTGATGCCAAGGTCATTGTGAGACTACGCCACTCTCTTGGCAGGGCATCTAAGAACTTAACATTCTTTTCATCATTATATTTTTCAATACCAAACTTTTTAAGTTCATTTAAAAGTTTGGTGAACCTGTTATATGTCTCTGAAAAAGTCTCATTTTGGAGACTTTTAAATCTTTCATAAGAAGAGACACAGTTTGTTCTCTTGTTTCTTTTCATTCTCTCTCCTCCTTCACATAAATTTTCCAGTTGATCTCATATTTCCTTAGCAGATGCACATGCATCTACTTGAGAAAATATGTCATTTGGAACTGCCATAATCAGAAGTGATTTGGCCCTTTCATCAGCAGACACCAGTTCTTTATCTTCTTGACTCCAGTGAATTTCACTTTTAGGAACCAAGGAGGCTGATACTTGGTGTTTGCTCAGTCTTTGGAACTTTTGGTATTTCAGTAGTTGGTATATGTGGGCCTCTCACAATGGATTGAAACAGTGCTTGATCGTGTCCATTAAGGAAATTGATCATCCTGATTTTCCATTGGGGGTATTCCTCTCTGACCAAGGTCGGAGGTTTTGACATAGAACCAATATTGAAAGCATTATTACAGGTTTGAAAGTTTGCCATATTTATTTTAAGAGTTGGATATCAATAAAATATAAGCAGTTGATCTTTTGAAAATGATTTAGTCAATCTGCTCTGATACCAATTGTTGATCCCAGATAGAGATACCCAAATACTTAATATGACAAGTGATTTCAACAAATAGGAAAATATTGTGTGGAACTAGAAATCAAACTTTTAAGAAACAACTTATAGAATTTTTCAAGTGTATTAATGACTTTTTAAAACAAAGTTATTGGATATTACAAAATGAATACTCAAAGAATTCTATTCGAATGGTAATGAAGTTTGTGATGTGTGTATTGAATGCTAAGCACCACTCATTTAATCCTCTTGGGTTGACATCTCTATTTATAGAGAGACTAGATCTGAATAAACATTTGTTTATTTATCACTTGCTCTGCACAAAGGGACTTTTTGGCATATTCATTGAATCGGTTATTGCCAACTTGTTGCTTTTTGGGTTTGTGTCAGGGCTTATCTAGAAGGCAAGTTGGTCCACCAGAATTTCTGGTGACCAGCATACCAGAATTCTGATGATGCTCATCAGAATTCTGGTGATTAGATTTACCAGATTCTGATGATAAATACCAGATTTATTATCAGAATTCATCAGAAAGGTCTTGTCTAATTGTCTTCTTTATCTTGATCTTTTCTTTTCCTGATGCTTTGTTGAAGATGTATCATTCTTTTCTTCTTGTCAAGTTATCATGTAGGCACCTTTTTAGTGATACTATTTGATTGTATCTTCAGCTTATGACCAGGTTGATCATCTTTTTCTTCAATACTTATATTTAAAGTTTCCTAACACTCTTTTGACTTAATCTTTACATAGAATTCATGGATTTTAGTGAAAACGACACACACCAAACATAAGGCATTCAGTTATATGTTTTGAATGGTTTGATTGTTTTTATTTAATTGTTAATTTTGAGATTTAATTTTCTGATAAGAACCGTTTACACCAGAACCGTTTAACCCGGTTCCAAACCGAACCGGTTTTTAAACGACCCGGTTCTTATATTTAGCATGTAATGATTCCCTGTTCGGTTTGGTTCAGTCCGGGTCAGAACTGTTGCACAACCCTACTACCAATACTATCTTATAACATCGAAAAACAATATAGATGAAAATCGGAAAACAAAAAACATACTTTTTCCCGTTGCTTTGTATGAATTGTCTCCCATCACTGTCACCACCACCCTCAAAGTCGTCACAACC
This sequence comes from Helianthus tuberosus, assembly GCA_030545235.1. Taxonomy (NCBI): domain Eukaryota; kingdom Viridiplantae; phylum Streptophyta; class Magnoliopsida; order Asterales; family Asteraceae; genus Helianthus; species Helianthus tuberosus. The sequence continues at coordinate 152,380,328 of CM060452.1, forward strand.
ACCATCAAAGTCGTCACCGTCGCCGTTGCCACCATCACCATCGTAACCATCATCACCATCATCATCACCATCGTCATCATCTAAAAAGTTAAAAATAATAATTAATAAAATGATAAATTTATAAAAGAAATTAGTAATTCATATTGATTACCATTGTCGCCATCATCAAGGATATCACGTGATAATCTTGTAACGTTGCACCGTCCATATCATCAAGAATATCAGGTGGCAAACTAGGTAACATCCCAGCTAGATCAACCATTGGATCACCCTCACCCATATGACTATAACTACCACCTACATCTTTACAGTATGAAATTGAAGGACCTTTTGGAGGTCGTACCATCAAATACAGCCCTCTGGTACATATAGTAGGTTTCTCAACAATTGCCTTCCCATTCGGATGTTTTGGATCTGACTTTTGGGATCTTTGTCTCCTAGAAGCAACATCACCATCACCTCTACTAAGATCAGGCTCCCAAATAACAATGCCACAATCAATGCGTTTCCTTGCAACTTGCTTTGTCTTTCCTCCACGCAGACCACTACCACCACCATGACCACTACCACGATCACCACCACTACTTGTATTATCTTTACCAACATTCATATTGTATATCCTCTGCATTTAATAGAACAAATTTGGTTAGATAATAAATATATAAAATTAACAAACCCTATGATAGGAAAAAAATTATACAATGTACATACCATATGATAAATCTCCAATAATAATAACTATACAACAACAAACAATTTATGTTCCTAACAATCATGTTCGTCTTCATCTGAAGAGTGGTCAGAATAAACGTTTACATCATAATCATCACAACCATCATCATCATCATCATCATGAAATGTATCCCGGTCTAAGGGATCACTCCTAGTTATCGCATTCGGTAACTCGAACCGTTCATTAATAATAAAGTGCACAACATGTTTCCAGAGATGGATGATTCTAATCAAGTAGCAGTTAGATTATCATCAATAATAACATATACATATAGCAAAAATATAGTCCTTTGTGTGTTTCGTAATTCATAACAACAAAATCAACAAAAATAAAGACGGATGTCACACTGAAATTAAGCCAATATAATCCTCAAAGGGGAATGACATTTGATTTAATAAGATGGATTTCGATTCGTACCTGCTGTAAAGGAGCGCCGCCAAAAACCACCAACTCAGAGCCTAACGATGGCCGAAAACCACTTGTAGCAGTCGCACAGTCCTCGACCCTAGCTAGTGATGTCGAATCTTAGAGAGGATTGATTAAAGTATGGAGATTTATATCTTGGCGAAGGGAATAAACCCCTTACTAGTTTGGATCGAACTTTGAATTGATGCTCCAAATCGTCGTTTAGAAACAAATAGGGAAACCGCCTAAAACCACCACTCCCTCCACCAGTATAGAAGCAGCGAAAGAGATGGGGAGGGTATAGCGCCAAAATACAATTAGCGGGAAGAAAATATATTTAGGGCTTTATATAATTTTGGGCTTTCTAATTTCCATTCATAAACATAACATTATATTTATATTTCATTATTTATTATTATATCATAATAATACATGTACATATGTTTAAAATAAGTTATCGTAATAGTTTAGTAGCTATGATAATTTATGTATAATAAACAAATTAATTATAGTTTATAATCACGTTTGTAGCATATTAGATAAGCTTCAAATTTAAGTAGCATATTAGATAAACTTCAAATATAAAAGTGACGATTATTTCAAATTTTGATAAGTATATGAAGTAGTTATTATGTTACCTAAAATAAACCTTTCAAATTCTATATGTGATAACCGAAAAGTAGATTTTACTTTTGAATAAATTGATTTTAGGTTAAGTGTAATTATCCTTTTCTTGCAAAATATAGAGTTAATTGCCATTTTAGTCCCCGATGTTTATCCAAATTTGTCATTTTAGTCCAAATAGTTTTTTTTCGCCTTTGGGTCCCTAACTTTTCCCTTTTGTTGCCATTTTGATCACATACCCTAACTCCATCCAAAAACCCCCCATTTTTAACCAGGGGTAGTTTGGGGATTTTCAATTGCCATTTTGTTCCAATTCTAAAAAATTGTAAAACATCCAAAAAATAAAAAAAAAATTCATAAAAATCATAAAAAAACGAAAAAATTCTAAAAAAATTCTAAGAAATCAATAAAAAATCAAAAAAATTCTAAAAAATCATAAAAAAAAAATTCTAAAAATCAAAAAAATTCTAAAAAATCAAAAAAATTCTAAAAAATCAAAAAATTTCTAAAAAATCAAAAAAGTTCTAAAAAATCAAAAAATTTCTAAAAAATCCAAAAAATTCTAAAAAATCAAAAGAATTCTAAAAAATCAAAAAAAATCTAAAAAATAGAAAAATTCTAAAATGGTGAAGTGGTAAGATGGTGAAACATGGTAGTTATAAAGTTTGGAGAAGTGCTAAGATGGTGAAACATGTAACATAATGTAATTATTAGACTCACTCACTTTGGAGAAGTGGTAAGATGGTAAAACATGGTAGTTATAAAGTTTTATTTTCATTCAGCATCTTGTTGTACTTTGATTTGTATTGTCTTTGGTTTTAATGCAAGTTAGTTTTACTGTTAAAAAATTGATTATAAAGTTTTATTCTTTTGTAATCAAAGGGTTCAACAGAGGGGTCATGGACTCCTTACCTCTTTTGGTTCCGTCTCTAAGCAGATCAACGGCAGAAATCCATTTATCCATTAAAAAAAACAGAGAATCTAGCATGGTAAAAAAATAAAAACTCTAAAAAAGCGGCAGAAATCCATTTATCCATGTTTGTTTGAATTTTTAGATTTTTTTTTATTTTTTAGAATTTTTTTTATTTTTTAGAATTCTTTTGATTTTTTGGAATTTTTTTGATTTTTAGATTTTTTAGATTTTTTTTATTTTTTAGAATTCTTTTTATTTTTTTAGAAATTTTATGATTTTTTTCAATTTTTAGAATTTTTTTGATTTTTTAGATTTTTTTTATTTCTTATATTTTTTTTTGAATTTTTTGTTTTTTATGATTTTTTTTATTTTTATGATTTTTTTATTTTTTAGAATTTTTTGGATTTTTTAGAATTTTTTGGATTTTTTAGAATTTTTTAGAATTGGATCAAAATGGCAATTGAAAACATTTAAAATGAAAACCCCAAAATACCCTTGGTTAAAAATGGGGTTTTTGGATGGAGTTAGGGTATGTGATCAAAATGGCAACAAAAGGAAAAAGTCAGGGACCCAGAGGCGAAAAAAAACTATTTGGACTAAAATGGCAAATTTGGACAAAACTCAGGGAGTAAAATGGCAATTAACTCCAAAATATACTATAAATGGTTTGTTAAATAATAAAAACAAAGGGAGTGGGCTCTAACTATACTGTTTAAGGTTAAGGGGTTAGCATTTATAGTAAGGGTTCGACAATCTGGTACCAACGTCGTTGGTTTAGAACATTTTGTACCAAAACCTTACCCTATACACACACACACACATATATAGACATATACAAACACACACATATATACACATGTATATACATACACACATCCACGTATACATAACCACGTGTACATGCTTACATACGTACGCATACATATATATATATACACGTAGATAAAAACATGCATACACACATACAAATATATACATACACATGCGTATATATACATGTACACATAGATATGCATGTAAACTTACACAAACACATAGCAAAAATTTAATAAATAAGAGAAATAAAGTTTTATGGAAACTTTTGGATTTATGATGTGACAACCCTCATAATCCCATGTATCCGTACAATCTATTAATGTTAATTAAAATACTTGATGACTGTGCTGAATCTTTTAACTGCTCTCTTATTACTGTGTTATGCTTACATGTATTTGTTAACATACTAATAGTATACAGACAAGTTACTAAATAGTCTGGTACGCCTTCCTAAGTGTTAAAAATTAAAAACATTGCAAAAATATATATGTAAGACACTTTACGAATTAATTAAGCACTTTAACGGAACAGTGTCAAACCGAACAACCGGACTTTACCCGAAACACAAAAATATTGTCAAACACATTAATTCTATTTTTTTAAGCTAGTTATGATCCCCGAACATCATAACACCTCCTAAAAATATCTACCAACTGAAGTATGTAACTAACACTTGATTTATAACTAGAATGTAACCAAATTGGTTGAACCCTATACTAGACCCCCCCCCCCACCTACATTACGGCCCACATGGCCTATTCTAGAGATCTCCCTTGATCTTACTTGATCTTGTAGGATTTGCTAAGATATATGCTATGTACTTATGAGACATAATATCCCATGGACTAATCCCTAAAGTTGGATATAAGAGTTACATGTAAGTAAGAGAGCTCATTCTATGCAACACCTTCTTCCTCACTCTCTCCCTCCATGCTTTTGGCAGCCACCACCAACCACCCTATCACCACCATCAACTCCCTTTCTAGCCATTTTACATACATACAAAGGTGCAAGGAGTCATACAACTAAGCTCGGTGCGTTCGGAAGTGGAAGGACCTTCTCTATTCGCTATTAACCACCACATTTCTTCACCCGAACTCCCCTAGCCTTGAGCTAGTGGTAAGAACTTAGATCCGTTCATTCTTTATGTTATTTAAGTGGTTAATAGATGTTTGATGATGAAAATCCATGAACACTAAAGAACCATGAACAAAGTCTTGCATATAAACTAACTTTTAATGAAACATTGATGAAACATGATGAAGTGATGATAAACTGAAGTTGTCTTGATTATGTTACTGATTTACTTGCTAATCTACTTGTAATATTGATGTTTGATGTTGTTGTGGTCACTAAACATGTTAACGGAATCAATCGAACATAAGTTAGAAAGTTAAAGAATGAAAACAGAATCTGTCCAAGTTTTACAGCCAACTTCAGTTGGCTGTAAACAGGTCATAACTCAACGAAAAACTGATATTTTGAGTCTATAACGTGTTATTATGAAATACGGTTCTAATGGCACCAGAATCATAATTTTTGGACTTCGTTTACTATTTTTAAAGTGTCATTTTGTAACAGCAGCTAGAGCTGCATTTTTCTGCTGAAAATATGCGTTTTGTTTTCCGTCATAACTTGAGTTCTGTGTAGAGTTAGATCATGAAACTTGTACTGTAGATGACCACCGATGTATTTGTAATTCTCTCACTGGAATTTCGTAAGTCGGTGTCACACCCTGGCTTTGCGGAAGCGTGGGTTTATTTGGTGTGACTTCTTAATACCATAGCAACAATCCTAACAATGCTATATGATAAAAACATGAGATGTTCATCCATTCATAAAGTTTAGAAAAATCCCATTTTCAACAATCACAAAATAAGTTACAAACCTTAACTTGATTTAATTGAGTTTATAAAGACTTAGCAAACGACTTTAAACAATACTAGGTTTATGGGTATGTAACCCGTCCAGGAAGAGGTTACACCTTCTAAACTCTGGATGACTTCTTTATTCAAACGCAGCTTGAAAATACGTGCATACCATGCCAGATCCGTTAGTTTCCTGAAATACATATAGTTTGAAAAATCAACATAAAGTTGAGCGAGTTCATGTGAAAGTGAGTATGTAAAACCTTTAAAGTACGTCCCAATGTAAAAAGGTTTAAGTACGTCACGATGTAAAAATGTTTAGGTACGTCCTGATGTAAACATGTTTAAGTACGTCCCGATGTAAAAATCGTTTAAGTACGTCCCGATGTAAAAATTGTTTAAGTACGTCCCGATGTAAAAATGTTTAAGTACATCCTGATGTAAACATGTTTAAGTACGTCCCGATGTAAAAATCGTTTAAGTACGTCCCGATGTACAAATGTTCCTTGTATGTAGCAATAAGGAAAAAGAGATCACCATTGGGTTGCAAAGCCAATGATATGTGTGAAATGATGCAGGAAGACTCAACCCTAGCGGATTTGTGCGTCGGGCACTTAGTCACCACCTGGTCCACCCTGCGGACTCAGGAGTGGGGCTCGCTACACCCAAATAGATCTATCACTAATGTCCCTCGGTCCTACAACAAGGATTAATGGACTTTAGTTCCACCTACCCACTCACATGATCTGTACGTCCTAACCCTCCTTAAACTAGCCATACCGTGTATAAAAATGTCCTAAATAATTGTAACATGTATTTCACCCCCAAAGTATAAAAAATGAAAACAGTTAAGAGAAAAGGGGGACATGAACTCACCAAAGTGCGTCTCTAACAAGAAATCTCCCGGTCAACCTGCTGTGCGACGACCTACACGTACTAAATCCTATTAGACGGACGGCCGTGCCTTAGCTTAAGGTTTAATGTCTTTGGAAATAGTTAGGCAACTATTTCGTAATTACACTTCGTAATTATTTTGTAAATATATTCATTCCCAAGGATGGGGGTTTTAATACATGTGCGTTCGTATAACTTCAAAATATATTATTAAGTCTCACTTAATGTAATATATTTTATTTCATTTGTCTAAAATACTCTACTTTCAACATGTAAATATTTTTCCCAAAAATATTACATTTTATTCCATATAATTTTCCAAAATAATACTTTTGTCAAAATACACACTTATGAGTATTTTCTGAAAATACGTAAGTTACGTTGTAAGGTTCGGGTGGTATAAATAATACCGGTGTAACTTAAATATTTATTGTGAAGGCGTTCGCATTATTTTGGAGCCGTGAATATTCAGTGTATTCTAGTAATATTATTTTTACCCTAAAAATAATATTTGTGTAGTTCACAAAATAATCATAAAAAAATTCACACAAGTGCTATTATGAAAAATATATATTTAACAAGTTTTATTTGTAAAAATCCCACCTCCGACACTTGGTTATTTTGTAATAAAAATCATGGCGAAATTTGTTTGGAAAATCAAGTTAAAAATATGTTCATAACACTTGTCGTAAAAATATTTTCCAAGTGTTATATTCCTGGAAAAATTTCGCCAGAGTTTCCTCTGTAACTGGAGGTGGCCACGCTTTCAAGCGTATCATTTTCTTTTATAATTTCAACCAACAATGTTCCCAACATCAACAAACAATATTTCAACACTAAACTAGTCAAAAATATACGTAAGTCGCAAACACATGAACTTGTGGGTTATGTAAAAGTGTGTAGTAACCTTCTGGTGTTTTTAGTAGATCTTTCTATTTTTATAAATGAAATCGGTTTCTTAAAAATCTTATTTTTAAAGAAAGTGTAAGTTTACAACTTCTTGTCAAAAATCTCAAAATAATTCTTTGTTAAAACCTTTCATTACACAAGTGTCTACACACTTGTTTGTTCACAAAAACACCTTTAGTTTAGGAAAGATCCGGTTTTAAAACATGGTTGCGTCTTACACTTGCTTCTTCGAAAATACCACTTGTAGATCCTTAGATCTACTAGTTTAGAACTCCATTTCATAAGAAAAATTGTTTTTACACAAGTTCATGTTTATGTTCGAAAGGGTTCGTCATCTAATAACTTTTCGACTTAACATAAGGCTAGTTCATGCTCCATGAACATGATCTAGCGTGGTTTGGTGACGATCCATCCCAACACTAGCAATCAACAACAATAAATAATCATAACAAAACTAGTTTCAAAAGTTTTACACTAACATTCATTCATTAACCACCATGTTTATTATTTTTAGTAGACTTTTAGTTTCGATCTCTAGTGTTCATAATTTTTACCCGTTAAATTTCTTATTAACCACGTTAGATATGAACAATAGGGTGTTTAGAGTCACTTACTACTAGCTCGAGGCTATGGAAGAAACTAGACGAAAAACGGGTGGTTAATAGCGTTGTGGTGAGGTCCTTGGCAATCCGTAAGCACCGAGCCTCCTTATACGTGATCCTTCACACTTGTATGATAATTGAATAGCTTGATCAAAATGGAAAAATGGATGTGGGTGGGGCTTGGTTCTCGGCCGAAGTCAACAATGGGGAAAAGAAGAGAGCCAACTTTGTTTAAGTGTTGGTGTAAATGAATCATGATCTTGCATGTAATTATATAATCCATATTGAGGCTTTTGTCCAATAAACAACATGCCAAGGAGATATTAGACAAGATAGAATAAAATAATCAAATCTTGTAAAAGTGTGTCCCCTCATAGGACCGTTCGGTTAACAAGGGGTGGGGTAATAGTTTGTTTTCAACTAATTTAGCTAAGTTATAATTAGTTTAGTTAGGGATTTAATTTAGTGTAATAGTGTGTAGTAAATTATAACGGGTGTTAGGGTATTCGGGGACCCTAACTGGCTCAGAAAAAAAAAAAAAAAAAACAATGTCAATGACAATATTTTTATGTCCCGGGTTAAGTCCGGTTGTACGGTTGGATATTACTCCGTTAAAGTGCTAAATAAGTATTTAAAGTGTCGTTAATATTATTTTTAGTGACACAATAAATTCCCGACACTTTGAAAAGTGTCTAGTAATATTTTTCTCATGTTCTGGCACTTTACTAGTTAAATGAATGCTGAATTTTATATTAAAGTGCAGAATTTCGTGTTTAGAACATATTTTTGGCACATCCGGTCACTATAACTATCATCTAGTGACGCAGTTTTACATTCCTCACCTCCCTACACTCCCTACTAGTGTAGTAATCTATTCCCGGCTCATACTGGCCTTAGAGACAGTGTCTGTCTGATGCTGGTTATGTCAGCATGTTTATTGGGTTATCCGTATAGTGTGCTCACTGTGCTTTGGTGCATCAAGGTTGTCACTGATGTTTGTGTGTAAATATTAGAGTGACAGTAATAAAGTATGATGCATGAGTATGTATGTATCAGAAATCAAGAAGTAGTTTAACTACAATTGTAAGCAAGCACAGTAATTAAGCGTTAATTAAATTTTAATTAATTGTACGGACACCTTGTTTTGTGAGGGTTGTCACAATCTTCCCCCGTTAGAGAAATTTCATCCTCGAAATTTGTACTCCCTTACTCCTTATGGTTAAGTCACACACGTATATATATGAATAATATCGAAGTAGATAATCATCAAATCGAAACAAACATTACTCACATTAGGTGAGTCCAAGAATATATAACAACCCGAATCCTAGGGTTGAAAGGTGTGTGCGGCTAGCATTGGGTGTCAAAGGTACAAGACGCATTTGACGTATAGTCTAGTGTAATCCAGCTAGCAGGGGTTCCACAAAAGTGGAGTTTTGACTAATAAGATTTTGAAACGATTGGTTGCAATATGCAAACGAGTTTTCACAAACCATAGCACCCGCTATATGAACTCAAAAGCAACAACTCAACGTAATAGTAAAATGATCTGTCAACTCCTGAATAAATGTCTGGCAAGGTTTAGTGTGTTGACATTTTTGAATGGTGAAAATACACCGAATGGAATACAAGCGAATCTGGTGTATCATTGTCTTGATTCGTAGTTGCATCAGAAATGTTTAAATGATAATTCAAACAAAAGTATGTGTGGTCTCGTGTGAAATGGTTAACCATGATTAGCACAAGCTACAAGTCTATGATGACACCACAAGGTGTCGTAATGGCATTATCCAATAATAGTGGTGACTGAACAAGTTCACCGCGTTTGAAATCAAATGAAAGTGTACTGAGACAATCTGAAGATTTGATTTATACCATGTTATAGAGTTTCCAATTAAATACAGAACATCAAAGAACCACTGTTTCCAATCGAAGATGAAACGTAATAAGTACCGCAAGGCATTTGATTGACCACGAAAGAATCGTCAGGAGGTACATTGTGCTTATGAAATGAATATATGTACCATTGCCTTAACACACAATTGTGTTGAGACCGCTTTGATTGTGAAGATCGAAAATCGATTGATAACAACTAAATAGGGAATTAAATCCGTGTACGAAGTGAGTAACTAAATTAGCGCAAGCTTCAATTTTTGTGAAAATATCACCGCAAGGTATCGAAACAAATTAAACGTTTTAGTGGAGTCGCAGACCAACCAAATCTACTACGACTCGAAATGAAAGAATCTCTGCAAAAATAGTTGAATATGATGCTCCCAATACATCATATAGCGTTTCAAGTTAAACCTGTGAACTGGATAAGTTCAAGCAATTGAACTTGGTTTCAACGTAACCCGACAATAAACGTATGTATCATCAAGGAATTCTCGGCATGGTAGCAAAATAAACCATGAATGTAACTTGAAAGAAAGCGGTTTCAAGAAAGTGTGTTGGCTTGGTAACAAAAGAGCCAACAATAACAATAATGTAGGTTACTCGAATCAGGAATCAGTAATTTGTTCTAGCAAAATAATATGTAGATTCCAATGAAATGTTTATTCAAAACGAAATCACAAGCGTAGCAAATGATGCCTGTATGTCAGGTAAGTTCCCAAAAAGAACAACGAGTATCTGCTAAAGTGGAGAAATGACCAGATATCGAAGCAAATGTGTGTTCTCTCTCAGCGAGAAAATTATCGTGATGCAACTACCATTAAGGGGAGTAGAGATGTAAACATCTACTCGCCAGAAGTAAAAGAAATCCAAGTACTCTCTGTTTGGTCAACGGAACTGGTATATGCACCAGGTTAATGATGGTTGGTTGAGTTGACAGATATGGTTCCTAAATAAAATCCCTTACGAGTTTGGACCTGGTTTCCCAGAGGTCCTAAATATATGTTTTCTAAATCCTCCAGATTTCGTGTCCCGTGTGGGTCCGATTTGTACATTGTGTAGGAAGCACCGTTTTTGGTGTTCGTCTAAGAACAAGTCATTGTCCCACAATTTTCCCGGTATACTTTCCTCCCGAATTCACTGCTAACGACACTCGATCGTCGACTAGTCGTGTAATAGTAGTTTGGATCCTTACAGTCAGTTATGTAAGAGGTTCGTTAATTCCTCAGCAAGTGCCACCGACTCTGGTTGGCTAGCTCGTCCGACTCCCGGCCATTTAAAAGTCATTCGTCCTTTCTTTTGGCGAGCAGAACTGAGGTTATCCAAAACAAAAGTTTTGGTCTGTTATCTTCCTTCTCTATCAACCACTGAGGTTACACTGTCAATCCTTGCATCTTCGGGAGTGTAAGTCGCCACGATGCATCGGCTACAGGCGCGGTGCCTGGGATTAAATCGATGCGAAAATTCGACTTGTCGTTGAGGAGATAATTCTAGCTAGTCTTCAAGGAAGACTTCAGGGTATACTCCGATCACGGGGGTATCGTTAAGTTTTAGTTCTTTGGCTCCCTTGTCCCCGACATGAGCCAGGAAACAACACATCCTTCCCACAACAACTTTCGTGCCTTAATTAATTCGTGATCGGTGGTGGCGTTTCCTGCTTCGTGAGTCACAATCGTTCCTTCATTCGTCATCGAGGTGCAGATATCAATCTCTGCTCGATCGCTTGCCAACTAATACATCCAATTACCACGTTGAAGCTTCCTAACTCAACTGGCAATAGATCTAGCGTAAGCTTACGCTCTCCGGGTTCTATCTTGCCGATTCCAGATACTGCGTTGGCTTCCACTAACTTCCCCTAAGCTATTTCTAATGGGTACTGGAATATCTACTTACTCGCTACTTAAACCAATTATGCTTTCGAACTCTAGAAGTGCGAATCGTAAAATTTGCAACAGTATTTGGCAATACAGATGCATAATATTGCGTAATATGGGACGTACCGATATCTAAGCTTAGATCCCTGGCGTGTCTCCCTAGCTCCGGTGGGGGGCTTTCATCCTTGTGCCTGATTGTTTTTAGGGCAATACCTTCTGAAATGCTTTTTGCTTCCACAGTTTAAACATCCTCGAGCACGTTTCTGTTTATCACTCATTCTGCCTCGACAATTATCATTGTCGTTGTTCCCTTCGTGATTGTCACTGCCGTCTTGGCCCCCATTACTATGTTCAGTATTTTGCCAACAAGTTTCCTTGACATGTCCCACCTTGCCGCAGTTACCACAATTTCCATATTTGCATCGCCCGACATGATAACGTAAACAATTGTCGCACTTAGGTAGGATACCCTTGTAATCTTTTCCCTTCTTGGCCTTCTTCTTGTTACTTACCTGAGTAACCATCTTGAAATTTGCGAGCCTTCTCTTGTTATCCCCAGATGTCTCTATAGCAGTCTCCTTTTTCTCCTCCGCAGTGGAAAATTCTTCCCGTCTAACTGCTTCTTCCGTGAGTGCCATGCTTATGTTGATAGCCTCGGTGATCGTTGAAGGTTCAGATGTTGTTACCAGGCTTAGAATCAGAGGTGCCAATCCCCTTATGAACTGTTCAATTCTCTTAAACTCTGGTGCCCCCAGGAGTAAGGCAACTTGTGATAATTCGTTAAATCTCTACACATACTCCGCTATCTTTGGTCCTTCCATTTTCAAGTTCCACAGTTCTGTTTCCAGCTTCTGGACTTTTGCCCTCGAGCAATATCTCTTACGCATCAGATCTTTCAGTTCGTCCCACGTCATAGCATACGCAGCGGTCTCGCCCATTGTCCGAACTTGATGGTTCCACCATGACAGAGCCTCATCCACCAATAGTCCAATTATATACTTGACTTGATGTTCGGGTCACATTTGCTCAACTGTAAAACAGAATCTGTCTTTTCAACCCAGCGCACGAAGGCTAAGGCGCCCCTAGTGCCGTCGAACTCTCGAGGTTTGTGGTCCAAAAATTTCTTGTAGGTGCAGCCTGCGATGTAAGCAACATTATTCGCGTAAAGCCTTAGCAAGGCGCTCATGGAAATGTCCTAACGTTTTGTAATGTGTCTTAAAGGACTAGACATTACAGTTAGGGGGGTTATTTCCCGAGGTACCTCCGCTGCAATCGGAGCGACCGGCCTCATACCGTGCGATGGCCTGTAAGAGGTGCTCATGCATTTCTGCCTCTGTTGTCGGTAGGGGGTTGTTGATATCGGTGTTCCCTTGAGTCGACATCTTCCTAGAAGAAGGTCGGTTAGGTCTAATTTGCTTCGTGCGGGCATTTGGTTGTTTAGTGGTCAATAGTACATACACATAGCCGGTTACCATATCAACCAATCAAATAATAGTATGATCATAGTATGACCAAGTAATTCAGTAATTATGTTTAATGAGAGCATAGCAAGTAAGCACGCAGTATTATAATTATAGCACACACACATAGATCAATGACGTGCTTAGCGAAGACCTAGCGACTGAGCTTTCATTGGTTATTGGCCACAAGGTGTTGTCGCATGTTTAAAGATGATTGGGCTTTCATTATCCTTCGGCCACATTCACTGTGTCTAACAAAATGTATCACATCGAAAGGGACACAGGGTCACCCTACCCTTGTCCAATAAGTATATTAGTGCATCAAAATTTTGTAAACAGAAGTGGTCCTCAAAAGTCTCTGCAATCCCGGCTTATCATTAGTGTCTTTACCCAAGTGTAATGCAATCCGCATAATCCAGAAACCAACTATACTGGTGACTGAGGTGGAGGAGGAAAGAAAAGTAAACTGTTAACGCGTGTGAGTCCCTCCTCGAGCTTGTATATACGTTGAAGTAATTATCTGCTCTGCCGCTCGATAGTAAAGAAATAAGTATCAGAATCCTGGGAACGGTGTAATAGCAACGGTCGAGAGCGCAAAAGGAACTTTGACGTATGTGACGAATCAAAGTATGCTGGCAATAGACAGGGTGGAGGACGGGGTGTCTTACATAAACTTTTCAGACAATATGCTGTCTTGTGATGTAGTCACTTAAATCATGTTTTCGGTTAAGTAATGTTTTGCATCTGAAGCTGCCAATTGTGGTGTCAGCTCAAGCTCCAACATTCTGCGACTCATATCCTCAAACTGTAGCTGACGTGACAGGTGTATTCATCCAGTGTGTAGCCTCCACTACGTGTGGGATGGTAAGGGTCTAAAATCTGCATAGTGTATTATAGGATCCATCAAATCGGCTCGTACGGTGATGTAGCGGTGAAAAGTGTAAACGGTGCGGCCTGTAAGGCCGTAGAAAATGCTGCTGTAGCAAAAGGATCGTTACGAGGGTACTGACCTGGAGTACCTTTCCGAGGTGTAGGTATGTCTTGAAAGAAAGCGGTAGGCGCAATGGACGTCGGCCTTCACGAGAGCAACATCAGCGGTTGAAGGTGTAGGAACAAACGTTTCAACCAATAAGGAGATTGCCAGGTGCTGGTACTGGGTTAGATAGTAGGGGTGCAATGTCTAGTAAACCAAAAGTATCAGGGTCACAATCAAGCAAGGGTGTAAGACCAGCAGTTGCAACATCAGGCTGACTCAAAAGGTGCAGAAGCTAGCTCAGCGGCAGGCCCTGGGTCGTGTAACGGTGTGGTGCCTCGAGTAGGTGATAGTGCAGCAGCCATGTCGTCGTCTTCTTGTGTCAGTAGTAGAATGCTGTACTCCAGCTGTTTGTAAGGTTGCAGGTATCACAGACTCAAAGAAGTCTAAATGCACGCTAGAATCAGAGGATGGCTTGTTAACAGGGATCTTAAGAAGTGAAGTTAGTAACAGTGTTTTCATTTAATCTTCCATTATCATGGGTGTCAGTAGAAGGACCATCAGTAATCATGTCTACGATCATTAATCGTTCGTCGAGTAGCCCACCCCTGGAAGGAATGTCCACAGGAGGCGCATTGCCGAGGATTGGAGCCATAGTGTGCTCACCATCGGGATGACCAGTGATGAAGTGGTCATGGATCGAAACAATAGTGACAGAAGATTCTTGTCAGAGAAGCCATTAGCATGGGTAAAGTATTACAAGAATCTGGTAGCGCGGACTGTTGAAAGTCGCCCTTGTCCCTGGTCGGCATATCAGGATCACTCTCAGTGTTTTCCGTAAATATATCTGGCGCAGATGTAGTCTCATCGTCTGTGGCAGTGGCTATAGGGTTATCAATGTCTGATAACTCGCCTTCTAAGTAGTGCGACGTGTGTGCCGGTCCATAATAGTCATGGTACGTATACCCATAGCAGTTATTAACAATTAGCGTATGCAAACATTCGCCACATGTGCCCGTATATCAATAATCATCAATTAAGCAGTAACAATGTAAGCACGTAATCATCCTAGTCTTCCCCAGACTATCCTCTCAGCCTCTCAGACTGAACTTCCTAGCCTCTCAGACTAAAATCTCCCAATCTCTCAGATTGAATTCTCAAACTAAAATCTCCCGGTCTCCCTAACCTAATTCCCCCTGGTCTCCCCGACCTAATTTCTCCAGGTCTCCCCGACCTAATTTCTCCTGGTCTCCCCGACCTAATTTTTCCTGGTCTCCCCGACCTAATTTTTCCCCAGTCTCCCCGACTGGACTCCCTCAGTCTCCCCGACTGAGCTATAAATTTAAATTTGGGAATGTGTATTTGTGCCTTTTTTGTTTGTAAAAAAAAGGTTTGTTCCCTGGATCTGGACGTATAGTGTATGCAATGTAAAAGTGTTTGAAAACATTTTCGTGAGAGCCCTGATGATCATAGTCTAGACTCGAGAAAGAATCCTAGTTCGCTATGATCGAGGCTCTAATACCAAGCTGTCACACCCTGGCTTTGCGGAAGCGTGGGTTTATTTGGTGTGACTTCTTAATACCATAGCAACAATCATAACAATGCTATATGATAAAAACATGAGATGTTCATCCATTCATAAAGTTTAGAAAAATCCCATTTTCAACAATCACAAAATAAGTTACAAACCTTAACTTGATTTAATTGAGTTTATAAAGACATAGCAAACGACTTTTAACAATACTAGGTTTAGGGGTATGTAACCCGTCCAGGAAGAGGTTACACCTTCTAAACCCTGGATGACTTCTTTATTCAAACGCAGCTTGAAAATACGTGCATACCGTGCCAGATCCGTTAGTTTCCTGAAATACATATAGTTTGAAAAATCAACATAAAGTTGAGCGAGTTCATGTGAAAGTGAGTATGTAAAACCTTTAAAGTACGTCCCAATGTAAAAAGGTTTAAGTACGTCCCGATGTAAAAATGTTTAGGTACGTCCTGATGTAAACATGTTTAAGTACGTCCCGATGTAAAAATCGTTTAAGTACGTCCCGATGTAAAAATTGTTTAAGTACGTCCCAATGTTTAAGTACGTCCTGATGTAAACATGTTTAAGTACGCCCCGATGTAAAAATCGTTTAAGTACGTCCCGATGTACAAATGTTCCTGGTATGTAGCAATAAGGAAAAAGAGATCACCATTGGGTTGCAAAGCCAATGATATGTGTGAAATGATGCAGGAAGACTCAACCCTAGCG
This sequence comes from Helianthus tuberosus, assembly GCA_030545235.1. Lineage (NCBI taxonomy): Eukaryota > Viridiplantae > Streptophyta > Magnoliopsida > Asterales > Asteraceae > Helianthus > Helianthus tuberosus. The sequence goes on from CM060452.1 coordinate 152,396,549, forward strand.
GATTTGTGCGTCAGGCACTTAGTCACCACCTGGTCCACCCTGCGGACTCAGGGGTGGGGATCGCTACACCCAAATAGATCTATCACTAATGTCCCTTGGTCCTACAACGAGGATTAATGGCCTTTAGTTCCACCTACCCACTCACATGATCTGTACGTCCTAACCCTCCTTAAGCTAGCCATACCGTGTATAAAAATGTCCTTAATAATTGTAACATGTATTTCACCCCCGAAGTATAAAAAATGAAAACAGTTAAGAGAAAAGGGGGACATGAACTCACCAAAGTGCGTCTCTAACAAGAAATCTCCCGGTCAACCTGCTGTGCGACGACCTACACGTACTAACTCCTATTAGACGGACGGTCGTGCCTTAGCTTAAGGTTTAATGTCTTTGGAAATAGTTAGGCAACTATTTCGTAATTACACTTCGTAATTATTTTGTAAATATATTCCTTCCCAAGGATGGGGGTTTTAATACATGTGCGTTCGTATAACTTCGAGATATATTATTAAGTCTCACTTAATGTAATATATTTTATTTCATTTCTCTAAAATACTCTACTTTCAACATGTAAATATTTTTCCCAAAAATATTACATTTTATTCCATATAATTTTCCAAAATAATACTTTTGTCAAAATACACACTTATGAGTACTTTCTGAAAATACGTAAGTTACGTTGTAAGGTTCGGGTGGTATAAATAATACCGGTGTAACTTAAATATTTATTGTGAAGGCGTTCGCATTAATTTGGAGCCGTGAATATTCAGTGTATTCTAGTAATATTATTTTTACCCTAAAAATAATATTTGTATAGTTCACAAAATAATCATAAAAAAATTCACACAAGTGCTATTATGAAAAATATATATTTAACAAGTTTTATTTGTGAAAATCCCACCTCCGACACTTGGTTATTTTGTAATAAAAATCATGGCGAAATTTGTTTGGAAAATCAAGTTAAAAATATGTTCATAACACTTGTTGTAAAAATATTTTCCAAGTGTTATAATCCTGGAAAAATTTCGCCCGAGTTTCCTCTGTAACTGGAGGTGGCCACGCTTTCAAGCGTATCATTTTCTTTTATAATTTCAACCAACAATGTTCCCAACATCAACAAACAATATTTCAACACTAAACTAGTCAAAAATATACGTAACTCGCAAACACATGAACTTGTGGGTTATGTAAAAGTGTGTAGTAACCTTCCGGTGTTTTTAGTAGATCTTTCTATTTTTATAAATGAAATCGGTTTCTTAAAAATCTTATTTTTAAAGAAAGTGTAAGTTTACAACTTCTTGTCAAAAATCTCAAAATAATTCTTTGTTAAAACCTTTCGTTAGACAAGTGTCTACACACTTGTTTGTTCACAAAAACACCTTTAGTTTAGGAAAGATCCGGTTTTAAAACATGGTTTCGTCTTACAGTTGGTTCTTCGAAAATACCACTTGTAGATCCTTAGATCTACTAGTTTAGAACTCCATTTCATAAGAAAAATTGTTTTTACACAAGTTCATGTTTATGTTCGAAAGGGTTCGTCATCTAATAACTTTTCAACTTAACATAAGGCTAGTTCATGCTCCATGAACATGATCTAGTGTGGTTTGGTGACGATCCATTCCAACACTAGCAATCAACAACAATAAATAATCATAACAAAACTAGTTTCAAAAGTTTTACACTAACATTCATTCATTAACCACCATGTTTATTATTTTTAGTAGACTTTTAGTTTCGATCTCTAGTGTTCATAATTTTTACCCGTTAAATTTCTTATTAACCACGTTAGATATGAACAATAGGGTGTTTAGAGTCACTTACTACTAGCTCGAGGCTAGGGAAGAAACTAGACGAAAAACGGGTGGTTAATAGCGTTGTGGTGAGGTCCTTAGCAATCCTTAAGCACCGAGCCTCCTTATACGTGATCCTTCACACTTGTATGATAATAGAATAGCTTGATCAAAATGGAAAAATGGATGTGGGTGGGGCTTGGTTCTCGGCCGAAGTCAACAATGGGGAAAAGAAGAGAGCCAACTTTGTTTAAGTGTTGGTGTAAATGAATCATGATCTTGCATGTAATTATATAATCCATATTGAGGCTTTTGTCCAATAAACAACATGCCAATGAGATAATAGACAAGATAGAATAAAATAATCAAATCTTGTAAAAGTGTGTCCCCTCATAGGACCGTTCGGTTAACAAGGGGTGGGGTAATAGTTTGTTTTCAACTAATTTAGCTAAGTTATAATTAGTTTAGTTAGGGATTTAATTTAGTGTAATAGTGTGTAGTAAATTATAACGGGTGTTAGGGTATTCGGGGACCCTAACTGGCTCAGAAAAAAAAAAAAAAAAACAATGTCAATGACAATATTTTTATGTCCCGGGTTAAGTCCGGTTGTACGGTTGGATATTACTCTGTTAAAGTGCTAAATAAGTATTTAAAGTGTCGTTAATATTATTTTTAGTGACACAATAAATTATCGACACTTTGGAAAGTGTCTAGTAATATTTTTCTCATGTTCTGGCACTTTACTAGTTAAATGAATGCTGAATTTTATATTAAAGTGCAGAATTTCGTGTTTAGAACATATTTTTGGCACATCTGGTCACTATAACTATCACCTAGTGACGCAGTTTTACATTCCTCACCTCCCTACACTCCCTACTAGTGTAGTAATCTACTCCCGGCTCATACTGGCCTTAGAGACAGTGTATGTCTGATGCTGGTTATGTCAGCATGTTTATTGGGTTATCCGTATAGTGTGTTCACTGTGCTTTGGTGCATCAAGGTTGTCACTGATGTTTGTGTGTAAATATTAGAGTGACAGTAATAAAGTATGATGCATGAGTATGTATGTATCAGAAATCAAGAAGTAGTTTAACTACAATTGTAAGCAAGCACAGTAATTAAGCGTTAATTAAATTTTAATTAATTGTACGGACACCTGGTTTTGTGAGGGTTGTCACAGTCGGACTCTCGATGAATTTTAAATAAATTATTCCGTGGACTGTGGTCAGAAAAAGATACATCTGAGTTCAGTCCGGAAAATGAATTTTTATAAAATATTAGTAATGAACTGGGCCCCGATATTTTTACACAATAAAATTTGGAACGTTTAAGACATTCTGTAAAAATTTGGGAATATTTGGAATAAGTTAACTAATTTATTAAAATGTTCGAAAACAGCCGGTTTTGAATATTAATGCTGAAATGACATAAGTTGTAATTTGCATGTCTAAATGTCGGGTAGGTTATCTGTGAATGATATAACATGTTATATGTGTTATGTGCATCATCGTATGTTTGTTTATGAGTGGGGAATGGATGGGAAACTTATATGGGCATAAACCATTAAAGTAATGCATGTTATGTGATAGATACATGTAGGAACTTTGTGCTCTATTTGAAACCACTAAATGACTAACTGGTAATCATACTAGGACGTGATTGACCAACCTTGATTGTTAGCTATTTGTGAGAGTCAAACCGAGCAACCGAGGTGAGTTCACACTTTTCTACAAAGCATGGTAAATTCTCGGTAGGAATGGGAATGGGTTCAGGAATAGGGATTCCTCGTCCTTGAGACGTACTTAGACTTACTGGACTAGAACTCTATCAGCGAAGTCCCTCCCTTTCGTATCGACTTAATCGCCGAGGCTATGGCGAGCGGGTCATTGGTTAATAGCGCTATTAGGTTTAACAAACCTCACACCGTGTGGGTGTGTACTAATGGAATATGGCACGTCGGTGACGATAGACACCGACGCTAGGGCACAATTGATTTTTGTTAGTAGTCGATATGATAAACGAGTCTGGTAGTTTAAAATAATGGGGTAGCTCCCCACGGCCGGAGTGCCGGGCTGGATAGCCAGGGAAGGTGAACATGGGATGGTTAACTAATAAATGTTTTTCGAACTATGGGGTGACCCCCACGGCTAGATAGCTGATTAAGATTAAACTATGTTTTTGGAAACAACTCTAAAATGGACAACCAACCGTGAACTCACTCAACTTTGTTGTTGACTCGTTACTACATGCTTTACAGGTTGCTAGATGCTTTTGGAGCTTGCACGAGGAGAAGGTTGTTGTGGAATATGTCTCGTGTTAAATATTAAATCCGTATGAACTTATTAAACCTACGTTTTGGACTTTAAACTTATGAACTATGGACTTATGTTTTGAACTTACGTTTTATGCTTCCGCTGTTAACTTAAAACTGGTTACTGTCTTATGGTCACCAATTTTATTGTGGTTGGTCATACTTACTTAATTACATTGTTCAATATGATTGGTGGCTCGATCCTGGTCATGTCACGCCTCCAGGCGGTGATACTCTGCATGGTGGATTTTGGGGGTGTGACAGATTGGTATCAGTGCCATTGGTTATAGAGAACTTGGTTTTAATAAGGGAAAAAGTTTTTATTAAAACCAGACTATAACCTGTACAGTGCTCAACGATTCACAACGACGCTTCGCTCCACGTGCAAGACTCGACACTATAGGTGATACGATTTATGTTTATATTACCTACTTGTTAGTTACATGGTACATTGTTCATGGTATGCATTAGTTAACGTGATAACTGCTATTTGAACCTTATGTGCTTACTCTTTTCTGTCACTCCACACTTACGCACTTGCGACACCTTTCTTACGTGTGTCCCTTCGATGTGAAGATCATGAGTGGACGTCTCGACATGACCCAGGGTCAGCTGACGACCTGGATCAATGAACGGATTGCTGAAGCCTTAGCAACCCAAATAGGGAGTCAACCCATGCACCCTCAAATACGCATGGGCACCTTCAAGGCGTTCCTAGAATGCAAACCTCCCACTTTCGACGGCACTGAAGGGACAATCGGCCTTCTACACTGGATCCGTAGAATCAAATATACATTCGAAGAGAGTGAAAGCCCTGCCAGCAAACGAGTAGAGTACGCTACTGGCATATTGCAAGGGAAAGCGTATTCTAGGTGGAACGCACAGGTTCATATGCTCGGATTGGCAGACGCGAATGCCATCCTCTGGAGCGACTTCAAGGATTGGATTAAGGAAGAGTTCTGCCACTTGGACGACCTTCTGAAACTTAAGATCGAGTATTATAGTTTGAAGATGGAAGGATCAGAGATTGAGGCATACACAAAGAGGTCCAACGACTTGGCTGCCTTATGTCCTAACATGTCACAATCCATATCTAGGCGAATCAAGCTATACCTCAGAGGCTTAGTCCCGGAAATCCAAGGGTCTGTAAGTGCGGCCAACCTTCCCATAATCCAGCAAGTCGTTCGTTTGGCGCACCAACTCACTGATCAGGCAGTTGAGCAGAACAGGCTGCCCAAGCGTGTTAGCGCTACTACTACTGATACTCCCAGTGATAACAAGCGTAAGTGGGATGGAAATTTGGGCAAGGGTTCTACTTTAGTTCGGTCTCAGCAGAGAAAGACTGATGAATTCCAGAGTCCTGGTCAGCAATCTTCTGGTAGTCAAGGACATGGTGGATACCGAGGGAACCACCCCAAGTGCAACCGGTGCAACAAGCATCATAGCGGGCGGTGCCACAAGGGTCGTTGTCTGAGGTGTAACAAGCTGGGTCATGAAGCCAAGGATTGCAGGAGACCACGTCCTGCGAATCAGAATCGCCAACAACAACAACCAGCTCCACAGAACCATCAGCAGCAGGGCAATAAAGGATGCTTTCAGTGCGGCGCTGAAGGCCACTTTAAAAGGAACTGTCCTCAGCTGAATCAGAATCAGAACAACAACAACCAGGGAAACGGGAACAACAATGGAGGCAATAATGGACGCAACAACGGGGGTAACAATAACGGCAATGGTGCCAGGGGACGTGTCTTTGTGCAGGGTCAGGGTGATGCAAGGAACGATCCCAACGTTGTGATGTGTAAGTTTCTTCTGGACGACTTCTTTGTTATTGTTTTATTCGATTCGGGTGCCGATACTAGTTATGTGTCTTAAAAGTTAGTCAAATGCTTAAGAGCACTCCTACACATTTGAACACCAAACACACGGTAGAACTAGCCAACGGTAAAAGTCTTAAAGCCACACACATAGTTAAAGGTTGTAACCTCGTCTTAGCTGGTCAGACTTTCTCTATCGATCTTATTCCTATCACACTGGGTAGTTTCGACGTCATTCTTGGGATGGATTGGCTATCTCATCATCAAGCGGAAATTCTTTGCAACGAGAAGATTGTCCGCATCCCTCGTTCTGGTAAAGAGCCCCTCGTGATTCATGGCGACAACAGTGGTGCTGTCGTAGGCATTATCTCTTTCCTTAAGGCCTAGAAGTTTTTGCGAAAGGGCCACACTGCCATTCTAGCACTCGTTACTGACACATCAACGGAAGAGAAGAGAATTGAAGACATTCCTATTGTGCGCGATTTTCCTGAGGTATTTCCTGAGGAATTACCTGGTCTTCCGCCTCATCGCCAAGTTGAGTTTCAAATCAAGCTAGCTCTTGGAGCAGCACCAATAGCTCGAGCACCTTATCGTCTAGCTCTGTCAGAACTTGAAGAACTGTCCACGCAATTACAAAAACTCTTGGAAAAGGGTTTCATACGTCCTAGCTCTTCGCCCTGGGGAGCTCCAGTCTTGTTCGTGAAAAAGAAAGACGGTACTTTCAGAATGTGTATTGACTATCGCGAACATTAACAAGGTGACCGTGAAGAATCGTTATCCTCTTCCAGGTATTGACGACTTGTTCGATCAGCTGCAAGGATCGAGTTATTACTCTAAGATTGATTTGAGATTGGGATACCATCAGCTGAGAGTCCGAGATGAGGACGTCTCCAAAACAGCATTGAGAACTCGCTACGGCCATTACGAGTTTTTGGTCATGCCTTTCGGATTGACGAATGCACCAGCGGTCTTCATGGATCTCATGAACCGAGTATGCAAGCATTACCTGGATAAGTTCGATATTTTTTTCATCGACGACATCCTGATCTATTCTAAGAGTCAGGAGGAACACGAGCAGCATCTACGACTTATGCTGGAACTTCTTCGAAAAGAGCAGTTGTGTGAAAGTTTTTGAAATGTGACTTCTGGCTTCGTGAAGTCCACTTTCTAGGTCACGTGGTAAACAAGGATGGGATTCATGTGGATCCATCCAAGGTTGACTCGATCAAGAACTGGCCTGCACCCTGTACACCAACAGAAATCCGCCAATTCTTGGGTTTGGCAGGATACTACATAAGGTTTATCAAAGATTTCTCCAAGGTTGCGCAACATCTCACTTCACTGACTCAGAAGGGTTTCACCTATCATTGGGGTGATGCACAGGAGTCCGCATTTCAACACTTAAAAGATAGACTTTGTAGCGCGCCTATCCTCTCATTGCCTGAAGGCACGGATGATTTTGTGGTTTATTGTGACGCTTCCATCCAAGGACTTGGTTGCGTGTTGATGCAACGTGATAAGGTCATTACCTATGCATCACGCCAACTTAAGGTTCACGAAAGGAACTACACTACACATGACTTGGAACTGGGAGCAGTTGTTTTCGCACTTAAGATATGGAGACATTACCTGTATGGTACCAAGTGCACCATTTACACCGATCACAGGAGTCTCGAGCATATCTTCAAGCAAAAGGAGTTAAGCATGCGTCAATGCCGATGGGTCGAGCTCTTGAATGATTACGAATGTGCGATCAAGTATCATCCGGGCAAAACCAATGTTGTGGCCAACGCCCTCAGTCGAAAGGATACCCTACCTAAGCGTGTACGTTCTTTACAGCTTACCATCCAATCCAACCTTCCCGCTCAGATTCGAGATGCTCAGGTAGAAGCCTTGAAAGCAGAAAACATCAGGGCTGAATCCTTACGAGGATCGAGGCAGCGGTTAGAACAAAAGGAAGACGGTGCACGCTATGTAAACGGACGCATCTGGGTTCCACTTTATGGAAACTTACGTGAGCTTGTGATGGATGAGGCACACAAGTCTCGTTATTCGGTACATCCTGGTTCGGATAAAATGTACCACGACCTCAAGACTACGTATTGGTGGCCTGGCATGAAAGCCCACATAGCAACCTACGTCACCAAATGTTTGACTTGTGCGAGAGTCAAAACCGAATATTAGAAACCATCAGGCCTACTTCAACAACCAGAGATACCTAAATGGAAATGGGAGCAAATTTCCATGGATTTCGTTATTGGTCTACCTAGATCTCAATGCGGAAACAATACCATTTGGGTGATCGTGGATCGACTGACCAAGTCTGCACATTTTCTGGCTATCAAGGAAACGGATAAGTTTTCTACTCTAGCAGACATTTACCTAAAAGAAGTGGTGTCAAGGCACGGAGTGCCAACCTCCATCATTTCTGATCGTGACGCGCGTTTTACCTCCGAACTGTGGTAAGCCATGCATAAGTCTTTTGGCTCACGTTTAGATATGAGCACCGCTTATCACCCACAGACGGATGGGCAATCTGAACGCACCATCCAAACCCTTGAAGACATGCTTAGGGCATGTGTAATCGATTTTGGTAATGGCTGGGAAAAGCACCTCCCGCTGGTGGAGTTTTCGTATAACAACAGCTACCACACCAGCATCCAAGCCGCTCCGTTCGAGGCATTGTACGGACGCAAATGCTGATCACCTCTCTGTTGGGCAGAAGTTGGTGACAGCCAAATCACTGGCCCAGAACTAGTAGTAGATACAACCGAAAGGATTGCTCAGATACGACAGCGAATGGCGGCAGCTCGTGACCGTCAGAAAAGCTATGCTGATAAAGGAAGAAAACTACTCGAGTTCCAGGTTAGGGATCGAGTGCTACTCAAAGTCTCACCTTGGAAGGGTGTAGTTCGATTTGGAAAACGAGGCAAACTCAATCCGCGTTATGTCAGACCATTAGAAATCATCGAGAAAATTGGCAAGGTCGCCTACAGGTTGAATCTACCTGAAGAACTCAGTGGAGTTCACAATGTTTTCCATGTGTCGAATCTGAAGAAGTGTCTGTCGGATGAGACCCTCATAGTTCCTCTCAAAGAACTCACAATCGACGACCAGCTGTGATTCGTCGAGGAACCAGTAGATTATGGATCGATATGTTAAGATCCTCAAGCGTACCAGGATACCTCTGGTCCGGGATACCTCTGGTCCGAGTTCGTTGGAATGCTTGTCGTGGCCCAGAGTATACCTGGGAACGAGAAGACCAAATGAAACTCAAGTATCCCCAACTGTTTAAGAGAAACGCAACCACTACTGAGGCTGAAGCTACTGCAGAATTTCGGGACGAAATTCCAAATCAACGGGGGGATGATGTGACACCCCAGGAAAACCAGGAAACCAACGCAACTTAACTAGCTTCCTCAGTAACCACGCACTAAATTTCGGGACGAAATTCTCTTAACAGGGGGAGAATGTGACAACCCTCATAATCCCATGTATCCGTACAATCTATTAATGTTAATTAAAGTACTTGATGATTGTGCTGAATCTTTTAACTGCTCTCTGATTACTGTGTTATGCTTACATGTATTTGTTAACATACTAATAGTATACAGAAAAGTTACTAAATAGTCCGGTACGCCTTCCTGAGTGTTAAAAATTAAAAACATTGCAAAAATATATATGTAAGACACTTTACGAATTAATTAAGAACTTTAACGGAACAGTGTCAAACCGAACAACCGGACTTTACCCGAAACACAAAAATATTGTCAAACACATTAATTCTATTTTTTTAAGCTAGTTATGATCCCCGAACATCATAACACCTCCTAAAAATATCTACCAACTGAAGTATGTAACTAACACTTGATTTATAACTAGAATGTAACCAAATTGGTTGAACCCTATACTAGACCCCCCCCCCCCCACCTACATTACGGCCCACATGGCCTATTCTAGAGATCTCCCTTGATCTTACTTGATCTTGTAGGATTTTCTAAGATATAAGCTATGTACTTATGAGACATAATATCCCATGGACTAATCCCTAAAGTTGGATATAAGAGTTACATGTAAGTAAGAGAGCTCATTCTATGCAACACCTTCTTCCTCACTCTCTCCCTCCATGCTTTTGGCAGCCACCACCAACCACCCTATCACCACCATCAACTCCCTTTCTAGCCATTTTACATACATACAAAGGTGCAAGGAGTCATACAACTAAGCTCGGTGCGTTCGGAAGTGGAAGGACCTTCTCTATTCGCTATTAACCACCACATTTCTTCACCCGAACTCCCCTAGCCTTGAGCTAGTGGTAAGAACTTAGATCCGTTCATTCTTTATGTTATTTAAGTGGTTAATAGATGTTTGATGATGAAAATCCATGAACACTAAAGAACCATGAACAAAGTCTTGCATATAAACTAACTTGTAATGAAACATTGATGAAACATGATGAAGTGAGGATAAACTGAAGTTGTCTTGATTATGTTACTGATTTACGTGCTAATCTACTTGTAATATTGATGTTTGATGTTGTTGTGGTCACTAAACATGTTAACGGAATCAATCGAACACAAGTTAGAAAGTTAAAGAATGAAAACAGAATCTGTCCAAGTTTTACAGCCAACTTCAGTTGGCTGTAAACAGGTCATAACTCAATGAAAAACTGATATTTTGAGTCTATAACGTGTTATTATGAAATACGGTTCTAATGGCACCGGAATCATAATTTTTGGACTTCGTTTACTATTTTTAAAGTGTCATTTTGTAACAGCAGCTAGAGCTGCATTTTTCTGCTGAAAATATGCGTTTTGTTTTCCATCATAACTTGAGTTCTGTGTAGAGTTAGATCATGAAACTTGTACTGTAGATGACCACCGATGTATTTGTAATTCTCTCACTGGAATTTCGTAAGTCGGTGTCACACCCTGGCTTTGCGGAAGCGTGGGTTTATTTGGTGTGACTTCTTAATACCATAGCAACAATCATAACAATGCTATATGATAAAAACATGAGATGTTCATCCATTCATAAAGTTTAGAAAAATCCCATTTTCAACAATCACAAAATAAGTTACAAACCTTAACTTGATTTAATTGAGTTTATAAAGACATAGCAAACGACTTTTAACAATACTAGGTTTAGGGGTATGTAACCCGTCCAGGAAGAGGTTACACCTTCTAAACCCTGGATGACTTCTTTATTCAAACGCAGCTTGAAAATACGTGCATACCGTGCCAGATCCGTTAGTTTCCTGAAATACATATAGTTTGAAAAATCAACATAAAGTTGAGCGAGTTCATGTGAAAGTGAGTATGTAAAACCTTTAAAGTACGTCCCAATGTAAAAAGGTTTAAGTACGTCCCGATGTAAAAATGTTTAGGTACGTCCTGATGTAAACATGTTTAAGTACGTCCCGATGTAAAAATCGTTTAAGTACGTCCCGATGTAAAAATTGTTTAAGTACGTCCCAATGTTTAAGTACGTCCTGATGTAAACATGTTTAAGTACGCCCCGATGTAAAAATCGTTTAAGTACGTCCCGATGTACAAATGTTCCTGGTATGTAGCAATAAGGAAAAAGAGATCACCATTGGGTTGCAAAGCCAATGATATGTGTGAAATGATGCAGGAAGACTCAACCCTAGCGGATTTGTGCGTCAGGCACTTAGTCACCACCTGGTCCACCCTGCGGACTCAGGGGTGGGGATCGCTACACCCAAATAGATCTATCACTAATGTCCCTTGGTCCTACAACGAGGATTAATGGCCTTTAGTTCCACCTACCCACTCACATGATCTGTACGTCCTAACCCTCCTTAAGCTAGCCATACCGTGTATAAAAATGTCCTTAATAATTGTAACATGTATTTCACCCCCGAAGTATAAAAAATGAAAACAGTTAAGAGAAAAGGGGGACATGAACTCACCAAAGTGCGTCTCTAACAAGAAATCTCCCGGTCAACCTGCTGTGCGACGACCTACACGTACTAACTCCTATTAGACGGACGGTCGTGCCTTAGCTTAAGGTTTAATGTCTTTGGAAATAGTTAGGCAACTATTTCGTAATTACACTTCGTAATTATTTTGTAAATATATTCCTTCCCAAGGATGGGGGTTTTAATACATGTGCGTTCGTATAACTTCGAGATATATTATTAAGTCTCACTTAATGTAATATATTTTATTTCATTTCTCTAAAATACTCTACTTTCAACATGTAAATATTTTTCCCAAAAATATTACATTTTATTCCATATAATTTTCCAAAATAATACTTTTGTCAAAATACACACTTATGAGTACTTTCTGAAAATACGTAAGTTACGTTGTAAGGTTCGGGTGGTATAAATAATACCGGTGTAACTTAAATATTTATTGTGAAGGCGTTCGCATTAATTTGGAGCCGTGAATATTCAGTGTATTCTAGTAATATTATTTTTACCCTAAAAATAATATTTGTATAGTTCACAAAATAATCATAAAAAAATTCACACAAGTGCTATTATGAAAAATATATATTTAACAAGTTTTATTTGTGAAAATCCCACCTCCGACACTTGGTTATTTTGTAATAAAAATCATGGCGAAATTTGTTTGGAAAATCAAGTTAAAAATATGTTCATAACACTTGTTGTAAAAATATTTTCCAAGTGTTATAATCCTGGAAAAATTTCGCCCGAGTTTCCTCTGTAACTGGAGGTGGCCACGCTTTCAAGCGTATCATTTTCTTTTATAATTTCAACCAACAATGTTCCCAACATCAACAAACAATATTTCAACACTAAACTAGTCAAAAATATACGTAACTCGCAAACACATGAACTTGTGGGTTATGTAAAAGTGTGTAGTAACCTTCCGGTGTTTTTAGTAGATCTTTCTATTTTTATAAATGAAATTGGTTTTTAAAAATCTTATTTTTAAAGAAAGTGTAAGTTTACAACTTCTTGTCAAAGATCTCAAAATAATTCTTTGTTAAAACCTTTCGTTACACAAGTGTCTACACACTTGTTTGTTCACAAAAACACCTTTAGTTTAGGAAAGATCCGGTTTTAAAACATGGTTTCGTCTTACAGTTGGTTCTTCGAAAATACCACTTGTAGATCCTTAGATCTACTAGTTTAGAACTCCATTTCATAAGAAAAATTGTTTTTACACAAGTTCATGTTTATGTTCGAAAGGGTTCGTCATCTAATAACTTTTCGACTTAACATAAGGCTAGTTCATGCTCCATGAACATGATCTAGCATGGTTTGGTGACGATCCATCCCAACACTAGCAATCAACAACAATAAATAATCATAACAAAACTAGTTTCAAAAGTTTTACACTAACATTCATTCATTAACCACCATGTTTATTATTTTTAGTAGACTTTTAGTTTCGATCTCTAGTGTTCATAATTTTTACCCGTTAAATTTCTTATTAACCACGTTAGATATGAACAATAGGGTGTTTAGAGTCACTTACTACTAGCTCGAGGCTAGGGAAGAAACTAAACGAAAAACGGGTGGTTAATAGTGTTGTGGTGAGGTCCTTGGCAATCCGTAAGCACCGAGCCTCCTTATAGTATGATAATAGAATAGCTTGATCAAAATGGAAAAATGGATGTGGGTGGGGCTTGGTTCTCGGCCGAAGTCAACAATGGGGAAAAGAAGAGAGCCAACTTTGTTTAAGTGTTGGTGTAAATGAATCATGATCTTGCATGTAATTATATAATCCATATTGAGGCTTTTGTCCAATAAACAACATGCCAAGGAGATATTAGACAAGATAGAATAAAATAATCAAATCTTGTAAAAGTGTGTCCCCTCATAGGACCGTTCGGTTAACAAGGGGTGGGGTAATAGTTTGTTTTCAACTAATTTAGCTAAGTTATAATTAGTTTAGTTAAGGATTTAATTTAGTGTAATAGTGTGTAGTAAATTATAACGGGTGTTAGGGTATTCGGGGACCCTAACTGGCTCAGAAAAAAAAAAAACAATGTCAATGACAATATTTTTATGTCCCGGGTTAAGTCCGGTTGTACGGTTGGATATTACTCCGTTAAAGTGCTAAATAAGTATTTAAAGTGTTGTTAATATTATTTTTAGTGACACAATAAATTCCTGACACTTTGGAAAGTGTCTAGTAATATTTTTCTCATGTTCTGGCACTTTACTAGTTAAATGAATGCTGAATTTTATTTTAAAATGCAGAATTTCGTGTTTAGAACATATTTTTGGCACATCCGGTCACTATAACTATCACCTAGTGACGCAGTTTTACATTTCTCACCTCCCTACACTCCCTACTAGTGTAGTAATCTATTCCCGGCTCATACTAGCCTTAGAGACAGTGTCTGTCTGATGCTGGTTATGTCAGCATGTTTATTGGGTTATCCGTATAGTGTGCTCACTGTGCTTTGGTGCATCAAGGTTGTCACTGATGTTTGTGTGTAAATATTAGAGTGACAGTAATAAAGTATGATGCATGAGTATGTATGTATCAGAAATCAAGAAGTAGTTTAACTACAATTGTAAGCAAGCACAGTAATTAAGCGTTAATTAAATTTTAATTAATTATACGGACACCTGGTTTTGTGAGGGTTGTCACAATCTTCCCCCGTTAGAGAAATTTCATCCTCGAAATTTGTACTACCTTACTCCTTATGGTTAAGTCACACACGTATATATATGAATAATATCGAAGTAGATAATCGTCAAATCGAAACAAACATTACTCACATTAGGTGAGTCCAAGAATATATAACAACCCGAATCCTAGGGTTGAAAGGTGTGTGCTGCTAGCATTGGGTGTCAAAGGTACAAGACGCATTTGACGTATAGTCTAGTGTAATCCAGCTAGCAGGGGTTCCACAAAATTGGAGTTTTGACTAATAAGATTTTCAAACGATTGGTTGCAATATGCAAACGAGTTTTCACAAATCATAGCACCCGCTATATGAACTCAAAAGCAACAACTCAACGTAATAGTAAAATGATCTATCAACTCCTGAATAAATGTCTGGCAAGGTTTAGTGTGTTGACATTTTTGAATGGTGAAAATACACCGAATGGAATACAAGCGAATCTGGTGTATCATTGTCTTGATTCGTAGTTGCATCAGAAATGTTTAAATGATAATTCAAACAAAAGTATGTGTGGTCTCGTGTGAAACGGTTAACCATGATTAGCACAAGCTACAAGTCTATGATGACACCACAAGGTGTCGTAATGGCATTATCCAATAATAGTGGTGACTGAAAAAGTTCACCGCGTTTGAAATCAAATGAAAGTGTACTGAGACAATCTGAAGATTTGATTTATACCATGTTATAGAGTTTCCAATTAAATACGAAACATCAAAGAACCACTGTTTCCAATCGAAGATGAAAAGTAATAAGTACCGCAAGGCATTTGATTGACCACGAAAGAATCGTCAGGAGGTACATTGTGCTTATGAAATGAATATATGTACCATTGCCTTAACACACAATTGTGTTGAGACCGCTTTGATTGTGAAGATCCAAAATGGATTGTTAACAACTAAATAGGGAATTAAATCCATGTACGAAGTGAGTAACCAAATTAGCGCAAGCTTCAATTTTTGTGAAAATATCACCGCAAGGTATCGAAACAGATAAAACGTTTTAGTGGAGTCGCAGACCAACCAAATCTACTACGACTCGAAATGAAAGAATCTCTGCAAAAATAGTTGAATATGATGCTCCCAATACATCATATAGCGTTTCAAGTTAAACCTGTGAACTGGATAAGTTCAAGCAATTGAACTTGGTTTCAACGTAACCCGACAATAAACGTATGTATCATCAAGGAATTCTCGGCATGGTAGCAAAATAAACCATGAATGTAACTTGAAAGAAAGCGGTTTCAAGAAAGTGTGTTGGCTTGGTAACAAAAGAGCCAACAATAACAATAATGTAGGTTACTCGAATCAGGAATCAGTAATTTGTTCTAGCAAAATAATATGTAGATTCCAATGAAATGTTTATTCAAAACGAAATCACATGCGTAGCAAATGATGCCTGTATGTCAGGTAAGTTCCCAAAAAGAACAACGAGTATCTGCTAAAGTGGAGAAATGACCAGATATCGAAGCAAATGTGTGTTCGCTCTCAGCGAGAAAATTATCGTGATGCAACTACCATTAAGGGGAGTAGAGATGTAAACATCTACTCACCAGAAGTAAAAGAAATCCAAGTACTCTCTGTTTGGTCAACGGAACTGGTATATGCGCCAGGTTAATGATGGTTGGTTGAGTTGACAGATATGGTTCCTAAATAAAAACCCTTACGAGTTTGGACCTGGTTTCCCAGAGGTCCTAAATATATGTTTTCTAAATCCTCCAGATTTCGTGTCCCATGTGGGTCCGATTTGTACATTGTGTAGGAAGCACCGTTTTTGGTGTTCGTCTAAGAACAAGTCATTGTCCCACAATTTTCCCGGTATACTTTCCTCCTGAATTCACTGCTAACGACACTCGATCGTCGACTAGTCGTGTAATAGTAGTTTGGATCCTTACAGTCAGTTATGTAAGAGGTTCGTTAATTCCTCAGCAAGTGCCACCGACTTTGGTTGGCTAGCTCGTCCGACTCCCGGCCATTTAAAAGTCATTCGTCCTTTCTTTTGGCGAGCAGAACTGAGGTTATCCAAAGCAAAAGTTTTGGTCTGTTATCTTCCTTCTCTATCAACCACTGAGGTTACACTGTCAATCCTTGCATCTCCGGGAGTGTAAGTCGCCACGATGCATCGGCTACAGGCGCGGTGCCTGGGATTAAATCGATGCGAAAATTTGACTTGTCGTTGAGGAGATAATTCTAGCTAGTCTTCGAGGAAGACTTCAGGGTATACTCCGATCACGGGGGTATCGTTAAGTTTTAGTTCTTCGGCTCCCTTGTCCCCGACATGAGCCAGGAAACAACACATCCTTCCCACAACAACTTTCGTGCCTTAATTAATTCGTGATCGGTGGTGGCGTTTCCTGCTTCGTGAGTCACAATCGTTCCTTCATTCGTCATCGAGGTGCGGATATCAATCTCCGCTCGATCGCTTGCCTACTAATACATCCAATTACCACGTTGAAGCTTCCCAACTCAACTGGCAATAGATCTAGCGTAAACTTATGCTCTCCGGGTTCTATCTTGCCGATTCCAGATACTGCGCTGGCTTCCACTAGCTTCCCCTAAGCTAGTTCTAATGGGTACTGGAATATCTACTTACTCGCTACTTAAACCAATTTTGCTTTCAAACTCTAGAAGTGCGAATCGTAAAATTTGCAACAGTATTTGGCAATACAGATGCATAATATTGCGTAATATGGGACGTACCGATATCTATGCTTGGATCCCTAGCGTGTCTCCCTAGCTCTGGTGGGGGGCTTTCATCCTTGTGCCTGATTATTTTTAGGGCAATACCTTCTGAAATTCTTTTTGCTTCCACAGTTTAAACATCCTCGAGCACGTTTCTGTTTATCACTCATTCTGCATCGACAATTATCATTGTCGTTGTCCCCTTCGTGATTCTCACTACCTTCTTGGCCCCCATTACTATGTTCAGTATTTTGCCAACAAGTTTCCTTGACATGTCCCACCTTGCCGCAGTTACCACAATTTCCATATTTGCATCGCCCGACATGATAACGTAAACAATTGTCGCACTTAGGTAGGATACCCTTGTAATCTTTTCCCTTCTTGGCCTTCTTCTTGTTACTTACCCGAGTAACCATCTTGAAATTTGCGAGCCTTCTCTTGTTATCCCCAGATGTCTCTATAGCAGTCTCCTTTTTCTCCTCCGCAGTGGAAAATTCTCCCCGTCTAACTGCTTCTTCCGTGAGTTCCATGCTTATGTTGATAGCCTCGATGATCGTTGAAGGTTTAGATGTTGTTACCAGGCTTAGAATCTGAGGTGCCAATCCCCTTATGAACTGTTCAATTCTCTTAAACTCTGGTGCCCCCAGGAGTAAGGCAACTTGTGATAATTCGTTAAATCTCTGCACATACTCCGCTATCTTTGGTCCTTCCATTTTCAAGTTCCACAGTTTTGTTTCCAGCTTCTGGACTTCTGCCCTCGAGCAATATCTCTTACGCATCATATCTTTCAGTTCGTCCCACGTCATAGCATACGCAGCGGTCTCGCCCATTGTCCGAACTTGATGGTTCCACCATGACAGAGCCTCATCCACCAATAGTCCAGTTATATACTTGACTTGATGTTCAGGGTCACATTTGCTCAACTGTAAAACAGAATCTGTCTTTTCAACCTAGCGTACGACGGCTAAGGCGCCCCCAGTGCCGTCGAACTCTCGAGGTGTGTGGTCCAAAAATTTCTTGTAGGTGCAGCCTGCAAGGTAAGCAACATTATTCGCGTAAAGCCTTAGCAAGGCGCTCATGGAAATGTCCTAACGTTTTGTAATGTGTCTTAAAGGACTAGACATTACCGTTAGGGGGGTTATTTCCCGAGGTACCTCCGCTGCAATCGGAGCGACCGGCCTCGTACCGTGCGATGGCGTGTAAGAGGCGCTCTTGCATTTCTGCCTCTGTTGTCGGTAGGGGGTTGTTGATATCGGTGTTCCCTTGAGTCGACATCTTCCTAGAAGAAGGTCGGTTAGGTTAGGTATAATTTGCTTCGTGCGTGCATTTGGTTGTTTAGTGGTCAATAGTACATACACATAGCCGGTTACCATATCAACCAATCAAATAATAGTATGATCATAGTATGACCAAGTAATTCAGTAATTATGTTTAATGAGAGCATAGCAAGTAAGCACGTAGTATTATAATTATAGCACACACACATAGATCAATGACGTGCTTAGCGAAGACCTAGCGACTGAGCTTTCATTGGTTATTGGCCACAAGGTGTTGTCGCATGTTTAAAGATGATTGGGCTTTCATTATCCTTCGGCCGCATTCACTGTGTCTAACAAAATGTATCACATCGAAAGGGACACAGGGTCACCCTACCCTTGTCCAATAAGTATATTAGTGCATCAAAATTTTGTAAACAGAAGTGGTCCTCAAAAGTCTCCGCAATCCTGGCTTATCATTAGTGTCTTTACCCAAGTGTAATGCAATCCGCATAATCCAGAAACCAACTATACTGGTGACTGAGGTGGAGGAGGAAAGAAAAGTAAACTGTTAATGCGTGTGAGTCCCTCCTCGAGCTTGTATATACGTTGAAGTAATTATCTGCTCTGTCGCTCGATAGTAAAGAAATAAGTATCAGAATCCTGGGAACGATGTAATAGCAACGGTCGAGAGCGCAAAAGGAACTTTGACGTATGTGACGAATCAAAGTATGCTGGCAATAGACAGGGTGGAGGACGGGGTGTCTTACATAAACTTTTCAGACAATATGCTGTCTTGTGATGTAGTCACTTAAATCATGTTTTCGGTTAAGTAATGTTTTGCATCTGAAGTTGCCAATTGTGTTGTCAGCTCAAGCTCCAACATTCTGCGACTCATATCCTCAAACTGTAGCTGACGTGACAGGTGTATTCATCCAGTGTGTAGCCTCCACTACGTGAGGGATGGTAAGGGTCTAAAATCTGCATAGTGTATTATAGGATCCATCAAATCGGCTCGTACAGCGATGTAGCGATGAAAAGTGTAAACGGTGCGGCCTGTAAGGCCGTAAAAAATGCTGCTGTAGCAAAAGGATCGTTACGAGGGTACTGACCTGGAGTACCTTTCCGGGGCGTAGGTATGTCTTGAAAGAAAGCGGTAGGCGCGTTGGCGCAATGGACGTCGGCCTTCACGAGAGCAACATCAGCGGTTGAAGGTGTAGGAACAAACGTTTCAACCAATAAGGAGATTGTCAGGTGCTGGTACTGGGTTAGATAGTAGGGGTACAATGTCTAGTAAACCAAAAGTATCAGGGTCACAATCAAGCAAGGGTGTAAGACTAGCAGTTGCAACATCAGGCTGACTCAAAAGGTGCAGAAGCTAGCTCAGCGGCAGGCCCTGGGTCGTGTAACGGTGTGGTGCCTCGAGCAAGTGATAGTGCAGCAGCCATGTCGTCGTCTTCTTGTGTCAGTAGTAGAATGCTGTACTCCAGCTGTTTGTAAGGTTGCAGGTATCACAGACTCAAAGAAGTCTGAATGCACGCTAGAATCAGAGGATGGCTTGTTAACAGGGATCTTAAGAAGTGAAGTTAGTAACAGTGTTTTCATTTAATCTTCCATTATCATGGGTGTCAGTAGAAGGACCATCAGTAATCATGTCTACGTCATCATTAATCGTTCGTCGAGTAGCCCACCTCTGGAAGGAATGTCCACAGGAGGCGCATTGCCGAGGATTGGAGCCATAGTGTGCTCACCATCGGGATGACCAGTGATGAAGTGGTCATGGATCGAAACAATAGTGACAGAAGATTCTTGTCAGAGAAGCCATTAGCATGGGTAAAGTATTACAAGAATATGGTAGCGCGGACTGTTGAAAGTCGCCCTCGTCCCTGGTCAGCATATCAGGATCACTCTCAGTGTTTGTCGTAAATATCTCTGGCGCAGATGTAGTCTCATCGTCTGTGGCGGCGGCTATAGGGTTATCAATGTCTGATAACTCGCCTTCTAAGTAGTGCGACGTGTGTGCCGGTCCATAATAGTCATGGTACGTATACCCATAGCAGTTATTAACAATTAGCGTATGCAAACATTCGCCACATGTGCACGTATATCAATAATCATCAATTAAGCAGTAACAATGCAAGCACGTAATCATCCTAGTCTTCCCCAGACTATCCTCTCAGCCTCTCAGACTGAACTTCCTAGCCTCTCAGACTAAAATCTCCAAATCTCCCAGATTGAATTCTCAAACTAAAATCTCCTGGTCTCCCTGACCTAATTCCTCCTGGTCTCCCCGACCTAATTTCTCCTGGCCACCCCGACCTAATTTCTCCTGGTCTCCCCGACCTAATTTTTCCTGGTCTCCCCGACCTAATTTTTCCCCAGTCTCCCTGACTGGACTCCCTCAGACTCCCCGACTGAGCTATAAATTTAAATTTGGGGATGTGTATTTGTGCCTTTTTTGTTTGTAAAAAAAAAGGTTTGTTCCTTGGATCTGGACGTATAGTGTATGCAATGTAAAAGTGTTTGAAAACATTTTCGTGAGAGCCCTGATGATCATAGTCTAGACTCGAGAAAGAATCCTAGTTCGCTATGAACGAGGCTCTGATACCAAGCTGTCACACCCTGGCTTTGCGGAAGCGTGGGTTTATTTGGTGTGACTTCTTAATACCATAGCAACAATCATAACAATGCTATATGATAAAAACATGAGATGTTCATCCATTCATAAAGTTTAGAAAAATCCCATTTTCAACAATCACAAAATAAGTTACAAACCTTAACTTGATTTAATTGAGTTTGTAAAGACTTAGCAAACGACTTTAAACAATACTAGGTTTAGGGGTATGTAACCCGTCCAGGAAGAGGTTACACCTTCTAAACCCTGGATGACTTCTTTATTCAAACGCAGCTTGAAAATACGTGCATACAGTGCCAGATCCGTTAGTTTCCTGAAATACATGTAGTTTGAAAAATCAACCTAAAGTTGAGCGAGTTCATGTGAAAGTGAGTATGTAAAACCTTTAAAGTACGTCCCAATGTAAAAAGGTTTAAGTACGTCCCGATGTAAAAATGTTTAGGTACGTCCTGATGTAAACATGTTTAAGTACGTCCCGATGTAAAAATCGTTTAAGTACGTCCCGATGTAAAAATTGTTTAAGTACGTCCCTCGGTCCTACAACGAGGATTAATGGCCTTTAGTTCCACCTACCCACTCACATGATCTGTACGTCCTAACCCTCCTTAAGCTAGCCATACCGTGTATAAAAATGTCCTTAATAATTGTAACATGTATTTCACCCCCGAAGTATAAAAAATGGAAACAGTTAAGAGAAAAGGGGGACATGAACTCACCAAAGTGCGTCTCTAACAAGAAATCTCCCGGTTAACCTGCTGTTCGACGACCTACACGTACTAACTCCTATTAGACGGACGGCCGTGCCTTAGCTTAAGGTTTAATGTCTTTGGAAATAGTTAGGCAACTATTTCGTAATTACACTTCGTAATTATTTTGTAAATATATTCCTTCCCAAGGATGGGGGTTTTAATACATGTGCGTTCGTATAACTTCGAGATATATTATTAAGTCTCACTTAATGTAATATATTTTATTTCATTTGTCTAAAATACTCTACTTTCAACATGTAAATATTTTTCCCAAAAATATTACATTTTATTCCATATAATTTTCCAAAATAATACTTTTGTCAAAATACACACTTATGAGTATTTTCTGAAAATACGTAAGTTACGTTGTAAGGTTCGGGTGGTATAAATAATACCGGTGTAACTTAAATATTTATTGTGAAGGCGTTCGCGTTATTTTGGAGCCGTGAATATTCAGTGTATTCTAGTAATATTATTTTTACCCTAAAAATAATATTTGTATAGTTCACAAAATAATCATAAAAAAATTCACACAAGTGCTATTATGAAAAATATATATTCTAAATATATATTTAACAAGTTTTATTTGTGAAAATCCCACCTCCGACACTTGGTTATTTTGTAATAAAAATCATGGCAAAATTTGTTTGGAAAATCAAGTTAAAAATATGTTCATAACACTTGTTGTAAAAATATTTTCCAAGTGTTATATTCCTGGAAAAATTTCGCCAGAGTTTCCTCTGTAACTGGAGGTGGCCACGCTTTCAAGCGTATCATTTTCTTTTATAATTTCAACCAACAATGTTCCCAACATCAACAAACAATATTTCAACACTAAACTAGTCAAAAATATACGTAAGTCGCAAACACATGAACTTGTGGGTTATGTAAAAGTGTGTAGTAACCTTCCGGTGTTTTTAGTAGATCTTTCTATTTTTATAAATGAAATCGGTTTCTTAAAAATCTTATTTTTAAAGAAAGTGTAAGTTTACAACTTCTTGTCAAAAATCTCAAAATAATTCTTTGTTAAAACCTTTCGTTACACAAGTGTCTACACACTTGTTTGTTCACAAAAACACCTTTAGTTTAGGAAAGATCCGGTTTTAAAACATGGTTTCGTCTTACAGTTGGTTCTTCGAAAATACCACTTGTAGATCCTTAGATCTACTAGTTTAGAACTCCATTTCATAAGAAAATTTGTTTTTACACAAGTTCATGTTTATGTTCGAAAGGGTTCGTCATCTAATAACTTTTCGAATTAACATAAGGCTAGTTCATGCTCCATGAACATGATCTAGCGTGGTTTGGTGACGATCCATTCCAACACTAGCAATCAACAACAATAAATAATCATAATAAAACTAGTTTCAAAAGTTTTACACTAACATTCATTCATTAACCACCATGTTTATTATTTTTAGTAGACTTTTAGTTTCGATCTCTAGTGTTCATAATTTTTACCCGTTAAATTTCTTATTAACCACGTTAGATATGAACAATAGGGTTTTTAGAGTCACTTACTACTAGCTCGAGGCTAGGGAAGAAACTAGACGAAAAACGGGTGGTTAATAGCGTTGCGGTGAGGTCCTTGGCAATCCTTAAGCACCGAGCCTCCTTATACGTGATCCTTCACACTTGTATGATAATAGAATAGCTTGATCAAAATGGAAAAATGGATGTGGGTGGGGCTTGGTTCTCGGCCGAAGTCAACAATGGGGAAAAGAAGAGAGCCAACTTTGTTTAAGTTTTGGTGTAAATGAATCATGATCTTGCATGTAATTATATAATCCATATTGAGGCTTTTGTCCAATAAACAATATGCCAAGGAGATATTAGACAAGATAGAATAAAATAATCAAATCTTGTAAAAGTGTGTCCCCTCATAGGACCGTTCGGTTAACAAGGGGTGGGGTAATAGTTTGTTTTCAACTAATTTAGCTAAGTTATAATTAGTTTAGTTAGGGATTTAATTTAGTGTAATAGTGTGTAGTAAATTATAACGGGTGTTAGGGTATTCGGGGACCCTAACTGGCTCAGAAAAAAAAAAACAATGTCAATGACAATATTTTTATGTCCCGGGTTAAGTCCGGTTGTACGGTTGGATATTACTCCGTTAAAGTGCTAAATAAGTATTTAAAGTGCCGTTAATATTATTTTTAGTGACACAATAAATTCCTGACACTTTGGAAAGTGTCTAGTAATATTTTTCTCATGTTCTGGCACTTTACTAGTTAAATGAATGCTGAATTTTATATTAAAGTGCAGAATTTCGTGTTTAGAACATATTTTTGGCACATCCGGTCACTATAACTATCACCCAGTGACGCAGTTTTACATTCCTCACCTCCCTACACTCCCTACTAGTGTAGTAATCTATTCCCGGCTCATACTGGACTTAGAGACAGTGTCTGTCTGATGCTGGTTATGTCAGCATGTTTATTGGGTTATCCGTATAGTGTGCTCACTGTGCTTTGGTGCATCAAGGTTGTCACTGATGTTTGTGTGTAAATATTAGAGTGACAGTAATAAAGTATGATGCATGAGTATGTATGTATCAGAAATCAAGAAGTAGTTTAACTACAATTGTAAGCAAGCACAGTAATTAAGCGTTAATTAAATTTTAATTAATTGTACGGACACCTGGTTTTGTGAGGGTTGTCACAGTCGGACTCTCGGTGAATTTTAAATAAATTATTCCGTGGACTGTGGTCAGAAAAAGATACATCTGATTTCAGTCCGGAAAATGAATTTTTATAAAATATTAGTAATGAACTGGACCCCGATATTTTTACACAATAAAATTTGGAACGTTTAAGACATTCAGTAAAAATTTGGGAATTTTTGGAATAAGTTAACTATTTTATTAAAATGTCCGAAAATAGCCGGTTTTGAATATTAATGCTGAAATGACATAAGTTATAATTTGCATGTCTAAATGTCGGGTAGGTTATCTGTGAATGATATAACATGTTATATGTGTTATGTGCATCATCGTATGTTTGTTTATGAGTGGGGAATGGATGGGAAACTTATATGGGCATAAACCATTAAAGTAATGCATGTTATGTGATAGATACATGTAGGAACTTTGTGCTCTATTTGAAACAACTAAATGACTAACTGGTAATCATACTAGGACGTGATTGACCAACCTTGATTGTTAGCTATTTGTGAGAGTCAAACCGAGCAACCGAGGTGAGTTCACACTTTTCTACAAAGCATGGTAAATTCTCGGTAGGAATTGGAATGGGTTCAGGAATAGGGATTCCTCTTCCATTGGGACGCGTTCAGGAATGTGAATTCCTCGTCCTTGGGACGTACTTAGACTTACTGGACTAGAACTTTATCAGCGAAGTCCCTCCCTTTCGTATCGACTTAATCGCCGAGGCTATGGCGAGCGGGTCATTAGTTAATAGCGCTATTAGGTTTAACAAACCTCACACCGTGTGGGTGTGTACTAATGGACTATGGCACGTCGGTGACGATAGACACCGACGCTAGGGCACAATTGATTTTTGTTAGTAGTCGATATGATAAACGAGTCTGGTAGTTTAAAATAATGGGGTAGCTCCCCACGGCCGGAGTGCCGGGCTAGATAGCCAGGGAAGGTGAACATGGGATGGTTAACTAATAAATGTTTTTCGAACTATGGGGTGTCCCCCACAGCTAGATAGCTGATTAAGATTAAACTATGTTTTTGGAAACAACTCTAAAATGGACAACCAACCGTGAACTCACTCAACTTTGTTGTTGACTCGTTACTACATGCTTTACGGGTTGCTAGATGCTTTTGGAGCTTGCACGAGGAGAAGGTTGTTGTGGAATATGTCCCGTGTTAAATATTAAATCCGTATGAACTTATTAAACCTACGTTTTGGACTTTAAACTTATGAACTATGGACTTATGTTTTGAACTTACGTTTTATGCTTCCGCTGTTAACTTAAAACTGGTTACTGTCTTATGGTCACTAATTGTATTGTGGTTGGTCATACTTACTTAATTACATTGTTCAATATGATTGGTGGCTCGATCCTGGTCATGTCACGCCTCCAGGCGGTGATACTCTGCATGGTGGATTTTGGGGGTGTGACAGATTGGTATCAGAGCCATTGGTTATAGAGAACTTGGTTTTAATAAGGGAAAAAGTTTTTATTAAAACCAGACTATAACCTGTACAGTGCTCAACGATCCACAACGACGCTTCGCTCCACGTGCAAGACTCGACACTATAGGTGATACGATTTATGTTTATATTACCTACTTGTTAGTTACATGGTACATTGTTCATGGTATGCATTAGTTAACGTGATAACTGCTATTTGAACCTTATGTGCTTTCTCTTTTCTGTCACTCCACACTTACGCACTTGCGACACCTTTCTTACGTGTGTCCCTTCGATGTGAAGATCATGAGTGGACGTCTCGACATGACCCAGGGTCAGCTGACGACCTGGATCAACGAACGGATTGCTGAAGCCTTAGCAACCCAAACAGGGAGTCAACCCATGCACCCTCAAATACGCATGGGCACCTTCAAGGCGTTCCTAGAATGCAAACCTCCCACTTTCGACGGCACTGAAGGGACAATCGGCCTTCTACACTGGATCCGGAGAATCAAATATACATTCGAAGAGAGTGAAAGCCCTGCCAGCAAACGAGTAGAGTACGCTACTGGCATATTGCAAGGGAAAGCGTATTCTTGGTGGAACGCACAGGTTCAGATGCTCGGATTGGCAGACGCGAATGCCATCCTCTGGAGCGACTTCAAGGATTGGATTAAGGAAGAGTTCTGCCACCTGGACGACCTTCTGAAACTTAAGATAGAGTATTATAGTTTGAAGATGGAAGGCTCAGAGATTGAGGCATACACAAAGAGGTCCAACGACTTGGCTGCCTTATGTCCTAACATGTCACAACCCATATCTAGGCGAATCAAGCTATACCTCAGAGGCTTAGTCCCGGAAATCCAAGGGTCTGTAAGTGCGGCCAACCTTCCCACAATCCAGCAAGTCGTTCGTTTGGCGCACCAACTCACTGATCAGGCAGTTGAGCAGAACAGGCTGCCCAAGCGTGTTAGCGCTACTACTACTACTGATACTCCCAGTGATAACAAGCGCAAGTGGGATGGAAATTCGGGCAAGGGTTCTACTTTAGTTCGGTCTCAGCAGAGAAAGACTGATGAATTCCAGAGTCCTGGTCAGCAATCTTCTGGTAGTCAAGGACATGGTGGATACCGAGGGAACCACCCCAAGTGCAACCGGTGCAACAAGCATCATAGCGGGCGGTGCCACAAGGGTCGTTGTCTGAGGTGTAACAAGCTGGGTCATGAAGCCAAGGATTGCAGGAGACCACGTCCTGTGAATCAGAATCGCCAACAACAACAACCAGCTCCACAGAACCATCAGCAGCTGGGCAATAAAGGATACTTTCAGTGCGGCGCTGAAGGCCACTTTAAAAGGAACTGTCCTCAGCTGAATCAGAATCAGAACAACAACAACCAGGGAAACGGGAACAACAATGGAGGCAATAATGGAGGCAACAACGGGGGTAACAATATCGGCAATGGTGCCAGGGGACGTGTCTTTATGCAGGGTCAGGGTGATGCAAGGAACGATCCCAACGTTGTGATGGGTAAGTTTCTTCTGGACGACTTCTTTGTTATTGTTTTATTCGATTCGGGTGCCGATACTAGTTATGTGTCTTAAAAGTTAGTCAAATGCTTAAGAGCACTCCAACAAATTTGAACACCAAACACACGGTAGAACTAGCCAATGTTAAAAGTCTTAAAGCCACACACATAGTTAAAGGTTGTAACCTCGTCTTAGCTGGTCAGACTTTCTCTATCGATCTTATTCCTATCACACTAGGTAGTTTCGACGTCGTTCTTGGGATGGATTGGCTATCTCATCATCAAGCGGAAATTCTTTGCAACGAGAAGATTGTCTGCATCCCTCGTTTTGGTAAAGAGCCCCTCGTGATTCATGGCGACAAGAGTGGTGCTGTCGTAGGCATTATCTCTTTCCTTAAGGCCTAGAAGTGTTTGCGAAAGGGCCACACTGCCATTCTAGCACTCGTTACTGACACATCAACGGAAGAGAAGAGAATTGAAGACATTCCTATTGTGCGCGGTCTTCATGGATCTCATGAACCGAGTATGCAAGCATTACCTGGATAAGTTCGATATTTTTTTCATCGACGACATCCTGATCTATTCTAAGAGTCAGGAGGAACACGAGCAGCATCTACGACTTATGCTGGAACTTCTTCGAAAAGAGCAGTTGTATGCCAAGTTTTCGAAATGTGACTTCTGGCTTCGTGAAGTCCACTTTCTAGGCCACGTGGTAAACAAGGATGGGATTCATGTGGATCCATCCAAGGTTGACTCGATCAAGAACTGGCCTGCACCCCGCACACCAATAGAAATCCGCAAATTCTTGGGTTTGGCAGGATACTACATAAGGTTTATCAAAGATTTCTCCAAGGTTGCGCAACATCTCACTTCACTGACTCAGAAGGGTTTCACCTATCGTTGGGGTGATGCACAGGAGTCCGTATTTCAACACTTAAAAGATAGACTTTGTAGCGTGCATATCCTCTCATTGCCTGAAGGCACGGATGATTTTGTGGTTTATTGCGACGCTTCCATCCAAGGACTTGGTTGCGTGTTGATGCAACGTGATAAGGTCATTGCCTACGCATCACGCCAACTTAAGGTTCACGAAAGGAACTACACTACACATGACTTGGAACTGGGAGCAGTTGTTTTCACACTTAAGATATGGAGACATTACCTGTATGGTACCAAGTGCACCATTTACACCGATCACAGGAGTCTCGAGCATATCTTCAAGCAAAAGGAGTTAAACATGCGTCAACGCCGATGGGTCGAGCTCTTGAATGATTACGAATGTGCGATCAAGTATCATCCGGGCAAAACCAATGTTGTGGCCAACGCCCTCAGTCGAAAGGATACCCTACCTAAGTGTGTAGGTGCTTTACAGCTTACCATCCAATCCAACCTTCCCGCTTAGATTCGAGATGCTCAGGTAGAAGCCTTGAAAGCAGAAAACATCAGGGCTGAATCCTTACGAGGATCGAGGCAGCGGTTAGAACAAAAGGAAGACGGTGCACGCTATGTAAACGGACGCATCTGGGTTCCACTTTATGGAAACTTACGTGAGCTTGTGATGAATGAGGCACACAAGTCTCGTTATTCGGTACATCCTGGTTCGGATAAAATGTACCACGGCCTCAACACTACGTATTGGTGGCCTGGCGTGAAAGCCCACATAGCAACCTACGTCAGCAAATGTTTGACTTGTGCGAGAGTCAAAACCGAATATCAGAAACCATCAGGCCTACTTCAACAACCAGAGATAGCTAAATGGAAATGGGAGCAAATTTCCATGGATTTCGTTACTGGTCTGCCTAGATCTCAATACGGAAACAATACCATTTGGGTGATCGTGGATCGACTGACCAAGTCTGCACATTTTCTGGCTATCAAGGAAACGGATAAGTTTTCTACTCTAGCAGACATTTACCTAAAAGAAGTGGTGTCAAGGCACGGAGTGCCAACCTCCATCATTTCTGATCGTGACGCGCGTTTTACCTCCGAACTGTGGCAAGCCATGCATAAGTCTTTTGGCTCACGTTTAGATATGAGCACCGCTTATCACCCACAGACGGATGGGCAATCTGAACGCACCATCCAAACCCTTGAAGACATGCTTAGGGCATGTGTAATCGATTTTGGTAATGGCTGGGAAAAGCACCTCCCGCTGGTGGAGTTTTCGTATAACAACAGCTACCACACCAGCATCCAAGCCGCTCCGTTCGAGGCATTGTACGGACGCAAATACCGATCACCTCTCTGTTGGGCAGAAGTTGGTGACAGCCAAATCACTGGCCCAGAACTGGTAGTAGATACAACCGAAAGGATTGCTCAGATACGACAGCGAATGGCGGCAGCTCGTGACCGTTAGAAAAGCTATGCTGATAAAGGAAGAAAACCACTCGAGTTCCAGGTTGGGGATCGAGTGCTACTCAAAGTCTCACCTTGGAAGTTCGATTTGGGAAACGAGGCAAACTCAATCCGCGTTATGTCGGACCATTCGAAATCATCGAGAAAATTGGCAAGGTCGCCTACAGGTTGAATCTACCTGAAGAACTCAGCGGAGTTCACAATGTTTTCCATGTGTCGAATCTGAAGAAGTGTCTGTCAGATGAGACCCTCATAGTTCCTCTCAAGGAACTCACAATCGACGACCAGCTGCGATTCGTCGAGGAACCAGTAGATTATGGATCGAGATGTTAAGATCCTCAAGCGTACCAGGATACCTCTGGTCCGAGTTCATTGGAATGCTTGTCGTGGCCCAGAGTATACCTGGGAACGAGAAGACCAAATGAAACTCAAGTATCCCCAGCTGTTTAAGAGAAACGCAACCACTACTGAGGCTGAAGCTACTGCAGAATTTCGGGACGAAATTCCAAATCAACGGGGGGATGATGTGACACCCCAGGAAAACCAGGAAACCAACGCAACTTAACTAGCTTCCTCAGTAACCACGCACTAAATTTCGGGATGAAATTCTCTTAACAGGGGGAGAATGTGACAACCCTCATAATCCCATGTATCCGTACAATCTATTAATGTTAATTAAAGTACTTGATGACTGTGCTGAATCTTTTAACTGCTCCCTGATTACTGTGTTACGCTTACATGTATTTGTTAACATACTAATAGTATACATAAAAGTTACTAAATAGTCCGGTACGCCTTCCTGAGTGTTAAGAATTAAAAACATTGCAAAAATATATATGTAAGACACTTTACGAATTAATTAAGAACTTTAACGGAATAGTGTCAAACCGAACAACCGGACTTTACCCGAAACACAAAAATATTGTCAAACACATTAATTCTATTTTTTTAAGCTAGTTATGATCCCCGAACATCATAACACCTCCTAAAAATATCTACCAATTGAAGTATGTAACTAACACTTGATTTATAACTAGAATGTAACCAAATTGGTTGAACCCTATACTAGACCCCCCCCCCCCACTACATTACGGCCCACATGGCCTATTCTAGAGATCTCCCTTGATCTTACTTGATCTTGTAGGATTTGCTAAGATATATGCTATGTACTTATGAGACATAATATCCCATGGACTAATCCCTAAAGTTGGATATAAGAGTTACATGTAAGTAAGAGAGCTCATTCTATGCAACACCTTCTTCCTCACTCTCTCCCTCCATGCTTTCGGCAGCCACCACCAACCACCCTATCACCACCATCAACTCCCTTTCTAGCCATTTTACATACACACAAAGGTGCAAGGAGTCATACAACTAAGCTCGGTGCGTTCGGAAGTGGAAGGACCTTCTCTATTCGCTATTAACCACCACATTTCTTCACCCGAACTCCCCTAGCCTTGAGCTAGTGGTAAGAACTTAGATCCGTTCATTCTTTATGTTATTTAAGTGGTTAATAGATGTTTGATGATGAAAATCCATGAACACTAAAGAACCATGAACAAAGTCTTGCATATAAACTAACTTGTAATGAAACATTGATGAAACATGATGAAGTGATGATAAACTGAAGTTGTCTTGATTATGTTACTGATTTAATTGCTGATCTACTTGTAATATTGATGTTTGATGTTGTTGTGGTCACTAAACATGTTAACGGAATCAATCGAACACAAGTTAGAAAGTTAAAGAATGAAAACAGAATCTGTCCAAGTTTTACAGCCAACTTCAGTTGGCTGTAAACAGGTCATAACTCAACGAAAAACTGATATTTCGAGTCTATAACGTGTTATTATGAAATACGGTTCTAATGGCACCGGAATCATAATTTTTGGACTTCGTTTACTATTTTTAAAGTGTCATTTTGTAACAGCAGCTAGAGCTGCATTTTTCTGCTGAAAATATGCGTTTTGTTTTCCGTCATAACTTGAGTTCTGTGTAGAGTTAGATCATGAAACTTGTACTGTAGATGACCACCAATGTATTTGTAATTCTCTCACTATAATTTCGTAAGTCGGACTCTCGATGAATTTTTAATAAATTATTCCGTGGACTGTGGTCAGAAAAAGATAAATCTGAGTTCAGTCCGGAAAATGAATTTTTATAAAATATTAGTAATGAACTGGACCCCGATATTTTTACACAATAAGATTTGGAACGTTTAAGACATTCTGTAAAAATTTGGAAATTTTTGGAATAAGTTAACTATTTTATTAAAATGTCCGAAAACAGCCGGTTTTGAATATTAATGCTGAAATGACATAAGTTGTAATTTGCATGTCTAAATGTCGGGTAGGTTATCTGTGAATGATATAACATGTTATATGTGTTATGTGCATCATCGTATGTTTGTTTATGAGTGGGGAATGGATGGGAAACTTATATGGGCATAAACCGTTAAAGTAATGCATGTTATGTGATAGATACATGTAGGAACTTTGTGCTCTATTTGAAACCACTAAATGACTAACTAGTAATCATACTAGGACGTGATTGACCAACCTTGATTGTTAGCTATTTGTGAGAGTCAAACCGAGCAACTGAGGTGAGTTCACACTTTTCTACAAAGCATGGTAAATTCTCGGTGGGAATGGGAATGGGTTCAGGAATAGGGATTCCTCGTCCTTTGGGACGCTTTCAGGAATGTGAATTCCTCGTCCTTGGGACGTACTTAGACTTACTGGACTAGAACTCTATCAGCGAAGTCCCTCCCTTTCGTATCGACTTAATCGCCGAGGCTATGGTGAGCGGGTTATTAGTTAATAGCGCTATTAGGTTTAACAAACCTCACACCGTGTGGGTGTGTACTAATGGACTATGGCACGTCGGTGACGATAGACACCGACGCTAGGGCACAATTGATTTTTGTTAGTAGTCGATATGATAAACGAGTCTGGTAGTTTAAAATAATGGGGTAGCTCCCCACGGCCGGAGTGCCGGGCTGGATAGCCAGGGAAGGTGAACATGGGATGGTTAACTAATAAATGTTTTTCGAACTATGGGGTGACCCCCACGGCTAGATAGCTGATTAAGATTAAACTACGTTTTTGGAAACAACTCTAAAATGAACAACCAACCGTGAACTCACTCAACTTTGTTGTTGACTCGTTACTACATGCTTTGCAGGTTGCTAGATGCTTTTGGAGCTTGCACGAGGAGAAGGTTGTTGTGGAATATGTCCCGTGTTAAATATTAAATCCGTATGAACTTATTAAACCTACGTTTTGGACTTTAAACTTATGAACTATGGACTTATGTTTTGAACTTACGTTTTATGCTTCCGCTGTTAACTTAAAACTGGTTATTGTCTTATGGTCACCAATTGTATTGTGGTTGGTCTTACTTACTTAATTACATTGTTCAATATGATTAGTGGCTCGATCCTGGTCATGTCACGCCTCCAGACGGTGATACTCTGCATGGTGGATTTTGGGGGTGTGACATATGAGATGTTATTTCATTATACTAACAAAATAAGAAAACTTAATAAATAATAAGAAAAAGGTTTTATGGGGGAAATTATCGCAATTTACGACAACTTTGCCACGACCTTTGATTTTTTTTAGTTTTTAAATTGTTTTCTTTTACTGTACTAACAAAATTTAATAGCTAAAAAATAACGTTTTGTGGGAAACTTGTTGCAACTTGCGGCAAGTTTTCTAAAACTTTTGAATTTTTTTAGTTTTTAAAATGGTTATATCATTATACTAATAAAAAATTAATAAATAAAAAATAACGTTTCAAGTTTGCCACAACTTTTAATTTTTTTACATTTTAAATTGTTTGTTTAATTGTACTAACAAATAACATAATTTAATTAAAAAAAGTCAAGTTTTGTAGGAAAACCGTGGATAGTTGAAAAAACTTTAGATTTTTTTTAGTTTTTAATTGGAAAATTGGTTTTTAATAAACCAACCTTTGCCCCATTGGTAAAAAATAATCCTACCTACGTAATTGGTATAAAATAATCCTACCTATCAACATCATGTTGGTTCTTAATGAACTTCCGTTAATTTTTTTGAACTGAAGTTAATTTTTAAGTTTTATTTATTACACAAACAGTCCCTGTAGTTATAATTTACTAGTTTTAACTATTTTGTAAAACAAAAAAACGTCAAGGACTGTTTGTGTAATAAATAAAACTTAAAAACTAGTAAATTACAACAACAAGGACTGTTTGTGTAATAAATAAAACTTAAAAACTAACTTCAGTTAAAAAAAATTAACGAAAGTTCATTGAGAACCAACATATTGATAGGTAGGATTATTGTATACCAATTACGTAGGTAATATTTTTTTACTAGCAATTATCATGAGTTATTAAACAGAAAAAAAAGGGTTATTGGATTTTATTAATTTTAACTTTCACTCATTAAACGACATTAATCCCAACTTAAAAAATTTGCTCTGTCAATCCTAACTTGTAAGAAATTTGCCCCACCCAATTTTTTTTTTGCTGACGTGACAACTTACGTGGTACAAACCTAGTTATTTGCTGATGTGTCTGGTTATGTTTATGCTTATATGGCACAAACCTACTTATTGGATTTTAATAATCCTAATTTCACCACCATGAACAACCACCCACCACCACCATCAGTCACCACCACCATCAACAACCACGACCACCAGCCGCCACCACCACCATCAACAACCACCTGGTAGGGTGGTGGTGGTTGTTGATGGTGGTGGTGGTGGTGGTGGAAGTGGTGGCTAACGTTGGTGGTTGTTGATGGTGGTGGTGAAAGTTAGGATTATTAAAATCCACTAATTAGGTTTGTGCCACATAAGCATACATATAAGTAGCCTGATTAGCCAATAACTATGTTTGTGTCATGTTAGAAAAAGGATATATGGGGTCAAATTCGTACAAGTTAGAAATGTCAGAGGGGATTTTTTAAGTCGAGATTCATGTAGACCAATGAGTGAAAGTTAATATTAATAAAATCCAAATAATATTTTGTGGAAAAATTGTCGTAAGTTGCGACAACTTTGCCACGATTTTAGATTTTTTAGTCTAAAAATTGTTTATTATATTGTATGAACAAATAACATGAGTTATCAAATAAAAAAAATGTTTTGTGGGAAAATTGTAGCAAGCTGCGGTAACTTTACCACATATTTTGATATTCTAGTTTTTAAATATGTTTATTTTTATCGTACTAACATTTAACAACCAAAGAGCCTTTGGCCTACCTATATCAAGGTGTTGGATAAGGCTTGCCTTTTCACGTGAAAGAGGGTTTGAATCTCATTGACAAAAATTAATCCTTTCAAGAAAAAAAAAACAATTAACAAAAATTGATAAACAATATAATTAAATTTTGTGGGAAAATCATTGCAAGCTGCCACAGATTTGCCAGTATTTTGAATTTTTTTAAGTTTTATAAATTGCACTAACTAAGAATAAAAGTTAATAAATTAAAAAAACAAAGTTTTGTGGGAACATAGTTAACTTTGTGACAAAATTGCCACAAATACAGGTTTGATGACTATCTTGTCGAAAAATTTTGGGAAAATATATGGTTTTTAATATTTGTCTAAAATTTGTGGGAAATTTATCAAAAAGTTGCCACAAATTTGCCACTATTTTGAATTTTTTTTAATTTTATAACTTGCACTAACTAATAATAAAAGTTAATAAATGAAAAAAACAAAGTTTCGTGGGAACATTCTTGGAAACATAGTTAACTTTGCAACGAAATTGCCACCAATACAGGCTTGGTGACTCTTGTCGAAAATTGTGGAAAATTTATGGTTTTTAATATTTGTCTAAAATTTGTGGGAAACTTGTCGCTAAAATTAAATTGTGGGAAATTTGTCAAAAAGTTTTGTAGCAAAAAATCGGTTTTCTAGTAGTTTTACGTTTCGTTCTAAATTTTGCGAGTTAACACGGCGCAACGTGTGTATATGGTTAAACGTTTTTACGTCGTCTATATTTTTCCCGTTTGACAGGTTCATCGTAACACGCGGGTTCTAGATTGACTTAGTTATATTTTTATATGTTTTACGTTTTGATTTAATTTTTTTCGCATTAACACGCCGCAAATTCAATGTTGGTGGTCGCTGGCAGTAGTGTAGTATTGGGATTTATGACACCCGGCTATTTTGAGCCTGTACTGTACTAGTGTGACACATGTTATGAATATATGAAGGCACTAAATTATTAAATATGACGTTAATTTGAGGTATTTGAAGTATTGGTAAACTCAAACTTTGTTAAGATTACGTTGGCAATAATAAAATAAACGCTTATCGCGTAACAAAGAAAATGCGGCACAAACGTCGGTGACCGTCCGGATAATGTTAAAATCCTAAAAATAGTCTGTTATGATTAAAATCCTATTTTTAATCATGTTCGTGAAGAAAAATTAATTAAAACGCTTAAAATCGTTATTTTGCGAATTTAAACGCATACTGCCCTATAAGAAGAGGGCATCGGCAGTTCAAATTCCTTGCTCATTCCCTCGATCTCTCTCTCAATTTCTGCATATTATACATAATTCCCGGGCATTATACCCCCCCCCCCTAATTAACAAAGTTCTGCCTCGTTGTAGGTATCATAACCCCTGGTTACGTATTAGATACGCTGCCATATTAATCTAGGGTTCCGTAACGGCTGTCGTGGTTCTGCCCGACGTAGTCCTTGGAATTCTGTCTCAGGGAGGGTATTACTAATGTAAATATTGGGTTATTATACTAACGCGTGTGCATTGTGTAATTAATAGATAATCACCAGGAAATCCTAAAGGAAAACCCTAGGACAACAATGTGAGTAATTCCTCTTTTCACAAAGTGTTTTCACAAAACCTAAATTGTTTTAAATTATATTTAACAGTGATTGAGTATTTGTGTTCTACAATTATCGTCGGTATGTTGGGGTTTTGTATACAAAATTTGTCACTACACTGTGATTAGTAACATGACCACAAGTCGGGTTGACAGTACCGTGGGTGGTAATTAAAGTAGATGGAAACAAATGTAATTGTGAGATTGCCCTCAATACTGTAAAACGGTTTTACCTGTCTTGATTAAACTGGGATTCACTCACCAGTATTTCCCATTGACAAAATGTTTTTACACGCGTTTCAGGTAACAAAATGTGAAAGCCAAGTAGAAGCCAGCTGGACAGCACTGAAGGCTTGGAAAAGTGGCTATAAAAGTTACCTAAATAAAGAGATATTTTATTTAAATAAAATAGGTTTTATCCCTATGAAAATGTGTGTATTTGAAACTTGGGATTTTTCCATATGTTTAATATTATAAAAGCGTGGTATTTTACTCTGATAAAATATTTCCTAACTACGGTCCTGATGTAAATTCCTCTGCCAAATTGATAATCACTGATACCACTGAAACTGGCCGCGGCCGCCCGTTCTCGGGTAATAAGGGGACGGGGGTAGCGACAGAAGGTGGTATCAGAGCTAAGCCACTGATTCAGCCACAGAAGTGTTCTCCTGACACCAAAATTTATTCAATATGTTAGGAAATAATCTACGGGATTTTGTGCATATCTGTATATTATTGTTATGTGTTATTTGACTATTTGTTAGTTTACAGTATGAGCGACCAAGGACCTTCAGACGCTTACCGTCAGTTGTCCAGCTCACCTAGGGACGAAGGCACCTCTTCACAGCCTACCCTCTCAGGGTATTCGGCTTACAACGAAGACGGGATATTCGTGTTCAAGGCCCAATCTGAAGAGCCATTCCCTCCCAAGAAGAGAGGATGGTTCAGCAGATGAGCGCATGGACGTAGAAAAAGGATGAAAAAGTTACAACAGCAGCGAGCTTTAACAGCCGCTAAGAGAAAAACGGATGCTCACACCCAGGATATGCTCAATAGGAGTCTAGAAAATTTTCATATATTAGCAACTACAACTGCAGACCCTAATCTAGAGCAACTCATAGCACCCCAGCCTTTACCACTATTTCCCACACAACCAATGGAAATTGAAGCCAACCCAGAAAACTAAATCCCAATGCCTGACATGGACCCAGCTGAGATACCTAGAATACCAACACCCCATCCCTCAGACCCAGACTACGACCCGAGGTTTGACGACCATAGGGATTACCAGCAACGCTACCCAATACCGGAGGAACCCATGCCAAACCTAGCAGCCTACCCAGACCTTAACCCTCTAGACCCCTACTATGATAATGACCAATACATCAGGGAAATTCTAGAAAACCCTTACCCTTACGAGGAACCCATGCCCCAGTTCCCAAACCCAGTACCTGCCCCTGCACCACCAATTAGCACTGAAAATGTGCAAGAACTCAGGACCTTTGGTGAGAAGATTTTAGAAGGAAGTGAGAGGATGAGGCAGATAGGAGAACAACTCGTCTGGAAATATGACGAACGTAATATGGAGTTCTGGATGAACCCATACCAATAAAAGTAATAATAATAATAATAAAATAATAATATATAATATGTGTGTATGTTTGAAATATATATATATATCTAGACAATAGTTACGGATGCATAATAGTATTGTAATTTTATATTTCAGT
This sequence comes from Helianthus tuberosus, assembly GCA_030545235.1. Classification (NCBI taxonomy): domain Eukaryota; kingdom Viridiplantae; phylum Streptophyta; class Magnoliopsida; order Asterales; family Asteraceae; genus Helianthus; species Helianthus tuberosus. Next base: position 152,434,976 of record CM060452.1, read on the forward strand.
TACAGTTTGTACTAGACGCATAATATATATATAAAATAGAGTAAAAAGTCGCAATGTTCGACGATTTTGATCAATATGATTGTTTGTATTGGATATTTTTTTGTGATATTAATACGTGGTAAATGTTTAAAATTCAGATGAACAACGAAGTGAACCAGGAAAACCAGAATAACAATAATAATGGAAACCAAGTGGATAACAGTTCCATCCAACACATAGTGGCACAAGGAATTATAGACGCGATGCCATATATTATTAAAACGGTTAAGGAAGCGGATAATAAAAGTAATAATGGCAGTAAACAACCTACGGAACCTGAACACAACGTAAACAATGGACCAATACTTCAAGTGCCCATTCCCAAAAGAAGAAGAACCATGTCTTATGGCTGTTCTTATAAAGAATTCTGGTCTTGTAAACCAATGGAATTCTCGGGCAATGAAGGAGCCGTTGCAGCTCTACCCTGGATAGAAAAGACTGAGGCAGTCTTAAAAATAAGCAAGTGCGCGGAAGAGGATAAGATAATGTTTGCTTCCAATCTGTTTAAAAACTCAGCCTTAGAATGGTGGAACACTATCCTCCAGTCTAGGGGAAGTGACCGAGTCTACAATATGGAATGGGAGGAATTTAAAAACATGGTGGAAAGGAAATTCTACCCTCCCAATGAAAAGGAACAGATAGCAAATAAGTTCCTAAACCTTAGAATGACTGGAGTGGATAGTAAAGGTTACACTACGCTATTCTTCGAATATTCTAGGATAGTGCCGACCCTTGCATCACCAGAACCTGTATTGATCTCCCGCTACATATGGGGATTAATCAGTGAGATTAGGCATGTAGTCAAGGGGGCTAGACCTCAAACTATAGAAGAAGCTGTAGAACTAGCAAATACCTTAACTGATGAGTTAGTACGTACACGAGAAGAGGACTAGAAGAGGAACCTAGCTCAAAGGCTTACTAAAAAATTTCGCTCTGGAAATTCCAACTGTGGAAAAAACGTAGGTTCTACCTCTGCACCTTACAGTAAAGCCTACAAGAAGAAACATTCAGGAAGATGCTCCATTTACTACAACTTCTGCAAGATACCAGGACACAAGGAAGAAGACTGCAGGAAGAAACCTAGCAATGGAGTATGCTTCAACTGTGGAGAAAAAGGTCACATCAAGCCACACTGTCCGAAATTAGCTCCAGCCATGAACAACAAGAACACTAAAAAATGCTAGAGCATTTGTTCTGACCGCTGAAGAAGCTAAGATGATCTTGGACGTGATAGCCGGTACATTTTTAGTTAATGATGTTTTTGCTAAAGTATTATTTGACTCTAGTGCGAACCAAAGTTTTATTAATACTTCATTTTGCAAAATTCTCGACCAACCATTAACTAAACTCCAACAAGAATGTCTAGTAGAAACAGCAAATGGAGAAACCATTAAGATTTCTGAAATCTTGCAGGGAGCAAGAATAGAATTTTTAAATCAAAAGTTTATTGCAAACCTTAATCCAATGAAACTAGCAGGATTTGATGTTGTATTAGGAATGGATTGGTTAGTAGCCAATAAAGCCAGTATTCTATGTGATCAAAAGTCAATCCAAGTAAATTCACCAAGGGGTGAAAAGATCACGATTAAAGGAGATAAGCCATCTAGATCCACAAAATTCATATCTGAAATGAAAACAGCCAGTTATGTGAGAAAAGGATCATTGGTGTATTTGATTTCCATAATCATTAACACTAAAGGAGAAGAACTAAAAGATATTCTAGTAATATCTCAGTTTCCAGATGTGTTTCCAGAAGAATTACCAGGACTACCACCAGACAGGGAAGTTGAATTCAGAATTCATCTGCCACCAGGAACAGCACCAATTGCCAAAGCACCCTACCTTTTGGCACCAGCAGAAATGCAAGAGTTAAAGAAACAGTTAGACGAACTGTTAGAAAAAGGATTCATACAGCCAAGTTCATCGCCATGGGGAGCACCGATCTTATTCGTCAAAAAGAAAGACGGATCGATGCGTATGTGCATTGATTACCGTGAATTAATTAAAGTCACGATTAAGAATCGATATCCATTACCAAGAATCGATGATCTGTTCGATCAATTGCAAAGAGCTCGATTTTTCTCTAAGATCGACGTACGTTCAGGATATCATCAATTAAAGGTACGGAATAGGACATTCCTAAGACCGCTTTTAGAACAAGGTATGGCCATTATGAATTTACTGTCATGCCATTTGGTTTAACCAATGCCCCAGCTGTATTTATGGACATGATGAACCGAATATGTAAGCCATATTTGGATAAATTCATAATTGTCTTTATAGATGATATTCTCATTTACTCTAAGAATAAATAGGAACATGCAGCGCATCTGCATGCACTTCTAAGTTTATTGATTAAAAGAAAAGCTTTATGCAAATTTTTCAAAATGCGAATTCTGGTTAGAACAGGTACAGTTTCTTGGACACGTAGTCAACCATGAAGGAATTCATGTGGATCCCACAAAGATTGAGGCAATTACCAAATGGAAACCCTTGAGTCGCCAACCGAGGTTAGAAGTTTCTTAGGATTGGCCGGTTATTATAGAAGATTTATCCGAGATTTTTCTAGAATGGCCATTCCCTTAACTAAGCTAACCTGTAAATCTATTAAGTTTGAATGGGGACCAAAACAAGAAGAAGCATTTAGAATTCTTAAACAAAGATTGACCAACGCACCCATACTAGCGTTACCCGAAGGAACTGAAGACTTTGTAGTCTATTGTGACGCTTCTAAATTAGGTTATGGATATGTGTTGATGCAACGTAAAAAGGTTATAGCTTACGCCTCTAGACAACTTAAGAATCATGAAGAAAATTATTCAACCCATGATTTAGAATTAGGAGCTATAATTTTTGCCCTGAAAATTTGGAGACATTACCTTTACGGTAGTAATTTTACCATTTTCACAGATCATAAAAGTTTAAGGTATGTTTTCGGGCAAAAAGAGTTAAACATGAGACAAAGACGCTGGATGGAAATTCTTAGTGATTATGATTGTAATATCCAGTATCATGCAGGAAAAGCAAATGTAGTAGCTGATGCTTTAACTCGAAAGTATCACGAAAAGCCAAAAAGAGTACGCTCTCTTAAATTAAATCTGCAAGTAGATTTAAATGAACATATTAAGAAAGCACAATAATCAATAATCAAGGACGATACTGAGAAATTAAAAGGAATGATTAAGGAATTAGAACAAGGAACAGATGGAATTTGGAAATTCCATAAGAAAAGGATGTGGATACCTAAATTAGGAAACATACGTCACCATATATTAGAAGAAGCCCATAAGTCTAAGTATACGATGCATCCTGGAAGTGATAAGATGTATCAGGACTTAAGGAAAAATTTTTGGTGGATAGGAATGAAGAAGGATATAGCAGCTTATGTTGCCAAGTGTCTAACATGTTCATAAGTCAAAGCTGAACATCAGAAACCTTCAGGTTTGTTGCAGCAGTTGGAAATGCCGGTGTGGAAATGGGAATTGATAACAATGGATTTTGTTACCAAATTACCCAAAAAAAAGAAAAGGTAATGATACAATCTGGGTGATTGTAGATGGGCTAACTAAATCAGCTCATTTCTTACCAATGAAGGAAACTTTCAGTATGGAACAATTACCTAAGTTGTATGTAAATGAAATAGTTTCATTACATGGAATTCCTTTATCAATTGTATCTGATAGAGATAGCCGTTTTACCTCTCATTTTTGGACAAGTTTCCAAAAAGCCATGGGAACCAAGTTGAATCGAAGCACAGCTTATCATCCTCAAATGGACGGACAAAGCGAAAGGACAATTCAGACAATGGAAGATATGCTTAGAGCTTGTGTAATTGATTTCGGAGGTAATTGGGACGATCACTTACCATTAATAGAATTTTCTTACAATAACAGCTACCATACAAGTATCAATGCTGCACCATTTGAAGCACTTTATGGACGAAAGTGCCGAACCCCAGTCTATTGGGCAGAAATTGGAGAAAATAAACTATCTGGACCTGAGATAGTACAAGAAACAACCGACAAGATTATTCAAGTCAAGGAACGACTGAAAACAACACGTGATCGACAAAAGACTTATGCTGATAACAGGCGAAAACCGTTGGAGTTTCAAGTAGGAGGAGCCAAGGTATTATTAAAAGTTTCTCCTTGGAAAGGAGTGGTAAGATTCATCAAAAGGGAAAAACTAAGCCCCAGATATGTTGGACCTTTTGAGATTATTAGAAGAATAGGACCTGTAGTCTATCAGCTACAACTGCCATAGGAAATGGCAGGAATACATGATGTATTTCATGTATGTAATCTCAAAAAGTGTTTAGCCGATGAATCACTAGTAGTACCTCTTAAGGATATAGAGATAAATGAGCAGTTAAATTTTGTAGAGAAGCCGCTACAAATTGAGGACATGAAAGTCAAGAATCTCAAACACAAGAGATTGGTTTTAGTCAAAGTAAAATGGGATTCCAAGAGAGGACCAGAGTACACATGGGAGCTTGAATCAGAAATGGAAAGGAAATATCCACACTTATTTCAGTAGACCTCGAGGACGAGTTCTAAAACAAGGTGGGGAGGATATAACAACCCTCCAAAAATTTTCTGACACCCCTAATATATTTAGAATGTCCCTATATGTCTTAAAATACACCCCGTATATGAAAACCGAGCCCAAAATACCTTATATAAATAAAAAAATAAAATAAAAATCAATTTTTATTATCTCTTGCGGGCCTCGACGACCTACTCTCCATCCTACGCGGGCTGCGAGCACCTGGACATGCGGCATAACCCGGAAGCCGCCACGTGTCAACATGTAGCGAAGCTAGATCGGTGACAAATCAAAGCTAGGCCCTACAGATCCTAAGTCGCGGGGCGCGAAGGCCCCTTGTGTGGTCTACGCGGGGCGCGGGGGACGGCCGAATCAGCCCTATAAGAAGAGGGCATCGACAGTTCAAATTCGTTGCTTATTCCCTCGATCTCTCTCTCAATTTCTGCATAGTATACATATTCCCGGGGATTATACCCCCTAATTAACGAAGTTCTGCCTCGTTTTAAGTATCATAACCACTGGTTACATATTAGATACGCTGCCCGATTGATCTAGGGTTCCGTAACGGCTGTCGTGGTTCTGCCCGACATAGTCGTTGGAATTCTGTCTCGGGGAGGGTATTACTAACGTAAATATTGGGTTATTATACTAACGCGTGTGCATTGTGTAATTAATAGATAATCACCAGGAAATCCTAAAGGAAACCCTAAGACAGTAATGTGAGTAATTCCTCTTTTCACAAAGTGTTTTCATAAAACCTCAATTGTTTTAAATTATATTTAACAGTGATTGATCGTCGGTATGTTGGGGTTTTGTATACAAAATTTGTTACTACATTGTGAGTAGTAAAATGACCACAAGTCGGGTTGACAGTACCGTGGGTGGTAATTAAAGTAGATGGAAACAAATGTAATTGCGAGATCGCCCTCAATACTGTAAAACGGTTTTACGTGTCTTGATTAAACTGGGATTCTCTCACTGGTATTTCCCACTGACAAAATGTTTTTACACGCGTTTCAGGTAACAAAATGTGAAAGCCAAGTAGAAGCCAGCTGGACAGCACTGAAGGCTTGGAAAAAGTGGCTATAAAAGTTACCTAAATAAAAAGATGTTTTATTTAAATAAAATAGGGTTTATCCCTATGAAAATGTGTGTATTTGAAACTTGGGATTTCCCCATATGTTTAATATTATAAAAGCATGGTATTTTACTCTGATAAAATATTTCCTAACTACGGTCCTGGTGTAAATTCCGCTGCCAAATTGATAATCACCGATACCACTAAAACTGGTCGCGGCCGCCCGTTCTCGGGTAATAAGGGGACGGGGGTTATGACAGTTTCAAGCTTGTTTGAAGATTTAAAGGTGATTTCAAGGAGGAACAATCTTATAATCATCAAAGAATCTCATCATAAACCCACTTTTGTTCTTGGAAGGTATAAAACTTTTTCATTTTTAAACTTGTTTCTTGATGACGATGATGGTGATAGCATGATTCTCAAATACTTGGATTCTCACAACTCTTGGAAACTAAACAACAAATGATTTTTATCAAAATAAAAATGAAATTATATGTGTGTATGTATATGAGCCGTGAGTGTGTGTGTGTATGGATTAGAGTTTGTATTTTGAGTTTTGATTAAAAAGGTTCTTGAAAGATGATTGTTTGAATGATCAAAATGATATATAAAATTAAAGTGATGATGGTGACTTGGATTATTTGAAATGACATTAAATGTATGTATGTATGTATGTATGTATGAACTATATATATATGTATGTATATGATTATGTGGGTTTGTTTGCATGTTCATAAATGTGGAGAAAGTTACATGCATTTGATGATTGTAATGATTGATGAATAATTGAACAAGTTTTATGATTTGAATAGGTTAAAAGGTCATAATAAATGTAGGAATAGTATATTTAATCTTGGATGATGTTGATAAAGTAAATGTGCATTAGATGTTTGTACATAAGCTTGCATGATGATTCAATGATCATAAAAGAATGAAAATGTTATGGTATGATGAAAATAAATATAAATCAGAATATAAACTTACAAAAATGATTTTATATGAAGCGTTTTAGATGTTATATAATTATGTCATAAACTTGGTAGCCTTGCATGTTGTACATGTAGCTTAAAAAGTAGTAAAATTGGTGAAATTGCATGATTTATGTGTCATACATGAGACCTGCACTATCATGAGTATAATTAACATTTTACTCAGTAGATAACATGTGTTATGTTAAAATATCAAGTCGTGATGATTTGGGATGGTTACGGTAAAGTTCGGTACAAGACTATGCGTTAAAAACGGTAAAAATCGGCTTTTAAAGTGATTTTTGCAAAAATGTTTTAAATCAGATTATAAACTGATATTTTTATAATAAATATAAGTATTTTAACTTATATTAAGTGTCTTTGGTGTTTGGTTAGTCATACGTGACTTCCGACGCCAGAAAACGTTACCGAAAAACGTTAAAATACGCGTATTTCAACGTACGCGAAAATGGATGTTCAAGGGTGAACTTTTTGTGTTAAAAAGTGGTATGTGAATATGAATATGAACAATGTGATTTGTTAAGTGAATACATTACGATATGAATTAATACTATGTTTAGGCGTTAGTGCGATAAAAACGGTAAACTAGGTCAAAAATCATGTTATGTGCGTAAATTGTGATTAACATGAAAATAAGGCCTAGGTTAACTTGGTGAGTTATTTGCATTTAAGTATTTAAGAATGATAAATGTGTGAAATGATGTAATACGTGAATTACGATATATGTCGAATATGTCCATACTTATGCATATATATTACGAAGCGCAAATCGTAGATATATTGTAAAAAAGTGGACATAATAACGAATAAAGGGTCACCAATATAATCGTTCAAATCGAAAAAATCTTAATATGTATATATATGAACACACACACACACATATATATATATGTGTGTGTGTGTGTTTATATATATATATATATATATATATATATATGCCAACATAATCAAAACAAAGACTTTTCATGAAAATATCAAAGATATATGAAAATTCTAAGTATTGGAGAAACTTAATTGTTTGTAGAACAGTTAGTTATTAAATCATTCCTATTTAAATTAGAATATGTAGATTCAACCTGAGGGATTGCGATAATAAAAACGCACCCAAAGGTGAGTGTCACTACGCCCCACTTTTTACTGTTTTATGTACTGTTTTGGGGGAAGAACACATCGTTTTAAAGGATAAGTATATGTTTTTGTATAAAATATGCCTTTGAATTAAATAAAAGTATATTTTCATGGAAAATATGATTTTTGGAATGATATAATATATTTTATGGAGAAACATGGATTTGGAATTATGATTTAAATATGTTTTCGAGGAAAACGGGTTTTGATCGATAAAAATATGTTTTCAAGGAAAACGGATTTTGATTACGGTGTTTTGGGTAAAATGCTCGTGGTATATTTTGAATTTCGGTTGAGACAAATTTATCAGGTCTCAAGAGTGTAAGCGGTGGTGAGGCTTACATTGCGTGGTGTAACACCCCGTGTTTTCACAAGTGAAAGTCAAAGTCAAGGTCAAAGTCAACGACCGATTTCGCGCAACTCGACTCGTAGAAATTCCTTTATTTTATTTGTATTATGTGGAGTAAGTGTCGTTAATGCAATAATCGATGTGTGTTAATCGTTAATCAATCGACTTACGACTGTGAAATACAGGAAGTAACAATGCGATAAAGTTAACTAATCAATAATCAAGCTATGCTAATCAAATCGACTTCTAACCGCAACTCGAGCTATGAATTTTACTTGTTATTATACGTGTGTGTGTGCCTTACGTGTTACCGGTGCATGTTCATTTATGTTATGTTGTGATAAGCAAGCGAACTCGATCGAAACTCGAAATCTAACTCGAAATGCAATCGAATTCGAATCGTGAAACGAACTCTAGTAATGGTGGAAAATAGATTATGCAAGATATGAGTGTTTAGGACTGAGAGTAATTTGACTAGGAGAATCTACCGTATCGCATCGATCGCAATCAAAATCGAATCAGCAACGATCAGCGCGTCAAACACCCTAACCAAGGGCCATCCGATCGAATAGCCATTCGACCGGATAGCCACTTGGTAAAGGATGACAGTTGCCATCCGATCGAATAGCCATTCGACCAAACAGTCACCCAGGCGATGTGCTATCCGACCGAACAGCCCTTTCCTCTTTTGGCATCCTATAAATACCCCTGTCATTGTCATCTTTTCCACTTTTAGAAATCCCTGTTCGACCAGCACGCTCAACTCAACCTTTTCTCAGATTTCTCTTGATTCCGGAAAGATCTCGTCCTAAATCTTTTACTTTCTTGATCTACACGCACTCCTACACCTTTCTATCTTTTAAACCTTAATTTTTAACCGTGAAATCACTAGATTTCGGGTGTTCTAAGGTGACGTCATCATGTGTTCATCAAGAACTTCATGTTTTGACCTCAACCCACTAAGAACAACTTAGATCTAACCAATTTCCACAAAGATCTTGTAAAGATCTCAATACAAGTGTGGTGGAAAAGGATTGAAAGACGGTTTTAACTTTCTTTCGACCCTTTTTACACTTAAAGCACTCAAAACCGGTAGAATCAAGTTCTGATCTAGTCTCCTACTCGCCCTTAGTGTTGTACTAGCTCAGATCTAGATTCTACCCACGAGACTACCGATTCTGGGTTAGTCATGAACAACCGTCTCGAGCCGGTGACCGGCCGGACAAGGGTGATTCCTAGTGAGGTGGGTCAACTAGGTCGAACGAAGGGTTCCGTTGGCTAACACGTTGTCAAAGTGACTCAACATAATGACAAACCTTCAAGACGACCAAGTGTAGAACGAACAGGACAATCAGAGCGGATTGCCAACCGATCGAATTACCATTCGAACGGATAGGCTACCCGAACGAATTGCCACCCGAACGGATCACACTTGGGTCCCACCTTTAAACAATCTTAATTAAAGTTTGGGTATTGAACGAATTGCAATCCGATCGAACGACCCTTTGAAAGGATCACTCTTCGGATCATGAGATACTAAGACTTTAAAAGACTTAACAATTTTCAACATGTTCAATAGCACGAATTGTTATTCGATCGAATTGCCATCCGATCGAATGACACTTATGTAGTGAACTTGTTTTCAATAAGTAACCTCATCATGAAGTCGTCGTCCGACCGGATGACCATTCGAACGAATTGCCATCCGCACGACTTGTCGTCCGATCGATCGACTGGAAAGATAGAGATACTTCATTGTTTCAAAATGATACAACTAAAACTTCAAAAGTCAAACCATCATACACAAACACATCCTTCTCATAGGAAGAAACAATCCACTCGAATCGTCACTCGACTGGATTACCATCCGATCGAATGACCACCCGAACGGATTGTTACCCGCACGAATTGCTGTTCGATCGAATTACCATCCGAACGAACCCCTATCTGACCCTTTCATACTTTGTGACGTTTTACGAATCGCTTATCGTTATACTACCGAATCTATTCAGGCTAACCGCACTCGCGAAGCGCTCCCTTCAATCCATAATCGCTGTGAGTATACTCAATCCCTTTTTGCTTTAAGCACTTTTGGGTGTTACATACGTTACGAATATTCAAACTACAATTATCACACTACTCAAACTGTTTGAACGCTAACCGATTAAATGCATGTTATACGTGGCTTATGAATGCTTGTTTGTTATGTTTACACATGGAATGTTGTCTACCTGCCTTAGCAACGATAGTACTATAGTTTGGACTCAGCACCCGTTCACACGGGGGTTGTTAAGGATCTTTTACTTGCATGGATTACGGTGGTAATCATGTATTGCGAACTGCCTCGGGCAGTCAACCCGCAGTCATTGGTATCGATGGATCTATGTCGATAACTAACGTGCTTCATTTCACTATGTGTACGTGCTGGTTATGCGTAAACGAATTCGAACTCTATATGCTATTATCAAACTTATATCCTCACCTTTACATTATATGTATTGACTTTTATTTTAACGTATGTGACAGGTGCTTAGGATGCACACTTGGTAGGAAATTGAAGCTAGAATAAAGATTTAGAGCCCAACAAATAGTTGTCTGTAGTGGTCAAACTAAGGGTCTCTAGAAGCAGATAAACAATTGTGTCTATTTAAATCTGAGTTGTCAGAACATAATATTTGCCTAGATTTTTGTCTGTAATAATTGTTTTGCTGTTTGAGATACGGTATGGGACGTATTATTTAAATTGAATAGTATTGATAATTGTTATGGAAACTTCTGGACAATCTGTTTCGCTCAGTGCCACGCCCCGATGATTCCGCCATCGGTTGGGGTGTGACAGATTGGTATCAGAGCCATAACTATAGGGAATTAGGCAAGACTCGACCTAGTCCGGGTCGATGTCTTAGAGACCTAGACTATAGTTAAGAACCAACAGACCGAACTTACGTGCTGTACCCAGCTATTTCTCGCTATCACTGCACTCAAATTTTCGAATAGGGTCAAGCGATTTCGTTGGGATTAGGTGTGAAAACCGCAAACTCCCGACTAAATTGCTTGGTCAGTGCCGATTTTATCAATTTATCAATGATTTCCTCATTTATTTCAATAACAAACGAGGAGAATTATACAAAATCAGGAGTGAAATCCATATTTTGATGAATAACCTCCTCAATTTTTGCTAAAACAAGGAAGAAGTTGCTAAGCTAGGGGTGAGACCCTAACCTTGACAACTTACTCCTAACTTTTACTCATCTCACCAAAGCCTCGACGAACTTCAACGACCTGAGTCATGAGTATGACCCAGGGAGTACGTGTTGAATGCCCAAGAATCGAGGCAGAAACACGATCCCGAAAGTCGAAGTGTGATGACAAGTCTGTTGAGAATAGTCGAATCACTTTGGGTAGTCAACTTCTAGTAGCCGCAGACGATCTAATCCTCAATTTATGTGTTTGGAGTCGACAGTTGTCGTTGAGATTCGTCGATTTTACGTGTTTTATGTGGTTTTTACCAATTTATGTGTCTAAATTTTTGAAGATTTACTTGATTTTGCTTTCACATCGATCGACACGCACGACGAGCACTGCATTTCTATCTCAAATCGCTAACAAATCGCCAAATTTTGGACAACCCTATGCTATACTACGCTATTCGATATACTAAGCGCGATCGCTATACTCGAACGATCGCGAGCTGTGAATAATAGGTTTCTGTTTTCTGACTGCTTCTAAGTGACTCAATGCGCATGCGCTTCCTCGCTCTTGTGTTTTACGTGCTTAGGCGTTATGTGATTATTTGCTCTACGTACTTAGGAATTATGTGATTATGTGATTCTACGTGTTTATGTGAATTGTGCTCTATGTGGTATGCGTGTACGTGGATGTACGTGTTACTGAGCTTTAGTAAATGGAAAACGTGTGAGGTGAGATTCGAATGCAATGTGTTGAGTTCCGTGGCGATGTCCATTGCAGACAATGTCGTCTGGATCCCGTCATGCACTTTCTCGTCAAGAGAAGAGAGACAGACGTCTTGCTTCCATCATTGCTAAAAGCGTAGCAAAGGCTATGAGCGATGTCTATGAGAATGCCAGCAAATCATCTGAGGAATCAAGAACCGACGCTCCTAAAACTGCCGCAAGGCATTTCAGTTTCAAACAATTCAAGTCTTGTGGGCCAAAAGAATTCACTGGCGAAGGAGGTCCCACTGCACTATTTCACTGGTTCAACTCTATTGAGGTTACTCTACGACAGAGTGGTTGCCCTGATGACCTTCGAACTCTGAATGCTACCGCCGTTTTCCAGTCCCGTGCACTAGACTGGTGGACGGCCTAGAGGAACAAGCAAGGGAACGATGCAGCCTACGGCCTGTCGTGGGACGAGCTCAAGGAAGTTATGCTAGAGGAATTCTGCCCTCCTCACGAACGTCAAAAGCTAGAAGATGAATTTTGGCACATCCAGCAAAAGGATGGTGACAATATTGGTCTTACTGCTCGTTTTAAACAGCTCAGCATTATCTGTCCCGATCAAGTCAAGACTCCCGACATGACGATCAAGAAATACATCTGGGCCCTGCCCGACTGCGTTGCTAATTTCGTGCAAGCGGCTAAGACTACGACGATCGAGGAAACCTATCTGCTGGCCACTGAAATCAACGACAAACGGGTTAAGGCTGGTGTCTGGGATAAGACTTCGAAACATCTGCATCAAGCTACCACTGCCGCACCAACTGCTGAACCTACCTCATCAGGCAACAAGAGGAAGAACAAGTGAAAGAACAGCTCCAGCAACAAGAACTGTACAATCACTGCTGCACCAAATCAAACCGTACCTGCCCAACAGCGTCAAGTAGCGGCGCCTGTGGCCAATGCACCGCCTGCAAAGCGTGCATACACTGGGCCACACCCGCTCTGCCCTACTTGTACCTACCACCACCCAACTGCCATTGCTTGCCGTTATTGTGCTCACTGCAACGTATACGGCCATTTTACTGCTAACTGCCGCATCCGACAAGCTCCTGCTCACCAAGCTCTGCTCACTGCCCCACAGGGTCAACAAGCTCCTCCGGCACCCGCAGTCAAAGCCAGAGCCTGCTTCGCATGTGGCGACTCGAACCATTTCACCAACATGTACCCAAACAGGGTCGTGAAGCAAGAGCCTCAGCAACAGCAGCCACAACAGCAGCAACAACAAAAACAGCAGCAACAACAGGCCGCACGCGCCAGAACTTTCAACCTCAACGTGCGTCAAGCCCAGGCCGACAACAACGTGGTCAATGGTACGTTCCTTGTGAATGGTATTTATGCTTCATGTTTGTTTGATACGGGAGACGATAACTGCTTTGTGTCGCTCGAATTTGAGAAACTCCTTAGTCGTAAACGTTCCCAACTCTCCTCGGCATTCGATGTCGAAGTCGCTACCGGAAGAACCGTCGCCGTCAATTCCATTATCCGTGATTGTACTCTCGAGCTCAACAATCACATCTTCCCAATTGACCTCATTCCGATGCAACTCGGAAGTTTTGATGTCATAGTAGGCATGGATTTTCTTCGAGAAAACCATGCTGAAGTTGTATGCTTCGACAAGATGATTCGATTCTCGCTCGCGAATGGTGACTCATTGTGTGTATATGGTGATACTACTTCGAAGGGTCTCAAACTTATGTCCTGTGTCCAAGCTAGTAAGTATCTCCGCAAGGAATACAGGGCTTTCTTGGCTAACGTTGTAGCAGCGGAGAAGGAAAAGAAAGAGAAGAAGGAAGTGAAGGACGTTCCTGTGGTTCGAGAATTTCCTAATGTTTTTCTAGAGGATCTTCCCGGATTACCGCCAAACCGTGATATCGACTTTCGTATCGACCTCATTCCTGGAGCTAACCCTATTGCCAAAGCTCCTTATCGTCTTGCACCATCCGAAATGCGTGAACTCTCAACCCAACTCCAGGAATTACTTGAGAAAGGTTTCATTCACCCGAGCACCTCTCCGTGGGGCGCGCCAGTCCTTTTCGTCAAAAAGAAAGACGGGTCGTTCAGGATATACATCGACTATCGGGAATTGAATAAGTTAACTATCAAGAACCGCTATCCTCTACCTCGCATTGACGATTTGTTTGATCAACTACAAGGCGCTACGTGTTTCTCAAAGATCGACCTGCGTTCGGGATATCACCAGCTACGTATTCAAGAGGAGGATATACCCAAAACCGCGTTTCGTACTCGTTACGGTCACTACGAATTTGTTTTCATGCCTTTTGGCTTAACCAACGCACCAGCGGTTTTCATGGATCTGATGAATCACGTGTGTAAACCATATCTCGACCGTTTCGTAATCGTATTCATCGACGATGTCTTGATTTATTCCAAATCGAAAACCGAACATGCGCAACATCTACGTTTGGTTCTCGAGTTACTCCAGGGGAACCAACTCTATGCCAAGGTCTCCAAGTGTGAATTATGGATGGAGGAAGTTCAGTTTCTGGGTCACATCGTAAATAGTCAAGGCATTCACGTCGACCCTGCAAAAATTGAAGCTGTCAAGAGCTGGGTTACACCTAAGAACCCGTCTAAAGTCCACTCTTTTCTCGGACTAGCGGGCTATTATCGATGATTTATCGAAGGATTCTCGAAGATTGCTGTACCACTTACCTCTCTTACGCATAAGGACCAGCCTTTTGTCTGGGGAACCAAACAAGAGACTGCCTTCCAAAACCTCAAGCACATGCTTTGCAACGCTCCTGTTCTCACATTGCCAGACGGAAACGATGATTTCGTTGTCTACTGTGATGCTTCCAACCTTGGTCTTGGTTGCGTTCTCATGCAACGGGACAAGGTCATAGCCTACGCATCTCGTCAGCTCAAAATCCACGAGAAGAACTATACGACCCATGATCTCGAGCTAGGCGCAGTTGTTTTTGCGTTAAAGATTTGGCGACACTACCTGTATGGTACCAAGTGTACGATCTTCACCGATCATAGGAGCCTACAACACATCTTTAATCAGAAGGAACTTAATATGCGTCAACGCCGATGGGTAGAACTTCTCAACGATTACGACTGTGAGATACGTTATCACCCAGGCAAGGCAAATGTCGTTGCTGACGCACTCAGCAGACGGAGTTACCTGCTTAGCACCCGTAATGTTCAAGCCCAACACGATCTCGAAACCCTCATCCGCGACGCTCAACATGCATGTTTTAATGAACGCACCCTGAAGAAAGAAAGAATCTACCACGATGGAGCCCAACTTGTGAGCAAATCAAACGGGATATTCCACTTCTTAGACCGAATTTGGATTCCCAAACGAATGGAATTGCGACAAATCTTGATGGACGAAGCCCACAAATCGCGGTATTCTATTCACCCCGGTGCCGACAAAATGTACCAGGATCTTCGTTATAAGTACTGGTGGCCGGGTATGAAAAGAGATATCGCTCTTTACGTCAGAAAATGCCTAACTTGTGCTAGAGTCAAGGCTGAACACCAAAGACCCTCTGGCTTACTCGAACAACCACCAATTCCCATGTGGAAGTGGGAAAGCATAGCCATGGATTTTATAACCAAGCTACCACACACGTCATCAGGTCACGACAGCATTTGGGTTGTGGTCGACCGTTTGACTAAATCAACTCACTTTCTGCCAATACGAGAAGACTACAAGGTGGAACGATTAGCCCGAATCTACACCGACGAGATCATTTGTAATCATGGGACGCCTCGTGACATCATTTCTGATCGTGATGCTCGGTTTACCTCGCGACTATGGGAAACGTTTCAAACGGCACTCGGTACATCGCTTAATCTAAGTACTGCTTTCCATCCTCAAACCGACGATCAGACTGAAAGAACGATTCGTACTCTTGAAGACATGCTCCGTTCGTGTGTCCTAGACTTCGGAGGTAATTGGGATAAATACCTGCCGTTAGTCGAATTCTCGTATAACAACAACTACCATTCTAGTATCCAAATGGCACCATTCGAGGCATTATACGGAAGAAGATGTCGATCGCCTATTGTATGGCACGAGATCGGTCATTCGCAACTAACCGGTCCTGAGCTATTACAAGAAACGACAGACAAAATTTTCCAAATCTGAGACAACCTGGTGAAAGCTCGGGATCGACAGAAAAGTTACGCCGATAAGAAGCGCAAGCCCCGAGTATTTGGCATTGGTGACCACGTACTCCTAAAGGTATCACCTTGGAAGGGTGTGGTCCGATTCGGCAAGAAAGGGAAACTCGCGCCTCGATATGTTGGACCTTTTAAGATTCTGGAAAGGATCGGAAAAGTCGCTTACAGACTCGAATTACCGGAGGAACTTAGTAATGTCCACCCGACTTTCCACGTGTCAAACCTCCGAAAGTGCCTCGCCAACCATGATTTACATGTCTCTCTAGACGATCTACAAGTGAACGAAACATTACACTTCGTGGAAAAGCCTGTCGAAATCATGGATCGCCAGACCAAGCGCCTCCGACGCTCACGCATTCCTATTGTGAAAGTCCGATGGGAAGGCAAACGAGGCACAGAGTTTACTTGGGAACTCGAAAGCGACATGAAAGCTAAGTACCCGCAGTTGTTTCAAGAGAGGAGCTAGAGAGAGAAAGTAGTATTGTGATTCTAGTGCTTTGTACGATTTCATATCAATCTATAGAACCACCGATTTTAGTACGTTCTAGTGTGTTTGGTCACGCACGTTCACGGATTCCGTATCACAAGCAATCGTTTCGAAGTCAAACTCGGTCCAAACGGAAAGTTCTCAAACGTGATTCACAGCGTTGTACAGCTTCCAGCCTAATTTCGGGACGAAATTCCCTAAACAAGGGGAGGCTGTAACACCCCGTGTTTTCACAAGTGAAAGTCAAAGTCAAGGTCAAAGTCAACGACCGATTTCGCGCAACTCGACTCGTAGAAATTCCTTTATTTTATTTGTATTATGTGGAGTAAATTTCGTTAATGCAATAATCGATGTGTGTTAATCGTTAATCAATCGACTTACGACTGTGAAATACAGGAAGTAACAATGCGATAAAGTTAACTAATCAATAATCAAGCTATGCTAATCAAATCGACTTCTAACCGCAACTCGAGCTATGAATTTTACTTGTTATTATACGTGTGTGTGCCTTACGTGTTACCTGTGCATGTTCATTTATGTTATGTTGTGATAAGCAAGCGAACTCGATCGAAACTCGAAATCTAACTCGAAATGCAATCGAATTCGAATCGTGAAACGAACTCTAGTAATGGTGGAAAATAGATTATGCAAGATATGAGTGTTTAGGACTGAGAGTAATTTGACTAGGAGAATCTACCGTATCGCATCGATCGCAATCGAAATCGAATCAGCAAAGATCAGCGCGTCAAACACCCTAACCAAGGGCCATCCGATCGAATAGCCATTCGACCGGATAACCACTTGGTAAAGGATGACAGGTGCCATCCGATCGAATAGCCATTCGACCGAACAGTCACCCAGTCGATGTGCTATCCGACCGAACAGCCCTTTCCTCTTTTGGCATCCTATAAATACCCCTGTCATTGTCATCTTTTCCACTTTTGGAAATCCCTGTTCGACCAGCACGCTCAACTCAACCTTTTCTCAGATTTCTCTCGATTCCGGTAAGATCTCGTCCTAAATCTTGTACTTTCTTGATCTACACGCACTCCTACACCTTTCTATCTTTTAAACCTTAATTTTTAACCGTGAAATCACTAGATTTCGGGTGTTCTAAGGTGACGTCATCATGTGTTCATCAAGAACTTCATGTTTTGACCTCAACCCACTAAGAACAACTTAGATCTAACCAATTTCCACAAAGATCTTGTAAAGATCTCAATACAAGTGTGGTGGAAAAGGATTGAAAGACGGTTTTAACTTTCTTTCGACTCTTTTTACACTTAAAGCACTCAAAACCGGTAGAATCAAGTTCTGATCTAGTCTCCTACTCGCCCTTAGTGTTGTACTGGCTCAGATCTAGATTCTACCCACGAGACTACCGATTCTGGGTTAGTCAAGAACAACCGTCTCGAGCCGGTGACCGGCCGGACAAGGGTGATTCCTGGTCAGGTGGGTCAACTGGGTCGAACGAAGGGTTCCGTTGGCTAACACGTTGTCAAAGTGACTCAACATAACGACAAACCTTCAAGACGACCAAGTGTAGAACGAACAGGACAATCAGATCGGATTGCCAACCGATCGAATTACCATTCGAACGGATAGGCTACCCGAACGAATTGCCACCCGAACGGATCACACTTGGGTCCCACCTTTAAACAATCTTAATTAAAATTTGGGTATTGAACAAATTGCAATCCGATCGAACGACCCTTTGAAAGGATCACTCTTCGGATCATGAGATACTAAGACTTTAAAAGACTTAACAATTTTCAACATGTTCAATAGCACGAATTGTCATCCGATCGAATTGCCATCCGATCGAATGACACTTATGTAGTGAACTTGTTTTCAATAAGTAACCTCATCATGAAGTCGCCGTCCGACCGGATGACCATTCGAACGAATTGCCATCCGCACAACTAGTCGTCCGATCAACCGACTGGAAAGATAGAGATACTTCATTGTTTCAAAATGCTACAACGAAAACTTCAAAAGTCAAACCATCATACACAAACACATCCTTCTCATAGGAAGAAACAATCCACTCGAATCGTCACTCGACCGGATTACCATCCGATCGAAAGACCACCCGAATGGATTGTTACCCGCATGAATTGCTGTTCGATCGAATTACCATCCGAACGAACCCCTATCCGACCCTTTCATACTTTGTGACGTTTTACGAATCGCTTATCGTTATACTACCGAATCTATTCAGGCTAACCGCACTCGCAAAGCGCTCCCTTCAATCCATAATCGTTGTGAGTATACTCGATCCCTTTTTGCTTTATACACTTTTGGGTGTTACATACGTTACGAATATTCAAACTACAATTATCACACTACTCAAACTGTTTGAACGCTAACCGATTAAATGCATGTTATACGTGGCTTATGAATGCTTGTTTGTTATGTTTACACATGGAATGCTGTCTACCTGCCTTAGCAACGATAGCACTATAGTTTGGACTCAGCACCCGTTCACACGGGGGTTGTTAAGGATCTTTTACTTGCATGGATTACGGTGGTAATCATGTATTGCGAACTGCCTCGGGCAGTCAACCCGCAGTCATTGGTATCGATGGATCTATGTCGATAACTAACGTGCTTCATTTCACTATGTGTACGTGCTGGTTATGCGTAAACGGATTCGAACTCTATATGCTATTATCAAACTTGTATGCTCACCTTTACATTATATGTATTGACTTTTATTTTAACGTATGTGACAGGTGCTTAGGACGCACACTTGGTAGGAAATTGAAGCTAGAATAAAGCTTTAGAGCCCAACAAATAGTTGTCTGTAGTGGTCAAACTAAGGGTCTCTCGAAGCAGATAAACAATTGCTGTCTATTTAAATCTGAGTTGTCGGAATAGAATATTTGCCTAGATTTTTGTCTGTAATAATTGTTTTGCTGTTTGAGATACGGTATGGGACGTATTATTTAAATTGAGTAGTATTGATAATTGTTATGGAAACTTCTGGACAATCTGTTTCGCTCAGTGCCACGCCCCGATGATTCCGCCATCGGTTGGGGTGTGACACGTGGGGGACAACGAAAATTTGTACAATATAAGATATTAAATTGTTATTTAGTAGGTTATATATGTTGATGTATTGAGGTGGCGCAAAGGAGGCATCCATGCCACAATGTTTAATCATTTAAGTATCGAACACGTGGAATTGTTGATAGATCTATCGAGATGACAACCCCGTCATGACCGGCAGCTCCAGTCAACATAGCGGAGAATTGAATAATTGTCTTGTATTGATTAGAACCTCATTCGTAATATATAGCTCGCAACGTCCTGCAAACTTTCGAAACTGAAAGTATGACTGAATTTAATATCAAAAACCGTGGGTACAAGTTTTCGTCGGAGATTTGCTTATTGAGCTATTTCGGATGAATTAACCATAGATTTTACAAAGGAAATAAAATTAAATTTTTAAAGCATATATGGATGTTTTAAATCATAAAAATTCTATAATAAGAAAATTTTCCCTTATACAAATTGTTATGAATTTGATATGTGAACTCACCCTCCATTATGTTGACACTTGATTTTTTACGTGTTCTTCAGGTACATGAGTTCGGCTTCGGAGATTTTCGCTTGTGTTGTATTGTGGTTGTGTGATACTATTGTAATTAAATAATGTTTGGACACTTTTAACTACTTTTGGGACCGTGTGTAATAAGACCCTTAAGGGTCAGACAACTATGATGTGGTTGTGATGAATGTGGAAACTTAAAACTAAGTTTTAAAATAAACCAAATGTCCAACATAATTATTGCATCGACCACTAAGACGTTTATGGGTACCAACATCCGTCACCGCCACGCTTGTATTTCCGCTGCGACGTTTTTGGGGTGTGACAGTATTTGCCCCCGCCGCAACGCGGGGGTGAGCAACTAGGTTATATATATTACATAGGGTAAAGTTCAAATACATTGTATTCTAAAAATAAGAAGTCGTAGAAAAGTATCATACGGACTCCGATTGAGCTCACTTAAACGTGTTGGAACCGTCTTGTCGAACTCGGTGTTATGAGATTTTAGGTTTTCTCTTTTAGTTTTTTTGCTTGTAGATTTTAGAGTTTTTGTTTAGATTGTTTTTTTCTTTTTATTTAGCACTATGTCTTTTCTTTATCTCCACCATTGTGTCTCTTTTGAGATTTATTGTGTCTTTTTTCCTTTATATTGTGTTACATTTCTCGAAATTATGTTATATTTTGCAATTTATTGTGTCTTCGTACTCTTCTTAAATTTACGAGACTTTGTAAAATAGCTTTACCCACAATAGAATATGCTTTCCATGAATATTGCTTACACCAATTAAACTTGAACAAAATCTCAAGAGTGAACTGCGTGAACTGATCTGGACCATTGATTATTAGGATCTTGATATTTTGAATGGGTGGCATGATTGTAATTATTAGGTTATTTGTTACTATTTAATTAAGCTAATAAGGGTATATATGTAATCTCCATATCATATTGATTGCATAAATCACATTTATATCTACGTTTAGGTTTCAAATCCCACAATATCTCTCTCTCACATATCAAAGTCGACATCAAAGAAAATCCCACACCATAGATCCGTCGCCCGAACTGCATCGCCGGCATCAACTGGAAAAGTGGAGATCGAAGGTCGCCGGAAGAAAACGGAGAAGGAGAGTGAGCGGGAAGAAAACGGAGAAGGAGTAGCGATGTCGGCAGCGGCGGCGGGTCTCGACGGCGAACCCCCTTCATCTCATATTTAGTTCGGGTGTGATTCGGTCCGGCGTGATTTTCGGAGGCAACCTACACCCATTCACCTCATGAGTCCTCGGTTAGTATATGTCCATCGATTTGTCTTGCAATCTTGTAATTTTTGGTTAGTTGTTTTGTACACGGTGCTGATTGTATTATCTAGTCCTATGCTTTCATTTTGGTTGTCTTGTATTTAGTCTGATAGTTGCTGTTTGTTTTTAGAATACATTGGATTGACTCAGGTAGTTGTAAATGGTTTGGTGTATATGAGAATTGAAGGAATGTGTTTTGTGAATGGGGTAACTGTACATGTATGACATATGTTTAAATTTTATGAATCTGGTGATAGGAATATGTATGAAGTGGAGGTATACCTACACATTGAACATATGTTTGTTGATGTTTTTTTTTACTCATACTCATGATGATAAGATTATTATCAAACTCCTATAAATTGATTAAGGGTTGAGTTATAATGGTGATGTTCAACCTGGTAATTATTGGTCTAGTGTCTAGTTGTTAACTGAGTTGGGTGTTAAGAAAATTTGGTTATGAATTAATGATTAAAAATCTTGTTATTATAGCATAGAAAGGATAAATAAGGTCTGTTATACATATAATCTGAGATTTGTTTTAGTGTTTATCTTTGCATTCCTTGTAATAATTGATTTGTGAGATAAAAGTGTGTGTATAAATGCTTGGTGACAAACTGTTTGTTTAGACCTGCACACTAGTTTGATCGACTTATTTGACTTAGGGTTTTTATGTAAATATGTCATGATGGTATGAATGCTAAAAAAGGAAGTTGAATTTGTTTAATGATTAATCCTGGTAATTTCTGAGTTGATGATATGGAACGGGCAAATCGATGGCTTGATTCGAGTGATTCGCACCGTAGAGGTTCACTTTATAATAATATTTTGAATTATTTGAGTCGTAGAGACGAAAATTTTGAATTATTTGAGTGATTCGTACTCATAGAGGCTTGTACACATGTGTATTCTGATTTTGCTCTGTTTTTAATGCGATGTACACATGTGTATTCTGATTTTGCTATGGTCTTAACGCGATGTACACATGTGTATTCTAATTTTGCTCTGTTTTTAATGCAATGTACACATGTATATTCTGATTTTAACGCGATGTACACATGTGTATAGCGTCTGTTTTTGTGATATCTCATAATTTTGTGTGTATTGAATGTGTAAGGTTGTTGATGTACACTTGTGAATTATACAAAGTATTAGTTGCTGAGTTTTTTTGTGCTATTATAGGAGATGTCGTTAACGAGAAAAGTGGTGATGGAAGGTCGATAAGGATGATTCACGTATGAGGTCGATAAGGATGATTCACATATGTTTGTTTGCTTGGTCGATAAGGATGATTCAGCATACAACGTGGCGAATAGTTGTAAAAGATTATGTTTTTTGTTTTTTCGATTATGTTGGGTTTATTGTTTCTACGAAACTGGAACTTGTAATTATATGTTTTTTTGTTTGGTTTGGAAAACATTATGGAACTTCTGATTTGTTAAATATAAAATAGTTTTACAGGTATTGTTTCTATGTATGTATTATTTAGCTAATTACACATATGTATGATGCTGAGTACACATGTGTACTGTTCTATGTATATCCAAGTACACATGTGTATACCGTTGAAATATGAAGGTTACGTGGATTTTAAAAATCAAAATTTGAATTCTGGTGATGAAATCTGAAACAAAAATTAAAATTGAAATCTGATGATTTTTGTTTGTTTTGATAATTATCTTATTAATAAATAAAACATAATGTGGATAATAAATTTAAAATAGGAAAGATGTAACTTAATTCAATTATTAAAATAATGATTTAAATCTATTTTTTTTATATAATTGCAATCCTACCCTTAACAACTAAAAAGGAAATCAAGGGTCCAGATCTGTTCACGCAGTTCACTCTTGGGAGGTTGTTCACGCTGGAACCCTACCCTATATATATATATATATATACTTTTAAACGATTTAATATATTAATTAATAATTTTATTTTATCTAATAACTTGCATTTATTAATTTTATTGAAAACGTAGTTGTATTCAAAATGCAATGTTTTTCACTATTGTAAATTATGCTCGAGAGTACTGGTGGTGTAACGAACTTAGGCCAATCAAACAACATTGATACTGGTATTAGTATTCGTTTATGGTTTTTGATCAACACATAACACGTAAAGATGTCCTTTTGAGTTGTACTGCTAACGAATCAAACCGATACCAACAAAATAACATCGGTAAAGAATCAATTTATTAGAATCATATGATTTTGTAGCATTGTGAGAGTGAAGCTTATAACTACTACATAACAAATGATTAAATAAGCAAGTAGATTGCTATATAAGTATATTAACCCTCTTCGAATTAGACAACATTTTGTGACCACTTTTAAACAATTATCCCATGACCAAAAAACATGTGATAGTTAATTTGAGGATAGCCCTTTTAGTAGAGGTATATGCCTTATGAGGAGATGTCACAGGTTTAAACTTGGACAACGAAGACTTATTTAGAATCATTGATGTAATAAAGCATCAACAAGCGTTCCAAGACTTATTTAGAATTATTAGTGTAATAAAAAAAGAACAAGTGTTCCGTTAAAAAAAAGAACATGTAATACAAAAGGGAGATAATAAAGCCACATCTCATAATCTTATTCTCACACCCTCTTTACGGGTCGTATAGGGTTATAAGATCCGTATAGAACAATCTGACATGACAAATATTGGATCATATAATGCTATGCGGCTTGTATAATGTTATACGACTCGTATAAATGGAGAAAAAAATTAGGCCATATAACATTTTATACAGGTTGTATAACATTACACGGGTCATATACATTATATGAGGTTTGGGTCGTATAACACTATATGGGCTGCATAACATTGTATACGAGTCGTAAAATGTTATACGACTCGTATACATAGAGACAAAAACACATTTTCTGACATTTTTTTCAAGATTCTCTTATACGACCCGTATAACTTTATACACATTGTATTAGGCTAGGAGTTGGCTACAAAGTTTAAATTTCCTAAAAGTCATGAACACACTCAAAATCCACAAATAACATAATGAATATTACTAAAACACCATATCTGGGGGTTTGTTTTGTGTTTTGGATAATAAGGCTTTAATTATTGAATGACGAACATTATTGTGTTTTATGATAATTATCATATTGTATTTTATATTGGTAGTTCTACAATAATATATTTGATGTTTTTTATGAATTGTTAGAGTTGAATATGGTGTTTCAGTAATCTAATTTTTATAAAGTTTTTATGTATTTTACGGCTAAAATTGTGATGTTTTATCACTTTATACATTTTTTAGAAAATTTAGAATTTCTAACCGAACATCAGTGTGGCTATGTGAGGGTAAAAGAAGATTTTAAGAGTATAGGAAAACCGGTATCCAATACAAAAATAATAAACACATTACAAGGTGAGTTCTCTACCTTTCATTATGGTAAATCCTTTTCCCACACAGAAAACACCCAAACCAAAAACCTCACCCCCTTCCACTTGTACATTATGCATGACAACTTGTGCATCCACTTTCCACCCCAATTCCCACCCTTTCCACTCTCACTTTTTACCATTAAAAACTGCTCACACACCATGACAGCTTTTCATATCTTTTGCAGACCAACAACAACAAACCGATCGGAAAACAAAACCTCAAATGTTGGACTACGAATGGGGCTTGCTAAACGGCGCCGTTTCAGTCACCGCCGTCGACGAGCCCGCCTCACAATCCGACCAAACCCGCCACATCTTTGACCACTACTCACAAACCTTCAACGACACCAACAATTCACACTATCTCAACCCAAATGACTTCATTCACCAAACCCATAACCCGACCCATCACTACCTCCACAACCACTCGACCCAAACCCACCCCCATTTCGGTTCCATGTACGACCCACGCGCCTACGCCGGCGAGTGTGGATACCAACACTCACCAACGCCGTTACTCTCGCTTGAGCCGGAGGGTGGTGGCTCGCAGCCGGCTTACATGCTCTTGCCGAAAACGGAGCCGGCGGCTTGCGCCATTGACTTTGCTAACAACCGGATTGGGTTGAACTTGGGTGGGCGGACGTATTTTTCATCCGCAGAGGATGATTTTGTGAACCGGCTGTACCGCCGGTCCAGGCCGCTAGAGGCAGCGCTTGTTAGCTCGCCACGCTGTCAAGCTGAGGGGTGTAATGCCGATCTTACCAACGCTAAACACTACCACCGCCGACACAAGGTGTGCGAGTTTCACTCCAAGGCTTCTACTGTCATCACCGCTGGCTTGACCCAACGCTTCTGCCAGCAGTGTAGCAGGTTGGTTATTTTAGTACGGTAAACGTACCCCTGATTTTTTTTCTTTTAAATGAACGTACCTCTCCTGTTTCAGCGTTCAGAGGAGAGGTGTGTTCAGTCAGGGGTACGTTTACCGCCTCTGGTTATAACTTTTATAAATTTATCATATGATAAAATTCAGAAAGTACAACCACTTAATGCATTGGGTAGATCATCTTAACGGCTATAGTATAAACCCATGCAATAAGTGTTTGTACTAGTGAATATCATAGCTTGTTTGATGTTCAACTATGATTGCATGATGTACAAGTGATTTTACTGTTGATCACAAGTACAATTTTGGAAATTTTGAAAACGGACGAAAATGCCCTTGAGTGCTGGCCTGGGGTACAAGGAAACTATGGACAATGATTGGTGTACATGGGGGTGATCCCGAGGGCATTTTGGGTCCGTAAAAATTTCTGTTTCCCATATAAGATGTGGATTTACACTTTGTGATGTACGTTTGCTTTTGCTTCTTATAGTAACATATACCCAAAATACCCCTTCATTTCTTGCATTTATTAATTAGTACTACTAATAATTGGTTAATTGATGTACGTTTGCTTTTGCTTCTTAATTGCCGTTCAAAAAAAAAAAAAAAAAAATAATTGGTTAATTATTATTTTTAGAGGTTTTTATAGTTTTAGTTTGGAAATTTAAAAAGAAATTGATTTATTTATTTATACAATGCGATAAAGATTCCATCTCTTGTCGGAATTTGATAATGGAAAGAGAAGTTGTCGAAAGAGATTGGCCGATCACAACCGTCGGCGTAGAAAATCATCACAAAATCAAGACCATAGCAAGTCCTTCGTCACCGCTACGAGTACTCAAAGTTCATCTTCCGAAATCATATCAAGTAAGCCCGATTAACTATATATGTGTAAATGTAAATAATTAATTCCAAAATCACATCAAGTAAGCCCGATTAACTATATATGTATAAATGTAAATAATTAATTAATATAATTTAAGTAAAGCATCGCACATGAACATTTATATAATCATCTATTATCATAGTTAAAACAAGAGGAATTGGTCTGTAATAATCTCAACTAGACGTCATTAGCCATTGTCAGTCTCACATTTGAATATTCCCCATGTCAGTCCCACCTTTTACTTATTTTTCCTCCACCGGTCCTCATTTAAAAAAACTTAACGGAGTTTTCTGAATTACAAGCTGACGTTTTAGGGCTTTTAATCAGAATGATGATATGAGTCGAATGATGTAAAATTTACCTTGAAATTGTGCTCCAAACGATGAAAACGGTGTTTCAACTCGGGTGTTTAAACTTCCAATTAACAAAAATCAAGTCGTTTGGAGCACCGTTTAGAGGTAAGTTTTACTTCAATAGACTCATATTTTCGTTCTGATCAAAAGCCGTAATACGTCAGTTTGTATTAAGTTTTTTTTAACTGAGGACCGGTGGAGGAAAAATAGGTGAAAAGTGAGACTAACATGGGGAATATTAAAGGTGGAACTGGCAATGGCCAAAGACATCTAGTTGGTATTATTATTTTTTTTGAACGGCAAATTTGGATCACTGACGGACCACTGGAGTATCATCGTGACATCTAGTTGGTGTTATTACAAGCGAATTTCACTTAAAACAAAAATATATAAATATTTATTTTACATGTATTAATTACGATTTAAATCATTACTCCGAACATAAGTATAATAAAAGTCATATTTATTTTAACACTTGTATACCTTTTTTAGGGTATCAAGCGGATTCAAGAGTTTAATCCTGATGAGTGGCACAATGCAATCGGTTTCTTCATTATCCAAGATCAACATGGTATCCCTCGACTAGGTGACTAGCTAGTATAAATAATGTCGTTTTTCTATTAAAATTTTAGATTGGTACGACAAAAGTTTTAATTTCATCGGATTTTAATTCTTAATTAAGTGTATGGTAGGCTTAACTAGTTTTATATATAGAAATTATTTAGTGACTCTAGTTTTATCTATTGCGATCTTTGTTACAACAATGAATGTGATGAGTAAGTTATACAAGTTATCAGTGAAAATGTTATGTAAGTTAAGATCATATTTTATCATCTTGACGTTTATTTTACTTTAATTGTTTTACTTTGCGGTGTTTATGGTCCAGTTTTGCTGATTTTGTTGAAGATTTTAGACCAAACCGCTAATCACGGTTTCGGGGAATGACAAACCAAACCGGTCAGGTTTGGTGGTTTGGCGTACCAGTGGGTTATACAAGGTTGGCGGTTTGAACCAACTTTTTTATTTTTTCAAAACGTGAGTTAATTTGTATAAAACCTTTAAAAATTTTAAAGATAGTTCAGGATTATAGACTTTATAATGATTATAGACTTTATAGTACATGTATATAACTAAAAATTTTCAAATATGAAAATATAAAGAAAAAATAAATGTTAAACAGTTAGCTCGATTTAACTGACCAGTTTTATATTTCAAACAACACCAAACCATTAGACTGACAAACCGTTTAAAACTCAAACCGACCGATTTACCTTGATTTAGACGGTTCAATGAGTTTCAAACGCTTACTACTAAAAACTACCCTTCTTATGTTGTACAAGGTTGTTTTTTTTTTTTTTTTTTTTTTTTTAACGTCTAATTTCTTTAATCACCTGTTGTCTGTGGGACTTGAACCCAAGACCTTCTCTTTCCTAACCTAGGTGTTTTAAAGGTTTTGTCTTTGCTAATGCACCACCACCCCATTGGTTATTGGCTTTGCTTTTGCCAACGAACCCAAGGCTTTCCCTTTACCAATGAACCCAAGACTTTGCCTTTGCCAACTACCCTTCTTAAAGGCTTTGCCTTTGCCGATAAATCCAAGGCTTTGCCGTCTGTATATTTGCCCCGCGGTGACAAGAATTTCAGTGACTACTCATCTCATGCAATGTTTGAACTTTGAGAGGAGGCAACAGATAGATTTAGGAGAGACAGGGGTGTCCAACCAACCATAATTTTCCTTCTTTTAAAACAAAAATGGTTTGAGTGAAATCATCCCTTGTGATTAAGTGCTTGAAGGGAGTTGGAGAGGGAAGTTGACATGAACGAATTTAATTGGCTCCGACAAGGGAATTGAGGGGAGCACCTCTCTCACCCTTAGGAGAATTGATGTTTGAATGTAGTTGGTATTTTTAGTGAATACTTTAGAACAATAAGGGTAGAAAGGTAAGTTAAGAGGAGAAAAGAAAGGAGAAAGGAAGCTATACTTGATGAAGAAGAGGTCAAAAAGTCAAGCTGTCTCCTGCATGGAAGCTATATTTGATGAAGTTATTATTCTCTGTGGGTCCTGTCCATGAGATGCATTCATGTGGTCCTCCTAATTAGGGTTTACTTTTCTTTCATATTTTGATAATATATACATTAAATAAGTTTTTAATTTTGTTGCGTGCTTTAATACAAGTAATAATTCAATATTAACCTTTGGAATGTTTTTGCCGTTCAAAAAAAAATATTAACCTTTGGAAACAATTTCTATAAATAGACTACATAATTTTTTTTGAAAGGTAAATATCATTAAACCGGCCGACAAAAAATAGACTAAATAATTAATTTGTTTTTGTTACGTGATTTAATACAAGTAATAATTTAACAAGGCCTTTATGTATACTTTAACCTAACTTAACTCCACCTAAATGACACATTAACTTTTTTTCCTTTCACTTTGTCTCACTTTAAGAAAATGGTTTAACATGTTAACACATAACTCATTTAATGCACTTTAATATTGAGTTTTTGTCTAAAAAATAAAATAATAATTAATTTAATCTCTTAACATTGGGTTAACATGTTAACACATAACTCATTTAATGCACTTAAACACAAGGAGAGAGTGGTTTGCAATATCATACCATGTCATTGTTAACACTCTAGATGTTAGAATACACTTGATGACCTAAAAGAGAAGTCCTTCGTTTTTTTCGGAATAAGTTTGTTGAAAGGGTGAAGAGTCGGCCGAATCTTCTTTGTTCGGGTTTTAAAAAGCTCCCAAGTGATGTAGCGGTCGAGTTATGCAAGCAGTTTTCGGCTGTTGAAATAAAAGACGCGGTGTGGGAATGTGGAGATGATAAAGCTCCGGGGCCTGACGGATTCAATTTTCGGTTCATTAAAAGGTTTTGGAGTTTCTTTGAGAACGATTTTGTTGATATTTTGCGGAAGTTTTATGACACAGGGGAGTTCTCACATGGAGTTGGTTCGTCCTTTGTTACGTTGATCCCGAAGAAGGTGGAACCCACTGAACTTAGTGACTTTCGACCGATTAGTCTTATTGGAGTTATCTCTAAAGTTGTATCAAAGGGTCTTGCAAATCGTATTAAAGGAGTTATGGATTTGGTTGTCTCGGAATCTTAGTCGGCATTTCTTTCGGGGAGGTACATTTTGGATGGCCCTCTTATTACTAATGAAGTTTTGTCGTGGGCTAAGAAAGATGATAGAGATATATTTTTATTTAAAATAGATTTCGATAAGGCCTATGACAACGTGAACTAGGAGTTTCTTTTGTCGGTTCTTGATCAGATGAGGTTTTCCTCTTTGTGGTGCAAATGGATTAGAGGGGTGTTATCCGCATCGAAGGCTTCTGTTTTGGTGAATGGTTCGCCCACTTTCGAGTACGCTTGTCAGAAAGATATTCGTCAAGGAGACCCCCTTTCCCCGTTTTTTGTTCATTATAGTTATGGAAGCTTTCTCGGAGCTAGTCAAGAAAGCGAGCTCGATTGGTTCCTTTGATGGTGTTCGCCTTCCCAGGGAAGGCCCGGTTCTGTCTCATTTGTTGTATGCAGATGACGCTATGATGATGGGTGAATGGTCGGTCTTTAATTTTATTAATATGAAGAGGATATTACGTATATTTTTTTCTTTGCTCAGGTTTAAAGATAAATATACACATGTCTGTTTTGTATGGCGTCGGTGTGCGGAATGAAGAGGTAGGTTTGATGGCCGAAAGGTTGGGTTGTAAATCAGGGGCTCTTCCGTTTTCGTACTTGGGCATTATGGTGGGGGCGGATATGAATAGGATTACTCATTGGGATCCGGTGGTGAATGCGTTTAGCAATAGGTTATCTAAGTGGAAAGCTAATTCTATCTTTATCGGGGGGCGAGTGACTTTAATAAAGGCGGTGTTGGATAGCTTGCCAACTTATTATTTTTCTTTGTTTAAGGCTCCGGTGAAGGTTATTAATCGGCTGGAACAATTTATGAGGTCTTTTTTATGGGGTGGTTCGGAAGAAGTGAGGAAAATGGCTTGGGTCTCTTGGGATAAAGTTACTCGGAAAAAAGATCAAGGTGGGTTGGGTTTGTCTAGTCTTGAAGATTGCAATAAAGCGCTCGTTATTAAATGGTGTTGGAGATATTTCACCGAGCATCATGCTCTTTGGCGGAAGGTTATTGATTCCATACACGGGTCTAATCGAAAGTGGGGTGCTCTTCCGGTTAATAGCAATGTAACCGGTGTTTGGAAGAATATTGCATCATGGTGTTGTAAGATCAAGGTGGAAGGGGAAGGGGTTATAGGTATGATAAGGGGTCGAGTTGGTAACGGGAGGGATATTCGTTTTTGGATTGATCCGTGGTTATGTCAAGCACCTTTGAAAGACTGTTATCCGAATCTTTTTGCTTTGGAATCGCATAAACAGTGTATGGTTGTGGATCGTTGTGAACAAGCAGATGGCACGTTTTTATTTAAGTGGAAATGGAAAAGAAGGCTCGGGGCAAGTACAGAGATTATTAATAGAGAAGATTTGGAAGCTAGGTTGATCGGTGCCACATTTTCTAATCGGAGTGATGAATGGGTGTGGAACGATGCTAAAGACAATTCGTTTTCGGTGGCCGGGGTTAAGAGATGGCTGCGTGGGAGAGGCAATGAGGAGAATCAATTCGAGTTTAAATGGTGCAAGTGGCTTCCGGAAAAGTGTAATATATTTATGTGGCGTGCGGTTCTAGATCGGCTTCCTACTAAGGTCGCATTGCAAAGGAGGAACATTTTTGTTCAAGATATGGATTGCATGTTGTGTGGAGAAGGGAGCGAGACTATGGATCACATTCTTACCGGGTGTGGTGTAGCGGCGGGGGTTTGGAACGGGATTTCCACGTGCTGCCGTTTGCCATCTATATACGCGTTTACCACTAAAGATCTAGTGCAGGTGTTCGATCAATGTCGCCTTTCTGGAAGTATTAAGGACGTGGTTCAAGGTATTATCATCATCACGAGTTGGCGCTTATGGAAAGCTAGAAATGATAAGATTTTCTCGGGCAAAGAAGCTAAAGTGGCGGACATAGTATCGGACGTCAAAGTTTTGGGTTTTCTTTGGTAAAATAATAGAGTGAGAAAAGGTTTGATGGAATGGGAGAAATGGTGTAATTTTGATGTAATGTAACTGTTTTGTTCGTTTTTCGGTTTCCTATTCCATCTTGGGATAGGTTGCTGTTGTGGTTTATGAAATATGTTTTTTCAAAAAAAAAACCTAATAACCTTTGAAAACAATTTCTATAAATAGACTAAATAATTTATTTACCATGTGACTATATAGAGACGATAAATCAAAACTAGTCCGACATTTTTAATCTGTTTTCTAGATGCCTTTGTATAATTACAATAAACATTGTATATATAGGTAAAGGTTACTTTTAAATTTCTAAGAAGGTTAAGAATTCAAAAGAATTAAACATATGATAATCATTAAAATTAAGAGTGAATGATATAAAAGTAATTGAAACAATGAATTAAATATGAATAAACATAATATATGCGAAATAAAAACACCATATATCTACAAAATAAAACTTCATGATTCTTTGTTAACAGCAAAATAAAACATCATAACTGTACATAAAACACCATGTACCTGATATATCTAAAACACCATTGTATGAACATGCTCAAAACACTATGCACTAAAAACATCCGGTTGAAACGTAATTTTTAAATATGTATATATATAGCAATATGGTACTCATATTAAAGATAAAAACGCTCGTTATTATGGTGTATTTTAAAAAAAATACATATAAAAAAGTTATTGGCATATACAAAAAGGAGGGAAAGTTACATGTGTCTTGTATGTCTTCATGTGAGTTTCTGATATAGAACACGTAAAGTTAAATTTGTACATCTACGTTATCAAATAAATAACTAAAATTCCATTCAAAAAATAAATAACTAAAATTAAAACATAATTTACAAAAATGTCACTAATCAATCTCCTTCATCCAAAATACAATCTAATGGTTCATAAGACTTTTTAGATATAACACTCTTTGGGCTTACACTCACGTGGCGCGCGCTACAGTTCAGGAGGAGGGACGTTTTCATCTTTTTCCATTTCTCTATTAAAGTATTAGATTTTTCTATTTTCCCCTGCGCATATGTGTGGCGTTTTTACTTATTATTCACTGAATCACATTTATTTTCTTGGCGTTTGTTCATTTTTTTAGATCACATGGTTTAGGCATTTGTTTAATGGTTTAGACCACACCTTTTTAGAGTTTTGTATCACGTTTTGATTGATCAAATTAATCTTTCTACAAAATTAAAAGTGTAAAGATAAAGGCGTTCATGGCGTTCTTACAAATATCATAATTCATTTATAAAAAACAAAACCTCCTCTTCATCCTTCATTTAAACTGAACCACAATCTTGTTTCTTATAGGGTTTGACGCTCTTAAATCACAGAGTTGTTTGTCACACCCCAACCGATGGCGGAAACATCGGGGCGTGACACTGAGCGAAACAGATTGTCCAGGACGAAGTGTCGTCCGATCGGACTACTGTCCGATCGAACAGCCATCCGAACGATCGGTCATCCGATCGACTTGCACCTTGGCCCCACAATTAAATCTCAAATCAACCCTCAAGAGTTTTGGGAACACCGAACGGATTGCCGTCCGATCGAGTTACCACTCGATCGACCGACCATCCGACTATGTGATGTTTCGAAGCTTCAACACTTAAACAATTTTCAACATGTTCAATGCACAAGGATGCCACCCGATCGAACAACCGTCCGATCGAGTGACAACCTGCTGAGAACTTGTTCTCGCTGAAGTGCCCAACCTATCGGACTGTCGCCGGATCGAACGGTCGTTCGATCGATCGACCTGAAAGGTAGAGATACTTCAATGTTTTCAAAATACTACAACGAAAACTTCAAAAGTCAAGCCATCATACACAAACACATCCTTCCCAAAGGAAGTAACAATCCACTCAAACGGTCATCCGACCGGACGACCGTCCGAACGGACTGTCACTCGAACGACCGGCTGTCCGATCGGACTACCATCCGATCGAACTGCTGTACTACCCACTTGCACTCTGTATCGTTTTACAAGTCGCTTATCGTTATGCTATCAATCTGTTCAGGCTAACCCTACTCTCTAGTGCTCCCTTCAATCCATCAATCGCTATGAGTATACTCGAATCCCTTTTTGCTTTACGCACTTTTGGGTGTTACATACGTTAATTACTTATACAAAATCACATCGAACACACTACGCAATACTTTAACGCTAACCGTTACCGCATGTTATACGTGACTTAATGAATGCTTGTTTGTTATGTTTACACATGGAATGCTGTCTACCTGCCTTAGCAACGATAGTACTATAGTTTGGACTCAACACATGTTCACTCAGGGATTGTTAAGGACAATTACCTACATGGCTCACAGTGGTGAGTGTGCATCGCGAATTGCCTTGGGCAGTCAACCCGCAGTCATTGGTATCGATAGGTTCATGTCGATAACTAACATGCCTCATTTTACACTGTGTACGTGCTGGTTATGCGTAACGATTTCGAACTCTATATGTTATTATCAAACTTGTATGCTCACCTTTACACTATGTGTATTGACTTTTACTTTAACGTATGTGACAGGTGCTTATGATGCTTATTTGCTTTCTTTGCTGTGAAATCGAGGCTAGGAAAGACCTAGGTCAACAATAAACAATTGTCTGTAATGAAAATCTGAGTTGTCGAAACAGAACAATTTGACTAGATCTTTTCTGTAATAATTGTATTATCATTTATGACATGGTATGGGACGTGTTGTTTTAAATATTTGGTAAATATAGTTGTTATGGAAACTTCTGGACAATCTGTTTCGCTCAGTGCCACGCCCCGATTTTTTAGCCATCGGTTGGGGTGTGACAGATTGGTATCAGAGCCATAACTATAGGGAATTAGGCAAGACACGACCTAGTCTGGGTCGATGTCTTAGAGACCTAGTCTATAGTTAGGAACCGACAGACCGACTCGTGCATGTCCAGTAGGGATTATGTATGAGCTTACTGCTATTTCTCGCTATTCTCGCCTACGCTACACTATCACTGCACTCGAATTTTCAAATATGAATGAACGATTAAGTTGAGATGTGTTGGGATTGAACCCTACCAGAGGAACAGATAATGTAAAGCCAAAACCTGATCACAACAGTGGATTCACAATAAGCAGCTGTTTACACTAAGTCTTCTCCCTTGAAAGTGATTACAACAGCTGATGGTCTTACATCCACTGCCCGCCTACAACTGCTGCTGTTTTGCCTAACTACTGATGAAGCCTAGAAGACTGCTGGATACTAAGCACTGCTGGTACAAACTGCTGATGACAAAGCACTGCCCAATCAAGGGCTGATCAACCTTGAGGAAAGCACTGATGAATAGGAAGAGCAGTAGTTTAGTATATCATCTGATTCATGTATAGTCAGTTGTTAGGTTTAGCAGTGTTTGTATAAGAACAGTAGATACAGGTTGTTAGGCTGTTAGACGTCGCTTTCATGGTGACGTCAGCTGAGATGCCTCAGCGGTTTGTTTTGTCTATAAATGAAGCAGTACTCTGTACTGTTACATTTGATTCGTGTTGAGAGAGTTCTTCTCCTCAATTCAATCCTTTCATCTTGTACAATCCAACCTTGGGGCATCTGGCTGAGGGGGAGCTTAGTATGTAAGCATATCTGTAATCATTTGATTCTTATTGTAAATCTTTTGACTAAATGAATTGCATATGCTTTCTCAAAACCATTTTCTCCTTGATTGTGTTTACAAAGTTTGTTATTCATTTCCGCTGCACTTAAAGTCTGTTCATCTCTATTGATTATACAATTTTACACAAACAAACACTTTCATGAGGGCCTCCGATCCTAACAATTGGTATCAGAGCTTGGACAGTCAAATTCGATCTAACAATCAATTTGACATAACAGTTCGGCTCAAAATTCATTGATACTAAGGATGGTTGTATTCAGTTGAAAAACAGAGCAACGAGTAAATCATGATCAAAATGGTTATTCAGAAACTCTGTAAATCAACCAAGATGTCATATGACACACAAATCTCACACAACAAGTGATATCATGCATAAGTCACTCATAGTTTTCAGATCTGAAAACATATCTGTTAAACTGTGAGATTATTTCATATTTTCAAAATTGATTTCAACTGCTGTTATGAAAATTGTGATGTCACCTTATTAAAATGCTAAAGTATGAACCTCAGATTAACAAAAACCTATGTTCATAAAACATTAGTGTTTTTGATAACATAAAAAGAGGGAAATTAAAACTTTAGTCATTCAGATCTTATGTGTTGAAAACAGGTTGAGTTCCTCAAAAGGACAAAATCAACTATGTTAAAATACATTAAGAAAATTCACAAAAACTCAGAAGTGTGTTTATCTCAAAACTTCTGAAGTCAGAAGGAAAGAACATAAACTTAAAACACTAAAGAGTCAAAGCTTGGGGTAATAATGGTCATTAAACAACTGTTTGTGCTCATTGGTTCAGAAAAGTTCAGGTGAAAATAGTGTTCCCAGTGATTGAACTTACAAAAGGACTAGACAAATCTTCAAAATTATCACATGGTAACAAGATCTATAACAGGATCTTCAAAACTCATGTGTTCATGTGTCCTTATGCTTGCAATCAACCGACAAAGAAAATGGTACCAAACAGTGGTCAAAATGTATTCAAAATGTTCTACCACTGCGGTCAAACCACTGACCACTTTCATATAACTTGAGAAGGATATGATTACGCTCTCTATTGAAAATATACCAGATCCTTTTTGATGTCGTTCTCAGAAAATCCTTTAACCATTTTTTTAAAGGATTTTTTCGAATAATCAGGATATATTATTCATTTTTTTTGGAATAATATATTTTGAACTTTTGCTTGTTTTTGTTGGCATTAGTTTCAATTACCTGTCAGGATATATTACCTTATTTTTGTTGGTATTATTGTCCTCATGAATGGGTCAAAAGGAAATGGTGCATGGTTCAAGATCATGACATACTCAGGTTTATTTTATACATTAATTAAGGGTTGATTGTTAAACTGTACTTTAAACTACTGAGGTACTCATGTTTTAATTTGAATATTAAACGAAAATGAGTTGCCTTAGCAAAAAGTTCTCATCATCTGGGGTACTAATCCACTGTCAGAAATTTGAACAGGCTTCAAAATGTGAAATTGACATGTGGCAAAACCTTGAATGAAAATTTTCAAAACAGTTGCTGAAATACTTGTCCTTCAAATCTGTATCATTTTCCCTAATCACTGCTTTGCTCAAACATCTGTTTCCTAATTACTATCCACTGCTGAAAGTCAACCACTGTTTCTTCATTTTGCTAGACAAGCACTGATGCTCAAAATCAGTGTCTTATCCACTGATATGCTATCCACTGATAGTAAAAATCATCCACTGTCCACATTATTACCGTTGTAACTACTGATGCTTGATTCATCAGTGGCTCTTAAAACAACTGTTCTCCACTCTTCATCCATTTCATCAGTGTTTTGACACGTGGTCAGTTTTTAGCCTTCAGATCATCATAACCGCTGCCACATCAGCGATCACTTTTTCCCTAAATAAAACCCTGATCAAAACCCCCAAACAGGGTTTTACACTGTCGAATTGAATTCCAAAGTTCTCTTCTCAAAGCAGTTTCCAACCTTTCTTCCCAAATCACTCTCCGATTCTTCTTCATCAAAATGACGAAGTCAAAATCAAAATAAAAATCTAAACCAAAATCACCATCATCTTCAAAAGAGGTCGCTCAAACGGCCGAAGAAACCATTGAAATCCCATACAAATCACCGCACAACTACTTGGGTCTCCTCACAAAACCCTCAAACAATCGCACCTTCGATTTCGTCATCGACACACTCTCTTCATCAAAGTACAAAACTTTGTTGACAGTAGACGCTCCCATATACTTGCAAACCCAGAGAGAGTTCTGGAAAAATACTACACTTGAAAAACAAGACGGAAAAGTAGTAGCCATTAACTCCTCGATACAGGGTAAAGCGATTCAAATCACTCCACAATCAATCTCAGAAGTCTTCAAACTCGATGATCAGAAAGGTAAAACTTCTTTTGATAAAAACGAGTTAAAAGCTGATTTTCTGAAAAGGGGATATGCAGAACAATCAAAAGTAGATACCTTACAAAAAGGTTATTTTCCGTCTGCACCCAGATTTTTATTCCACACACTTTTGTCGTGTGTTTCAAATAAGACAACAGCTTTTAACGAAATACCATTGAAGATTCAATGCCTGGGCTATGCCATTTTAAAATAAAGATTACAATTATTCCCAGGAAATCTTCAATGACTTGGTAAAGAATGTTGATAGCAAAGCATTTTTACTCTTTCCAAGGTTTCTAAGCTATTATTTTCAACAAAAATTTGAAAAAGAAAATGAAAATGTGCCAAAACAAGGTGGTTATTTTAAAATAAAAAGTTTAACACCTGAAACATTCACTAGAATGTTGGCACCAATAAAAACAAAAGCAGAGGTGTCCGAGCATAATTTAGCAGTTACCACTGCTCCTCAGACATCTGCTGCTGAGCCCACTGCTCTAGGTGATCAGAGCAGCACTGCCACTGCTTTGAAACCCACACCTGACATTACCAAAAAGACCAAAAGAAAAACATCCAGAAAACCCACTAAACCCAAAACAAAGGCAACTCTGGAAGATGAGATCCCAGAGCAACTGCCTGTGACAAAACAAATGTCACCACAAACCACTGCTGCTACTTCCTCACAGCAGTTGGAAGAAAGATCTCAACCATTGCCTAAAACTCCTCCTGCATCCTCACAAAAGGATCAGGTTGTAATCACAGGGACACCAAATTATGAAGCTCTGGATCCACTCGGATTCATCTTCCACAGTCCTGATCCCAAGGACATGTCTCTTTCAACTCCCATACCCTCACCAATCATACTACCACAATCAATAATACCCCTGTTGCATGCAGTTGATATTGCACAGACACAAACCAGTTCCTCTCTATCACCTATCACTGAGAGTATACCCCCACAAGTGACTGGGTCTGATGCTTATACCTCTGCTATCCCCGCAACAGTTAAGGAGGTTACACTGCAGGAGTTACAAGTAACTCTTGTCAGTAGTTCAAGTGGAGCAGCAACTACAACTGATGGATCAACAGATCTTCAGTTGGACAGTTGTTTCATTAGTAAGACTCCCTTGAAGGCAATTTCTTCTATAACACCATTGATAACCACTAGTGAGCCTATTTTGACCACTAGTAACATCAAAGGATTATCAAGTGCTGAAGAAAGAAGTCCCCAGTACCAAGAACAAGGGGCATCAATGGGTGATTTTTGGGACTCAGTTCCTAAGTCAAACATTGATATAACCACTACCGGTGGGGATTCAGATGATCCCATTAAAGTGGGTGATGATTCAAAATATCAGGAATTGACGGGAAGAGTTGAAAAACTGGAAACCTCAGTTGCTGAAATAAAGGAGATGGTGCAAGAGATTTTAAAAGCTCAAAAAGCACAATCCACCGCTGCCCCACCACAATCATCTGTTCCAACTCAAGCATCCGCTCCACCACAAGCAGTTGCTGCAAATGAGCTCTGGAATATCTTTCAACCCATGCTGGAGAAACAAAAACAGATGGCTGATCAACAGCATGAAATGCATGTAAAAATGCTGACAAACATGGTGGAGTCAAGATTCAAAGATACTCAAGCAGATATCAAGGCTATAAAGGCCAGCATACAAAAGACTACCCATGGTGAAAAAATTCCCTCTACTATCCTTTTTATGGATAACCCCCTGGCAGATAATGCAAAAAAGGGGGAGAATGTCAAGAAGATGAAGAAAAAGGGAATTGAAGATGGTATGTATGTTGAACCAGAGCAAGGAAAACAGACATCTAAAACAGCTGATACAGCAGTGGTTATAAAAACTGCTGTCAGTAGCCAAACAGCTGCCATTTCTTCAACACACACCACTCCATCACATACCACAAAAACCACTGTCTTCACAACATCATCCTCTACAATCACATCACCACCACTGCCTCCTGCCACAAAGCAGAAGACAGTAGATGTTACAACATCTGCTGTAATGACAACAGTGGTTGAGACACCAGTTGTTCAACGACTGTTGATCAGACACTTTCCATCAGTCATACCACTGATCCACCCAAGACATCATCAGCCTCTCCTACAATAAAAAGGAGAAGGATTGTCATATCTGATGATTCACCACCACCATCACCATCATCAAAAACTACCTCACCACCTCCATCCCCTGCTCAAAAGCAGAAGACATCTGCTGATATATCAGCAGTTGTAATGACAACAGCGGTTGAAACACCAGTTGTTTCAACCACTGTTAGTCAGACATCCACCACTGTTTCCACCAGTCTCACATCACAACCAGCAAAGCTCTACACCAGAAAAAGAAAACTTACTCAGCCAGATGAGGACCAATATGATCCCACTGCTGCAAGATATCCGCTAGAACTGG
Organism: Helianthus tuberosus; assembly: GCA_030545235.1. NCBI lineage: Eukaryota > Viridiplantae > Streptophyta > Magnoliopsida > Asterales > Asteraceae > Helianthus > Helianthus tuberosus. The sequence goes on from CM060452.1 coordinate 152,475,635, forward strand.
AAGCTATAAAAAATGAGATGAGGCAGTTCTACAATGATGATGATCCTTCAAACAGAAGATTTTCTTCACTAGTTGGCTTCATGGTTCCAGAAGACATGGATGAATATCTTGAACTTAAAGTAAGACAGGCTAAGATAAGAGCCAAGGTTGAATGTAAAGGTCAAGGTGATGAAGCCATTGCTGAAAGATTGGAACTTCTGCTCACAAAAGTCGATCTAATAAAAGATTTTGCACATGAGCTGAGCAAAGAAAAGGCAGAACAACGAAAAGAGATGAGAAGAAAACTTCTTGCATACATAATGCAAGAAAAATTTTATCCTGCTGAAGAAAATAAATTTGAAGAATGGCCAATAGTGCTTTTAAGGCATGAAGCTGATAGGATTGATAGAATCAAGAGCGATCCTAAAAAGAAGAAGAATGCTCCAAATTGGAGTAAATACAAAAAGTTCATCAATGACCAAACAACTGAGTACAAGAAAAAGAAACAGGAGCTGGTAGATGCAAAGGTGGACACTGCAAATGCCATATCAAAATGGTCAAAGCAGCAAACTGATGAAGCCTATGAAAGGCTGAAGAAAATGAAGATAACTGTATCAGGCACTTCAAAGAAGCGTGAACAAATGATGAAGCTTGAACAACAGATTGAAAACCTCAAAACACTGTTCCGATCTACTCTTATGACAAACCAAGAAAAAGGAGAACAGCTGACCAGTGAAGAGGTAAAGGAAAAGGAAGTTGAGTACTTCAAAGAAACCATCATGAAAATGGGTCTAAAAGAAGCGAACTCAGAAAAACTTCAAAACCTTTTTAAGAAGGTGTTAACTAAGCCTGCATCACCAAATATTTCAGAAGTTTCAGACATTGAGCCAGATCAACAAAAGAGACAGGAGCAGATAGAGAAGGAAACTGCAGAAGACATAGCTACAGCAAACAATGTTATTGAAATGGCCTTCAAAAGAATGTCTGAAAGTCTGCAAGTTTTCACAAGGCCAACATCCCCCAACTCATCCTTGAATAAATCTCTCCCAAGAAACCCATTGGGTTTAAAAGTACTAAAGTGGATGTCTGATCAAAAGACCCATGTATTGACCATGGTTAGATCCAATGGCGAAGTGAAGTACATATCAAGGAAAGAAGCACTAGGCCTTAGTGTTGAAGATTTGCAGGATCTCCTTGAACTTACACTGTGCCGGGATGAAAATGACACAAGTTCCAAAGAATTTGAAAAAGAATTCAAAAGAAAAGCAAGGGAACTTCTGATGAGTAATAAAGATCCAGAATAATGACAGGTTTTGGCATTATCTGTTCCAGGGGGAGATTGTTGGGATTGAACCCTACCAGAGGAACATATAATGTAAAGCCAAAACCTGATCACAACAGTGGATTCACAATAAGCAGCTGTTTACACTAAGTCTTCTCCCTTGAAAGTGATTACAACAGCTGATGGTCTTACATCCACTGCCCGCCTACAACTGCTGCTGTTTTGCCTAACTACTGATGAAGCCTAGAAGACTGCTGGATACTAAGCACTGCTGGTACAAACTGCTGATGACAAAGCACTGCCCAATCAAGGGCTGATCAACCTTGAGGAAAGCACTGATGAATAGGAAGAGCAGTAGTTTAGTATATCATCTGATTCATGTATAGTCAGTTGTTAGGTTTAGCAGTGTTTGTATAAGAACAGTAGATACAGGTTGTTAGGCTGTTAGACGTCGCTTTCATGGTGACGTCAGCTGAGATGCCTCAGCGGTTTGTTTTGTCTATAAATGAAGCAGTACTCTGTACTGTTACATTTGATTCGTTTTGAGAGAGTTCTTCTCCTCAATTCAATCCTTTCATCTTGTACAATCCAACCTTGGGGCATCTGGCTGAGGGGGAGCTTAGTATGTAAGCATATCTGTAATCATTTGATTCTAATTGTAAATCTTTTGACTAAATGAATTGCATATGCTTTCTCAAAACCATTTTCTCCTTGATTGTGTTTACAAAGTTTGTTATTCATTTCCGCTGCACTTAAACTCTGTTCATCTCTATTGATTATACAATTTTACACAAACAAATACTTTCATGAGGGCCTCCGATCCTAACAAGATGAGGTGTGAAAGCAAACTCTCGACTAAATTGCTTGTTCAAACTACATTTTTATCTATGAACACGAAAAATTGTGTTGAAATAGGAGTGAAATCCATACTTTAACACATAATTCTCTTTTTATTTTATCAAAACAGGAACCAAGTTGTTAAGCCAGGGATGAAACCCTAACCTTGACGACTTGTTCCGACCTCTACTTGGTTTTTACAAAACTCTCACCAAAGTCTCGACGGACTCCAACGACTTGAAGTCACGATGTGACTAGAAGGATGCGTGCCGAGCCCAAGATACAAGGCAAAAGCATTGCCCTGAAAGTCAAAGTGTGCACAACAGGTCCCTGTGAATAGTCGAATCACTTTAGGTAGTCAATGTCTAAATAGCCGCAGACAATCTATTTCTCGAGTTATATGTGCTTCGATTCTGAGATCACTACTGCCTACTCTGATATTTCGTCATTTTTACGTGGATTTTATGTGTGCTTATTTGTTAGCGTTTTGAGGTATTGTTGGTTTCGATCTAATGCCTTTTTTCTTCCGCTAAAAACACAACACACCACACCAACGTTAACAAATCGCTACTACCATGAGGAACCACCGTACGTTATGTTGCTTGCTATATTATTCACTTATACTATATTGAACGATCAGGAGCTTTGAATGATAGGTTTCTGTATTCTGACCGCCTCTGTGTGCATCTAGACAAGTTACATGCTTATATGTTTCGGTGTTTTGTCCCCTACGTGCTTATGTGCTTCTGTGTTTCTGTGCCTTACGTGCTTATGTGCTTCTGTGCTTATGTGAATATGTGATTATGTGCCTATGTGCTTACGTGGTTGTACGTGTTCCTGAGTTTTAGTAGTATTAGGCGTGTGAGGTGAGATTCGATTATATTGTGTTGAGTCTTGTGGCGATGTCTGTTGCAGACAATGTCCTCATCTGGATCTCGCACTACCCGAGATGCTCGCCGAAAGCAAGCAGACAAACGCCTCGCTGCCATGATTACTAAGCAAATGGCAAAGGTTTTACCCCAAGTCGTCAGTGAACTGTACGGAAACATGAGCAAATCGTCTGAGGAATCCAGGACCGAGACTCCCAAAGCTGCTTTCAGCTACAAACAGTTCAAGGCATGTGGACCGAAAGAGTTCACCGGAGAAGAAGGCCCTACGGCTTTGTTTCAATGGTTTGACTCAATCGAAGTCACCCTGCGATAGAGCAGATGTCCTGATAATCTCCGCATACTGAACGCGACCGGCGTCTTCCAGTCCCGCGCTCTAGACTGGTGGACGACCGAAAGGAACAAGCGCGGAAATGATGCAGCTTACGGTCTGTCATGGGATGAGTTGAAGAACGTTATGCTCGAAGAGTTCTGCCTTCCCCATGAGCGCCAGAAGCTGGAGGACGAATTCTGGCACATTAAGCAGAAAGAAGGTGACAACGCTGCCCTGACTGCTCGCTTTAAGCAGCTCAGCATTATCTGTCCCGATCAAGTGAAGACGCCCGACATGACGATCAAGAAGTACATTCGAGCTCTACCCGACTGTGTTGCAGATTTTGTGCATGCTGCAAAGCCAGCAACGATCGAAGAAACTTACTTGCTTGCCGCGGAAATCAACGACAAGCGTATAAAAGCTGGTTTTTAGGATAAAACTTCAAAGAACCTTCATCAAGCCACCGCCGCACCAACCGCCGAAACCGCCGCCGCTCAGTCATCAAAAGCCTCTCGCCGTAAGAAGAAGAACAACAATAGCAGCTCCAACAACAAGAAGTGTGTTGTCACTACCATTGCTGCTCCACTTCAAGCTGTACCGGCTCAGCAGCAATCTCACCACCGGCTCAGCAGCAATCTCACCACCGCCCAGCACCAGTTACCTATGCACCGCCTGCAAAACGTGCATACACCGGCCCTCACCCTGCCTGCCCGACATGCTCTTACCATCACCCAGTGGGTCTAGCTTGCCGTTTTTGCGCCCACTACAATATGTACGGTCACTTTACTGCAAATTGTCGTACTGGTCCCCGACAAGCATCAGCTAAAGCCACTGCTCATCAAGCTCTGCTCCCAGCCCCACAAGGCCAACAAGCGGCTCAGGCACCCACGGTCAACGCCCGAGTTTGCTTCGCATGTGGTGATCCCAACCACTTTGCGAACATATGCCCGAACAGGGTTGTGAAACAAGAGCCTCAGTAGCAGCAGCAGCAGCCTCAACAGCAACAAGCCGCCTGCGCCAGAACTTTCAACATCAATGTGCACCAAGCCCAGGCTGACAACAACGTGGTCAATGGTATGTTCCTTGTGAATGGTATTCATGCTTCGTGTTTGTTTGATACTGGAGCCGATAACTGCTTTGTGTCATTTGAATTCGAGAAGCTCCTTAGTCGTAAGCGCTCCCATCTCCCCTCAACGTTCGATGTTGAAGTCGCCACCGGAAGAACTGTCGTTATAAATTCTGTTCTTCGTGATTGTACCCTTGAGCTCAACATTCACATCTTCCCAATCGACCTTATTCCAATGCAACTCGGAAGTTTTGACATCATAGTAGGCATGGACTTTCTTCACGAAAACCATGCTGAAGTTGTGTGCTTCGATAAGATGATTCGGTTCTCGCTCGCGAATGGTGATTTATTGTCTGTTTATGGCGAAACTGCTTCAAAAGGTCTCATGCTCATGTCATGTGTCCAAACTAGCAAGTATCTCTGTAAGGAACACAGAGCTTTCTTGGCTAACATTGTAGTAGCGGAGAAGGAAAAGAAAGGAAGGCCTTATGTAAACGATGTCCCAGTGGTTCGAGAATTTCCTAACGTTTTTCCTGAGGATCTTCCCGGACTACCGCCAAGTCGTGATATCGACTTTCGTATCGACCTCATTCCTGGAGCCAACCCTGTTGCCAAAGCTCCTTACCGACTCGCACCGTCCGAAATGCGTGAACTCTCGAGTCAGTTTCAGGAATTAATTGAGAAATGCTTCATTCTCCCGAGCACCTCTCCTTGGGGCGCGCCAGTCCTTTTCGTCAAAAAGAAGGATGAGTCGTTCTGGATGTGCATCGACTATCGGGAACTGAATAAGTTGACTATCAAGAATCGCTATCCCCTGCCTCGCATTGATGATTTGTTTGACCAACTACAAGGTGCTACATGATTCTCGAAGATCGATCTACCTTCAGGCTATCACCAGCTACGCATCCAAGATGAAGATATACCCAAAACCGCTTTTCACACTCGATACGGCCACTATGAGTTCGTTGTTATGCCTTTTGGTTTAACCAACACACCCGCGGTTTTCATGGATCTGATGAATCGCGTTTGTAAACCTTATCTCGACCGTTTCGTCATCGTGTTTATCTACGATGTCTTGATCTATTCCAAGTTGAAAGCCGAACACGCGCAACATCTACGTTTGGTTCTCGAGCTACTCCAAGGGAATCGACTCTATGCCAAGTTCTCCAAGTGTGAATTCTGGCTAGAGGAGGTTCAATTCCTCGGTCACATTGTAAATAGTCAAGGTATTCACGTCGATCCAGCGAAGATTGAAGCCGTTAAGAGTTGGATTACGCCTAAGAACCCGTCTAAAGTCCGTTCTTTTCTCGGACTAGCGGGCTATTATCGACGATTTATCGAAGGATTCTCCAAGATCGCTGTGCCGCTTACCGCTCTCACGCACAAAGACAAGCCTTTTGTTTGGAGAACTGAACAAGAGTCCACTTTCCAAACCCTCAAACGCATGCTTTGCAATGCTCCTGTTCTCTCATTGCCCGACGGAAACGACGACTTCATTGTCTATTGTGATGCTTCCAACCTTGGTCTTGGTTGCGTTCTCATACAACGGGAAAAGGTTATAGCTTACGCATCTCGTCAGCTCAAAATCCACGAGAAGAACTATACAACCCATGATCTCGAGCTAGGCGCAGTTGTTTTTGCGTTAAAGATTTGGCGACACTACCTGTACGGTACCAAGTGTACGATCTTCACCGATCATAGGAGCCTACAACATATCTTTGACTAGAAGGAACTTAATATGCGTCAATGCCGATGGGTAGAACTTCTCAACAATTATGACTGTGAGATTCATTATCACCCTGACAAAGCAAATGTCGTTGCCGACGCTCTCAGCAAACGGAGTTATTTACTTAGCATTCGTGATATCAGAGCCCAATTCGATCTCGAAACCCTTATCCGCGAAGCCCAGCATGCTTGTTTTAACGAGCGCACTCTGGATAAGGAAAGAATCTACCACGATGGAGCTCAGCTTGTGAATAAATCGAATGGGATATTCCACTGCCTGGACCGAATTTGGATCCCTAAACGGACCAATTTATGACAGATGTTGATGGACGAAGCCCACAAATCATGATATTCCATTCATCCCGGTGCCGATAAAACGTACCAGGACCTTCGCTACAAGTACTGGCGGCCGGGCATGAAAAGAGATATCGCCCTCTACGTTGGAAAGTGCGTGACTTGCTCGAAGGTCAAGGCTGAACACCAAAGACCCTCTGGCTTACTCGAACAACCCCCGATCCCTATGTGGAAGTGGGAGAGTATAGCTATGGACTTCATAACAAAGCTCCCGCGCGCGCTATAAGGTCACGACAGCATCTGGGTTTTTGTTGACCGTTTGACCAGATCAGCTCACTTTTTGCCAATACGGGAAGACTACAAGGTAGAACGATTAGCCCGAATCTACACCAATGAGATCATTTGTCGACATGGGACGCCTCACGACATCATCTCTGACCGTGACGCTCGATTTACCTCGCGACTGTGGGAAATGTTTCAAGCTGCTCTCAATACGAGGCTTAATCTAAGTACCGCATTCCACCCTCAAACCGACGGTCAGACTGAGAGAACGATCCATACTCTTGAAGACATGCTCCGTTCGTGTGTCATTTATTTCGGTGGTAATTGGGATGCTTACCTGCCATTAGTAGAGTTTTTGTAAAATAACAGTTATCATACCAGCATTCAAATGGCACCATTTGAGGCTTTATACTGAAGAAAATGTCGATCGCCAATTGTATGGCATGAGATCGGTCACTCGCAACTAACCGGTCCCGAGCTATTGCAAGAAACGACTGACAAAGTCCTCCAAATAAGAGAGAACTTGCTGAAAGCTCGGAGTTGTCAGAAAAGTTACGCCGATAGACGACGCAAGCCCCTTGAATTTGACGTTGGCGACTACGTACTCCTAAAGGTATCACCTTGGAAGGGTGTGGTCAGATTCGGCAAGAAAGGGAAACTAGCGCCTCGATATGTTGGACCTTTTAAGATTCTGGAAAGGATCGGAAAAGTCGCCTACAGACTCGAACTACCGGAGGAACTTAGTAATGTCCACCCGACTTTCCATGTGTCAAACCTCCGAAAGTGCCTGGCTGAGCATGATTTGATTGTACCTCTCGATGACCTCCAAGTAAACGAAACACTACACTCCGTGGAAAAGCCTGTCGGAATCTTGGACCACCAAACCAAGCAGCTCAGACGCTCGCGCATTCCTATCGTGAAAGTCCGATGGGAAGGCAAACGAGGCGCAGAGTTCACTTGGGAACTCGAAAGTGACATGAAGGAGAAGTACCCACAGTTGTTTGTTATGGCTTCGGCCTAATTTCGAGACGAAATTCCCTCAACTAGGGGAGGCTGTAACACCCCGTGTTTCGAAGGTCAAAGTCAAAGTTAAGATTGAAGTCAAAGGAAGAAAAGATTGCTAATTTCGATCTGTCTCTCCTAGCTCAATTCCTGTTTTTGACTTCTTTGACTTGTAAATAGCCTATTTTGTTATCGCTTTGGTTGTATTATGTGGAGTATCTATTAATAATCGCATAGTAGTCGTTATCTATCGCACTCGCAACTCGCATTTACGCACTTTGGTTATTGTTATACGTGTGTGTGTGCCTTATGTGTTACTTGTGCGTGTTTATTTATGTTATGTTGTGGTGATCAATCGAAATGCAATCGAAACTCAATCGCAATCAAATCGCAATACGCTAAACGAATATGAGATAAGGATGCTTGTATGTTGATATAGTAGTTGGGATTAAAAGTAATTTGAATAGGAAATTCTCTCGCATCGCAACGCTCGCAATCGCAATCGAAACGGAAAAACTCATCGCACCGAACACTCGAACCAAGCGACTGATCGATCAGGTGACCAACCGATCGGCCAGCCCCTTTCCTCTTTGGGAAACCCTATAAATACCCCCTGTCACCATCATACTTTCCACTTTTGACAACTCTCCTCCAACCAGCTCATCTTCCCCACTTTTCTCCTGATTTCTCGCGATTCTGGTAAGATCTCATCCTAAATCTAGTACTTCCTTAATCTACATGCACTCCTACACCTTTTTATCTTTTGAATCTTAACTTTTAACCGTGAAATCACCAAGATTCAAGGTGTTCTGGGATGACGTCATCATGTGTTCTTGAGAACTTCATGTTTTGGCCACAATCCACCAAGAACAACTTAGATCTAACCGATTTCCACATAAACAAGCAAAGACCTTTCATAGATCTAAACATACTCACAATGAAAGGGATTGAAAGATGGTTTTCCAACTTTCTTTCAACTCTTTTACACTCAATGCACTCAAAACCTATAGAATAGGAGCTTGTGCCGACTTACTATTCATTTTTGTGGTTGTGTTGGTTCAAGATCTGGATTCTATCCACGAGACTACCGATTTCGAGTTGAACATAGAAAAACCGTCTCGAACTGTTAACTGGTTGGATTTGGGTGATTCCTGTCCGATCAGGGGTACCAAGTATTGACGAGGTTCCTGTTGCTTAATACGTTATCAAAACGTCTCGATAAAATGACAAACAATCAAAACAACCAAGTGTAAGACGAATAGATCGACCAGGACGGAGTGTCGTCCGATCGGACTGCTGTCCGATCGAACAGCCATCCGAACGATCGGTCATCCGATCGACTTGCACCTTGGCCCCATAATTAAATCTCAAATCAACCCTCAAGAGTTTTGGGAACACCGAACGGATTGCCGTCCGATCGAGTTACCAATCGATCAACCGACCATCCGACTATGTGAGGTTTCGAAGCTTCAACACTTAAACAATTTTCAACATGTTCAATGCACAAGGATGCCACCCGATCGAACAACCGTCCGATCGAGTGACAACCTGCTGAGAACTTGTTCTCGCTGAAGTGCCCAACCTATCGGACTGTCGCTCGATCGAACGGTCGTTCGATCGATCGACCTAAAAGGTAGATATACTTCAATGTTTTCAAAATGCTACAACGAAAACTTCAAAAGTCAAGCCATCATACACAAACACATCCTTCCCAAAGGAAGTAACAATCCACTTGAACTGTCATCCGACCGGACAACCGTCCGAACGGACTGTCACTCGAACGACCGGCTGTCCAATCGAACTGTTGTACTACCCACTTGCACTCTGTATCGTTTTATGCATCGCTTATCGTTATGCTATCAATCTGTTCAGGCTAACCCTACTCTCTAGCGCTCCCTTCAATCCATCAATCGCTGTGAGTATACTCGAATCCCTTTTTGCTTTACGCACTTTTGGGTGTTACATACGTTACTTACTTATACAAAATCAGATCGAACACACTACGCAATACTTTAACGCTAACCGTTACCGCATGTTATACGTGACTTAATGAATGCTTGTTTGTTATGTTTACACATGGAATGCTGTCTACCTGCCTTAGCAACGATAGTACTATAGTTTGGACTCAGCACCTGTTCACTCAAGGGTTGTTAAGGACAATTACCTACATGGCTCACAGTGGTGAGTGTATATCGCGAGCTGCCTTGGGCAGTCAACCCGCAGTCATTGGTATCGATAGGTTCATGTCGATAACTAACATGCCTCATTTTACACTGTGTACGTGCTGGTTATGCGTAACGATTTCGAACTCTATATGCTATTATCAAACTTGTATGCTCACCTTTACACTATGTGTATTGACTTTTACTTTAACGTATGTGACAGGTGCTTAGGATGCTTATTTGCTTTCTTTGCTGTGAAATCGAGGCTAGGAAAGACCTAGGTCAACAATAAACAATTGTCTGTAATGAAAATCTGAGTTGTCGGAACAGAACAATTTGACTAGATTTTTTCTGTAATAATTGTATTATCATTTATGACATGGTATGGGACGTGTTGTTTTAAATATTTGGTAAATATAGTTGTTATGGAAACTTCTGGACAATCTGTTTCGCTCAGTGCCACGCCCCGATGTTTCCGCCATCGGTTGGGGTGTGACATTGTTGAAGGTAGTCAACATTGTACGCATTCAGGATTTGGTCCATTGTGTAGCAATCATTTTCTCCGTTGCTGTAAATAACTGTCACGGTCTTCAAATGTTCATTCAAACTCCAACCTGTAACGGTTAGTTGCTCAAAATCATCATCTACTAGAAATCTTCTATTCAACCTTCGAGTCACTATGAGTTCTGTCACACTGGTTGGCCATTGGAACACAAATGGCCAAAATCCCCCTTTGAACCCCCTCATCCATACGAAGTAGGACACTGATTGTCTTGACTTTTACTCTTCTCCTGTTAGAGAACTTGATAACGAAACGGTTTTCTAATATTTGGAACCTCCACAAAATAACTTGGGCCATGTTGTTTGATTTTTGTATGGCGTTTAATGCTCTTTTGGAGTTTTTTGTAGTTATAATGATGGACCTTAGTGTTGTGGTGTTTCTACTTATATAATGGTGTTTTTGGCGCGATATAGACTAGCAACAAATGTTTGTTTTTAATAACCTGATTGTTCATATATTTTTGGTGCCAAAACGAAATAGTTGTAACAGACCTTCTGAATTCTTTTGATAACAAGCCTGTATGCTACGAATATTCCTTTTTTCATAGCTGTCACACAGAAAAAAGAAGATATGATACTCCTTTTTAATCATGTTGTTTTAGTAATACAATACTTTTTCAGACTTGCCGTTTTATGTGACAGACATGATAGGGTCTGGCTTTTATGTAATATATAAACATAATTTGGTGTCTTTAAAAAAGAAAATATCACGTTTTGAAACATGCATTTTGAATATAAGTAATTTCAATTGTTTTAATCAATACAAACATACCAAGTATAACCAAATATCTAAAATATGACGTTTAAAAAATAGTCTACTTTGTAGAGTGTAATAAAAACAACATGCAAAATATGGTGTTTTTACAAACTAGTCTACTTCAGTGGCTATCCTTTCTTGGATCCTTGCCATTCCTGATTTGTACAGTTTTGTTAATTTTATGTTCCCAATAGCAAGAATCTGTTTAACGATTTTACCAATTGTTTTCTTGCTTCATTGATGCTATGGAGGGGTATTTTTGTTGTGTACTTTACCCTAAGGTCATTGAGATATTTGTTTTGTAGGTTATATGGGGTGTTTTCCTTTAACAAACCACATGCTCAATCAGACAACTGCCCCATATATGTTTTCATATGCCTCATTGTAAATATTCCTTAGTCGGTGCCATTTGACTTTGTTCTCCACTCCATCTTTTGCCTCATAATCTTTGTCATTTTTATCCCGACAACACTTGGGTGTCTTTTATCTTTTAAGTAATTTTCAAAAGCATCTCGCTGCCAGTTTGACATTTTTGCAATTTTAGTATGACGTTTTACACAAAAGTTCTGATAACAATAAGAGGTTTTTAAGGGAGTTACCGTTTTGCCAACCCATCCGTCATACTTTTGCTTTATGCTTATATCATCGCTTGAAACATTATTTTCCAAAACATCAACTTTGTATGATTTCATATTGAAGCATATAACATAGAAATATTGTGACCATATTATCAGAATGAAAACCAGATCATAATCTTTTATTTTTTTAATCTTTCAGATCCTTCTTGAAACGAGCATCTTTCAAAACAGTTGCCATGTTTCCATTGAATTCACTTTTCATTGATCTTTTGGGTATTTATACATGGGCCTATTATGTATCTTTTTTATGAACATTTTATTAACAAAACATTGTGATAATATACCGGCATTGTTTTAATTCAGAAAAACACTCTCAAAATATACATGTACAAGTCCCATAGTTATTATACATTTGGCGTTCCAGATTTTCACAATTTCAAAGTTAGCCTTTGTATGGTGTTTTCAAACACAAACTCAAAGTATACATGTACAAGGTTCATAGTAAGCATATCTCATATGTTTTGGCGTTCAGTAACTTCAATAACATTTATTAAATCATTACAACATTAGTTGGCATTCACAAATATCAAAGTTACCTTTATATGGCATTTTCAACAACACTCAAGTATACATGTACAAGGTCCATAGTTATTATACATTTGGTGTTCAAGGTTTTCACAATTACAAAGTTAGTCTTTATATGGCGTTTTCAAACATGCACACACACTCAAAGTATACATGTAGAAGATTCATATTAATCATGTATCATAACATCAATTATTTTATACATTTTTGACATAAACTCTAACAAATATAATCTTGTATTGATGTTCTCTTCCTCATTTCTTCATTTGTTTGATGGCATTTATATTGAGGTGACTTCCTGGCCTTTTTTCTACCAGAAAATGTATATCAATTATTGAAATTAAAACGGAAATAACATCAAATAACTTTGAAAATTACACCACATGTTAACTCACTTTGATTTTTAGTCTTGGATCGTGATTGATCTTCAGACGCCATAAAGATTCTAGGGTTTTCGCGTTTTTTGTATAATTTGGGGTGGTTTTATAGGAAGTTGTAGGTTTCGGTATTGTTTGAATTCTTTATTTTGAGGAAAAATTACGTTTTTACTCTTAATGGACCCCGCACCATTACGAAAGTGATTGATATTTACATAAATGTCACCGCTTCATTTTAATCCGTAGATTGTTTGATCCAACGACTGGGAACCGTTTTCACACATTAGAGCGTTTTCTCGAAATCATGCGCACACACGCACACACATACACACACACACACACACACATATATATAGAGAGAGAGAGAAAGAAAGTGTAAAATATAATAGCCCTTAACGTAGGGATGGGATTGGTACAGTACCCGTACCGGTACCGAAAATACCGATACCGAATTTGAACAAAACTGGGTACCAAATACCGTACCAAATATATAGGTATGGTACGGGTACGAGTACGAGTACGGGTACTGGTATGGGTATTTTCGGTACAGTACCCACTTTGGTACCATTTTATTTTTATTTAGTTTTTAAGCACTTGTACGAGTACTAAATAGGTAAAATTGACATGAGTACCAATATAGTACGAGTACCAAATAGGTAAAATTGGTATGAGTACCAAAATGATACGGGTACCATATAGGTAAAATCAATACGAGTACTATAAATACCATAATACGAAATAAAATGTAATACAAAAAAAAAACTTTTAAAGGTCTACATAAAATTCGGTACCAGTACCCGTTTTTACCCGTACCCGTACCAATACCGAAAGTACCGAATACCAAAATCAATAAAACTGGGTACCGATACATGTACCAAATACCTAAAATCGGTACGGGTACAGGTACGGGTATGGGTATGGTACGGTACGGGTACGAGTACGGGTATTTGGGAAAAAAACCCATCCCTACCTTAACGTGCGACCAGTACGCGATAAAAAAATAATATGCGTAATTTGTTGATACAACATGCGTGATTAGTGTTCGTTTCAATTAGCCTAGGATTGATCAATTTCGTCAAGTTCGTTTCAATTTTTTTTCGTTTTAGTTTAAATTGGCCATTGTTCGGTCAATATCATCGAATTGTGTTCAAATTCATTTTTTATTTTTAAAAGGGGAATTGACCTGTAATAATCCCACCTACACCTTTTTGGCCATTAATAATCCCACCTCAGAATATTCCCTCCACCAGTCCCACCTTTCACATATTTTTCCCACAATGGTCCTTCGTAAAAAATCCTTAACTCAGTTAGTTAAATGGCTTATGTGGCAGCTGACTAATGGATGATGTGTCAAAAAAGATTATGTGGCAGATGATTAGTATTCTCCTGATCCTTTTTAAATACATAGCCTCTTTTTATCAATTGAAACCCAAAAAAAAACCCTAGTTCACAGGATTTCTCCCTCGCGATTCAATTAGGGGATATTGATGAGTTGTTCTTCGTCTTTGGCGTGACCGTGTCGTCCCGATCAGTCAAAAACCCAATTAAACCTAGGTAGCTAGGGTAAGTCGGGTATCGTATCCACGAAGAGCATGTGGTCAGTATCGCACGACCCGTTCGATTAGTTAGACTATTTACAAACAATGTACAACGTGATTATGAAGTTTGCTAATTTTATTTATTCAATTGATTTGAAAATAAATCGGAGTGAACCGACAATGGGTATTATCTAAAACACTTTTAATTAACTAAAATTGCAATTAAAATACTAACTAGAAAGTTGAAACAAGAAATGAGAATACGGATCACACCCGGTTCGATAATTGCAAGACCTAGGGTTCCTACATGTTTTAACTTGATTCAATTGCATATAGTGATTAACGGATTACTATCACGAAGCTTAGGTGCCAATTGCTATCAACGTCATAAACAACGGACCGTAATGCACTTCGTTGCCTCGGACAGGTAAATCCTAACCTACGATAAGGCATAAGTGCACAAATTCATTTCGCAAAGTCATAACTTTATCATCGTTCGACAATTCACAAATTCAATTCAAATGCACGACAATTATCATAAGTTTCAAATACTAAACAATTTGTCACAAAACCAAATTAAAATACAAATGTATAAACCCTAGAAATCTTACAACATCTACACCAGGGTGAAACCGAAGAGACTAGCCGCTCATGGTTGGATGGACGCGATCACCGGGCAATGAACACGAGCACGGAGCCATGACCTTGAGTCTTGAGGAATGGTGGAAGTTAGGGTTTGAATGATGATGATGTTAGGTGTGGTTAGAGATGAAAGAGATGTGTTAGATAGTCTTTTCTTTTAAAAAAAATGGGATTTGAAGGAATAATAAAGTGTAACTCCCCTTTTTCCAAAATTGACTTTTCTCTAAAAAAATCCCGTTTTTACTAATCAGCTGGTGTGCAGCAGATAATGCGTCAATTTCTGGCCTTTCAAAACCTTATATTTTGATTCGTCTCGTCGAGCTACCCCAAATGCATATATTATAAGCCCCGAAACTCATTTTCTAGCTCAAGATAAGCCAAAATGAAGTTTGGACTATTTCTGGCGCATAGTTCAGCTCAGTTTTGCCTCTTTTTGCATTTTCTTCAATTATGTTCTCTCTAGTATCCACCCAAAGCTTCAGTAAATCTCCAAAATGCACCTTAAACCCGTCAATGTATGCAAAACACAAACCATATCAAAGTAGTGTATTCTAGAAAGTAACTTCGTGTAATTAACCGAAATTAAAACCATTAAGCTATGGAATTTTACCAACCCATCACATCCCCACACTTGTTTTTTGCTTGCCCTCAAGCAAATCTGTTTTTCACTTTCACGTGGGTCGAACGAAAAACACACTCCCCATTCCCGAGACTAAGGTTAAGGTCTATTGTTATACCCGGTTCAAACTTTTTACAATTTTCAACATGTTTAACAATAATTGATTAATTATGTAAAAAGTAGTTATCCAAAATTAACCCGCCCGTAAAACTAACAAGTCATGCACAACTCTCACAATGTTCTCTCCACTCGGTTTATAAAATTTGGCTAATTAGTTAATGAATTAGCACTTTCTAGGTAATCACTCAAAACCGATTAGAACACGTACCCGCATAGGCTTGCAACTCAATCATTCTCCACCACCGAACATGAATACTAAGCACAAGTCAAAAGGGCTTTGAAGGGTTGTAACGGGGCTAGGTTAAGGGTATGGAATAGGATGTTTTTAAGTGGCGAAGGTGATGAAAAATTCGATTTTTATTACAAACGACTATGCTAAATAAAACTAACTATAAACATCAACTACGAGACAACGGTTTTCGCTTTTTATTCAACAAACTAATAATTCATATTTTTGTATTTTATCAACGATTTTCTATTCTCTTTTTTTTCGCAACATTTTCTGATTGATTTTTTTTTTTTTTTTTTGCAAACACAACTATACAAATATATACTTCTATGATCGAATTTTCATCACACGGGTTTAAAAGAAAAGGCTTAAGGTTATGGGCTAAATGGGTGGTCAAACGAAAGGATTAGGCTCAAAGTTGGCTACTAAGGGATAAAATTTTGGGTAAGGATATATAAATGGTGTAAAAAGAAAAAGGTTTACCTAATGCCTTAATCATTCTCGTGCTTGTATTCGGTCTATGGTCTCAAACGTATCAAAAGTTGCAAGTTCTACAATACATGACTAATGGTCCACTCAAACAAAGAAACATAAATATGTAATTCTATGATGTAAAAGTGGCTCAAAACCTCACATATATAAAGGGTATGATATGTGACATGCATAATATGCTAGTTTCTTAGGCGGATTATTCCCAAATAACCACCCGCTAAATACCCGTCATGTTATAATTTTAACTTGACCATGCCAAAAGACCAAATGGGTTGTGCCATCCCTCGTTAACTTAGTTACTTGTGCTTTTTAGATTGCTTCAAACAAAGACATTTTGAAATTTTTTTGAAAATTTTCCCCCATCCCCACACTTGAGGCAAACATTGTCTTCAATGTGTGAGAACTAGAGTTTTTAAATCGCACAAGGAATGTGACACGGCTAACCTCCCCAAAATTTCACCCCGGAAGATAAAATACAATTTACAATCCACTTATTTGCTAACTAAAAACTAAAAGTAAAAAGAAACGTATGCACCTGATTTTTGAGCTCATTCCTCGTGTGCTATGGATTCGAGAACCAGCAACTCGCTTCACTACTACCATCTCATGATTACAATAAACATTCCCATCAGTCCCAATCCTATAGATTCTTGGTTTATTGTTTCGAGAGCATGAAGAAAACGAAGAACAACTCATCAATATTCCCTAATTAAATCCCGAGGGAGAAATCCTGTGAACTAGGGTTTTTTTGGGTTTCAATTGATAAAAAGAGGCTAGGTGTTTAAAAAGGACCAGGAGAATACTAATCATCTGCCACATAATCTTTTTTGACACATCATACATTAGTCAGCTGCCACATCAGCCATTTAACTAACTGAGTTAGGGATTTTTAACGGAGGACCATTGTGGGAAAAATATGTGAAAGGTGGGACTGGTGGAGGGAATATTCTGATGTGGGATTATTAATGGCCAAAAAGGTGTAGGTGGGATTATTACAGGCCAATTCCCCTTTTTAAAATCTTCATAAAAAATGACGACTCGAATAATAACCGTAGAATAGAGGATGCAGGACCACGACGAAGCTTTGATTCAGACCGCATAACAGAAGATGCAAGAACATGACCAATCTTTGATTCGATTGGAGTCAGAGGATAGTAACAATGGTTTCAGATCGTAGAACAGGGGATGCGATTTTTGAATTAGGAGTTAGAGCATGTGTGATTATAGGTATATAACGTGCGTGATTTATGTTTTCAACATGTGTGATTAGGGTTTTTGAGTTTTATAACGTGTGTGATTGTCAAATGAACGTGCGTAATTATAGGTTGTACCGATCGTACGCTAAGAACTATTGTACGTTAACCTTCCTCTCTCTCTCTCTCTTTCTATATATATATATATATATAGTGAGAACTTAGAGAATCCGGCCTTACAAAAGTTTTTTTTTTATTTTTTTACCAAAAATCCTTAAAAAACAACTTTTTCAAAAAAAAATTTGTTGATTTTTTTTTAACGGCTAACAGCTTTCCAAATGTAAACCCACCATTTCGGAGCTATGTCCAAAGGCCGACTACTCGACCACCGTTAGAAAGCGTAGCACACCCCTGATGCGCGGGAACCCCGTGGAATGGGTAAACCCTCGCCCCCATTGGACTCGAACCCGGGATGAATCTCGAGCCGAGCCTTCACCCGGATGTCTCGCCCTGCAGCAGCCAAGGATCGAACCGGCGCCTCCAATGGAGACAACCAGCCAACCCACCAGCTGAGCTAGAGATAAAATTTAGAGTTAAATGCCATTTTAGTCCTTGTGGTTTAGGCCATTTTGCCAGTTTAGTCCAAATGTTTCATTTTTAACCTGTGGGTCCAAAAAGGTTTCACAGTTGCCATTTTAGTCCACTTAGTTAACTTTATCCATTTTTTCTGTTAACGAGAAGGCCAATTCGGTCATTTTTTTATGTAATTCTGTTAACTAAAAGGCCAATTCAGTCATATAAAATGACCGAATTGGCCTTCTCGTTACCAGAAAAAATGAATGAAGTTAACCCAGTGGACTAAAATGGCAACTGTGAAACCTTTTTGGACCCACAGGTTAAAAATGAAACATTTGGACTAAACTGGCAAAATGGCTCAAACCACAGGGACTAAAATGACATTTAACTCTAAAATTTATCTCTTTGATGTCAGCATCTTAAAACAGGTATAATGGTAAAACATTAAGTATTTTATAACTACTTACATTAATTATTCTCTATTTGATTAATTAGTCAATTTCAATTTATCATGTACACATAAAATTTATCTTGCATATATCTTACACATCAGGGCCGACTCAACCATTTTGGTGGCCTAAGGCGAAGTAAAATCTTGTGGCCTTTTTCCCCAAAAAAAATGTATGCGATTGAAAGTTAAACTTGAAGGGCCCAAATGTAATTATTTGAAAGATTGTGTTAAAATTTAAAAACAAGAAAAAAAATGGTGAACCAGGGATTTGAACCCGGGTCTCACCAACATCCATACATACACAAAACCACTACACTACCAACCATCAATCTAGTGATAACCCACACCCTAAATCTTGTATAAATGGATTGTGGTTTCATCAAATTGTGGAGGCCCTATAGTTTTGGTGGCCTAAGGCCCAAGCCTCATTTGGCTTACCCTTGGGCCGGCCCTCTTACACATTATCGAATTATATACTACACATGTCGAAACTAGTGGTTGATTGGGTCAACATTTGAAACTCGTTAATACTCATGGAATGACAGAGAGTTAGAAAGACAAAGATCATCGTTTTGATGAAAAATGAAGGCATGAGTGTTAATTCATACCAACCATCGATTCTTTTGAAGTTTTAGGAGTGATTGCTAAACTGCGGGTAATTTTTCATCTAAGTGGCTCCCTTAGTTAATACGGTGATTTAGAGCTTTAATTTAGCCAAAAAGTCAAACCTAGTGGTCACATTTGCAAAAGTCACCAAATTATGAAATGGTCATGTTCCTCGGATCATAGGTGGTTGTATGAATTTTCGAAGTTTTCAAGTTCAGAAAATTTATGGTGAGAACTTCACATAGTAAATCATATATAGGTGAGACCGTTGTGTTTTAAATTGAGAGCATGCACTTAAATTGTTTATTAAAATGAGAAATTAAAAGTTTTGTATGTGGGATTTTGTTTTGAGTTATGTATTAGATGATACCTTGTTTTGTTCACATTACTTTCATGGTATGTTGGATTTTGTTTTGAGTTATGAATTGGATGATACCTTGTTTTGTTCACATTACTTTCATAGTTTTACATTGACGTGTGTCCACGTTGTTGTTGCTTATATATACATGCTAAGTATACATCTAAGTATCGTTATGTTCAATTTCTAGAACTATTTGAGGGGAATGCTACACTAAAAAATCTAATAAACTTGTGATTTGGGAGTATTTTCGAAACAAAATGGTGTAGATAAATCAATATAGGTATGTATTGTTGTATAGCTGACTGCTAAGTAGTGACACACAAATATACTCTATTATTTAAGAAAAGGTTTAACACTGAACGTTTGCTAAAATACGTTGTCTTACTATTTTCTTTGCCATGCGTCCTGCTGGCGTGATTGCAGGACGGTGAATACAATCAATGTTTTCTCTTTCTTCCCATTTTCCATGCAGAGAATAAGATCATGAGAGAGATCTTGCATACTCGACGCCAACACAGTTTTCCTTATTTATATTGTCCTACCTTCACTTTACAACCCCTACTGTGAAAACCAAAAATATGATTTAGATAAATGTTTGAAATTGTTTTTGGTTTAGATATTGCCATTAAATCCTACGTATCTACCATCAACCAGCGATCGATAATCGTTGATGTAAGTGTTAGAAAGACAAAAACAATTTATCGAGAGTTA
Organism: Helianthus tuberosus; assembly: GCA_030545235.1. Taxonomy (NCBI): domain Eukaryota; kingdom Viridiplantae; phylum Streptophyta; class Magnoliopsida; order Asterales; family Asteraceae; genus Helianthus; species Helianthus tuberosus. The sequence goes on from CM060452.1 coordinate 152,495,860, forward strand.
GTGTGTTGATAGACTTATCTTGCCTCGTACAAATTTTTAGGTATATTATCGTAGAAGAGTTCTGCGCTCATATTTTTTATTTTGTTAATGATACATCAACTTTCATAAAATGCATGTACGTTGTAGACCTTTGGACCGTTGTTGGCTTGTTGCAAGGTAAGATTTTATAACATTTTCTTAAATCCCCTAAACTGAGATGAGTATATTTATTCAATTTATTTTATTAATCTTGAGTTTATTAAAATATCAGTTAAAAATAGTTTCTTAGTGCCAATGATCTCTAGATCAAGTGGTGGAGAGCTTGCATTTCTCTTGAGAGATGCAGGTTCGACTCCCACTTGGTGCAGAGTGAGGCACTGGTGGACAATGATAGGAGACCCAGGGAAACCTGGGTTGGATCCTTGAGCCAAACGGGTTTTACCGGTAATTTCACTGTCGTGCCTACGGGCAGGTGGGTTACCGGGTTTTCCCCGTAATTGGTGGTGGACTCGGGTTACTCTCGGAGTACTCCATTTGTTCAGTAGGTCCCCCAATAATACTCGGGATTTAGTTTGTTTGCCGTTAAAAAAAAGTTTTCTTAGTATAACACGAACAACCTAGGTGAACAGTGGCGGCGTATCTTTAACTAATCAGAAATTCAGAATGTGAAAAAGTGCAATCTTTGCTAGTTTATGGCGGCTGTAATCTGGTTTGGACCAGTAATGGATCTCTATCCTAGGGATCTAAATGAATGTGTGTATCACTATATCCATAATAATATAGGATTAAATTATATCTTTGTATTTCACCTATCATATAATCTAAAATAATATTCTCCCTCCGTGGCCCAGTGGTTCCCATTGGGTATGTTGGGCCGGTTCCTCCTTTGGGAGGTCACCGGTTCGACTCCCACTCGTGGTCTTAGGGGGGGGACGTCCCAATGATAGACCGTATCCTACAGGTGCGGTCTTGAGGGCAACCCGGTTTTACCCAGCTGTTACCCCAGCGAGTCTCTCGTGTGGGGGCAGTATGGTTTCCGGGCGAAAGTCAGCTTGCGCGACGGCCGGGGCCCAATCGAACATCGCGACGGGAGTGCGGGGCTGACGGGGGATTGTCTTTGACATGAACCCGGTGACCATTAAGGTCCAGTACATGAAAGTCACCTTTCAAAAAAAAAAATATAATCTAAAATAATATAGGATTAAATTATATCTTTGTAATTCACGTATCATAAAATGTTTTTAAACCTAATTAAACTTATCTAAAAATAAATAAAACAGAAAAGTTGATACATGAAACAAGTTAGTTTTTTTTCCTAACACAAAGGTATAAATAAAAATTATAGCAAAAAATGGTCAATTTTGTATAACTGAAGACATTTATGATTAAATTAAAAATAATTATATAAGTAAAAATTTGTTTTTTTTTAATAAAAAAGATACTCTAAATACATTATGAATTGTCACATGACAATCAAGTAGATCTCAATTTAATAAGAACACATGTTTATGAAAATTAAAGAACGCAAGCACTACTAGAAACTTCATTTTTTACTACAAAAGTTTCCCACAAATTTTCTACAATAAAATTTTAACAACTTTCCTACAGTTTTTGCGACAAAAAAGAGAAACAAAAAAAAACCTAAAACTGTTTCCGCAATTTTCAGACAAAATCGCCACACAACATGAATTTGTAGGAAATTTGTAGCAGCTTGAGGCAGTTTCTTACGGTTTTCCCACAAAAATGAAGTTTGTTATTTAATTTTAGTAAATTAAACAATTTTAATAAATAAAATACTTATTTTGTCGAAATTTTGTAGCGAATTGAGATAGGTTGCAACAGTTTTCCGACAAAAAAAATTACTTTATTTTATATTTCTTAATTTTAATAAATACTATAATTTAAAAAAATAAAATATTATATTTGTAGGAAATTTGTAGCAACTTGAGCCAGTTTCCTACGATTTTCCCACAAAAATGAAGTTGGTTATTTAGTTTTAGTAAATTAAACAATTGTAATAAATAAAATACTTATTTTGTCGAAATTTTGTAGCGAATTGAGTTAGGTTGTTACAGTTTTCCGACAAAAAAAAGTACCTTATTTTATATTTCTTAATTTTAATAAATACTATAATTTAAAAAAATAAAATGTTATATTTTAGGAAATTTGTAGCAACTTGAGCCAGTTTCCTACGGTTTTCCCACAAAAATGAAGTTGGTTATTTAATTTTAGTAAATTAAACAATTTTAATAAATAAAATACTTATTTTGTCGAAATTTTGTAGCGAATTGAGTTAGGTTGCTACAGTTTTCCGACAAAAAAATTACTTTATTTTATATTTCTTAATTTTAATAAATACTATAATTTAAAAAAATAAAATGTTATATTTGTCGAAAATTTGTAGTAAACTGAGTTAGGTTGCTACAGTTTTCCGACAAAACAAAATTACTTTATTTTTTATTTCTTAATTTTAATTAATACTATAATTTAAAAAATAAAATGTTAATTTTGTTGAAAATTTGTAGCATATTGAGATAGGTTGATACAGGTTTCCGACAACAAAATTATTTTATTTTTAATTTTAATTAAGTGAATAATTTTAAAAAATAAAATGTTAAATTGGTAGGAAATTTGTAGCAACCTGGCTCAATTTGCTACAAATTTCCTAAAAAACTTGTTTTATTTCTTATTTCTTATTTTTAATTAAGTAAATAATTTTAAAAAATAAAATGTTAAATTTGTAGGAAATTTGTAGCAAATTGAGCCAGTTTGCTACAATTTTTTCACAAAAAAAAAGTTATTATTATATACTAGTTTTACTAAAGTAAATAATGTTAAAAAAATACAACACTATAGTACATATCTTTTACGACATGATACAATACGATACAATATACTATACCATGCCACGCCATGCCTATACCATATCATACCTTACTACCAATCCATACCATACCATACTACCCATCCATACCATACCATATGATATAGCATACTACAGTACACTACTTGTAAAATACGATCCTGAAGGGGTAAGGTCCCAAAAACCTTGTAACAAGTACTTAGGACCATACCACAACCTTGTCTTTCAGCCCTTTTTGACCTTGCGCGGCCGCGCACTGGTCCTACAAAGAAGGCTTAAGAGACAGGTAGCAGACAACACTTGCGCGCCAAAAGGAAATCATAAATCCTTGCGCTTTCCTCCATAAACAAAGGATGAAAATCCTAAGTTAAACACTTCCGCCTAATTATATACAAACTTGGATATTATTTACCCAACTAGTGCCACACGTTAAAGAGTCACACAGGATTATGGCAATAACCTTCTAGAAGGACCCAATCGTGCACCACTAAACGGTTACAACCGTCTGGACACGTGTCATCACCACAGGCATCCCTGAAATCATGATGATGGCATGAAATTGGAGAGAAACCTCCACTTGATCACTTTCTACGTGGCAAACCCCCAGCCATAGATCTAAACAGCGATCCGTGTGAACTCACGTCGGATCGAGAAGCTTAACGGAAGGAAATGTAACCGCTTACGGGGTTAGAATCTTCCGTCAGCATTTCACCAACGAGTTTTCCCGCCCAAAACTCTCGGCTATAAATATGAGAACAATTCAAGTATGAAATTCAAGTTACACTCACTTCGTCAATACCTCTTCTTCTTCATAACACATACTTATTCTCACGCTGGAGTCGGGTCAAAGAAAGAACCCTTCTTCTCCCCTTGACGAGGCTAACGGTGCTTTGTTTTGCAGAGTTTACCGGAGAAGAAGGTCAGTTGCATCGAATCAAACGAGAGAGAACAACCCCCATTTATGCAGATCCAAACCCCCTAGATAATTCAATTATCTAGTGTTTCTTCATTGGCGCCCACCGATTTCTCTGTCTCATCCAATTTTCTCTCGTTTTTTGATCTACCCTGTTAATTCCATTTGCATATGGAAGAAACGTCGTCTCATCGGCAAACCGGCCCTCGGCCGAATGTCGGAAACAACTTTCAGGTTGAAGGAATTCCAGAGGATGCCTCGGATGACAACGAGGTGCAATCCAATCGTGTGAATGAACCTATCACTCCGGGGATACAAGCAGAAATCCATGTTCACTCAATTCTGCCTCCAGGAGAAACTCCAATCTCCTGGTACGTCAGGTCTCAAGGGGCACTAAATGCAGTATACACACAGTTGTGTGCACAGACTGCTCCTCAAACTCAGTCGCGAAGGCCTGGATCTCGTGCTCATGCTTCTCAACGTGAGGGTCGTCTCACATCAAAGACGCAGAGGTATACTCCAGATCTCCATCGAGATATGAGTATACCCAATCTGGGAGTCGTCGACGAGAGCATCGAGATGAGTCACATTTCCACCGGAGAACATCAGTTCACACTAGGTTGGGTTCTCAACGAAATACCTACACCAGTGAAGATGATCCAACCTATCGCATAGGTGACAACGTCAGTGTGTTTAGTCGGTTGAACTATAACAAGTGTATACCCCGTGCGGTTTACAACCCCGAGGCTGAACACAACTATGATTTGATTTACCGCCTTGCGGAAGCAGCGGAAAATTCAAAGTTCATCATGGAAATAGCTTTGGCTCTGCTTGAGAAAGCTAAACTACCGTCCAACGTGGGTAAATTTAATGGGCTGACAGACCCTGGTGACCACCTGAGGGTTTTTACAAGCGCAGGGCTAGTAGGTGGCTGGACTCTACAATTATGGTGCCATCTTTTCGTACAGACCCTTACTGGCGCTGCAAGAATCTGGTTCGATAATTTACCCATCGGGAACATCACATCATGGAAAGATCTGCGCAAGAAATTTCTGACTCATTTCAGTCAACAACGACAATCTATCCGAGACACATCAGATGTGATGAACATTTGGCGTCATGACGACGAAAGCCTGGAGGACTTTATCACCCGATATAACAAAGAAGTACTGGAGATCGGGGGAGTCCACGAGCAACTGATTCGCGCACAGTTCAAATATGCGGTCAGATGCGATGATATGATCAAGGTCCTGTCTGGGACAGAAGGCCTCCCGAAGAGCTGGGAGAAAGTGATGGCAGCAACTAAGGTTTACGCACAAACAGAAAAGAACCTTACCACTAATAGGCCGCCACCACCACATAACTGACCCACCGACTTAGGCTCAAGTGGCGGGAGGAAATTCAAGAAGGGACGACGCGATTCTGGCTCGGGAAACCATTCATCTGAGGATGCTCGGGAAACATCAATAAACTTGCCACGCAGAGGGAAATCAAACAGGAGAACATGGAGAGGCAATGGACTCCCTTAACTAAAACCCCCGCGGAAGTTTTAAGCACTGAAGATTATCAGTTCAAGCCACCGATCCCCATGAAAAACAAGCGTGGACAAGACCCAGTCCAGTATTGCGAATATCACAAGGACAGTGGCCATACCACCAACAATTGCATTTCCTTGCGCACCGAGATTGAGAAAGCCCTTAAAAGCGGCGAGCTCACACATCTACTACAAAACGTGCGCAAGGAAATAAAGCAGATCACTCGAGGCGAGGAAGGCCCGAGCAAAAGGGCGAAAAACTAAGAAGAAACTCTATGGTCTCCGCGCAGAAAGACACGATTTATCAAGACAAAGCGGGAGAATAGAGTAAGTTAAGTCTCGTATATTTATTAGCAAACTTTGTAATGGCCTCTGTGCCCTACCCCGAAATAAACAAGCAAAGTTTCTATTATTCTTGTGTTTTTCTTACAAAGTGCATGCAATTTCTTTTAGTAAGCCCAAAAACATTATGGTAATTACAAAACAAAGCCTCATGAACGGTCAGTGATTACGTCACAAACGACCATAAGTTCACACATGAGCTTTATACCAACTTCATTCGCCTTACTCAATCAAAGTAATTGTATTCATGCAAAATATTGTAAACTAAAAACACACGACATACTATTCTCGGCGTACAAATACGCCTTAAAAACTATCAAACGAGGCAGTGTTTTATTTACTTGCGCAACAGCGCACCAACAAAGAAATGGATATACATCCCAAATATTACAGAAAATTGTTCAATACAATTTCAAAAGAACCTACACTAAATCTTCACCTTCATCCAAATATTACAGAAAATTTTAATTAATACTATAATTTAAAAAATAAAATGTTAATTTTGTCGAAAATTTGTAGCATGTTGAGTTAGGTTGATACAGGTTTCCGACAACAAAATTATTTTATTTTTAATTTTAATTAAGTGAATAATTTTAAAAAATAAAATGTTAAATTGGTAGGAAATTTGTAGCAACCTGGCTCAATTTGCTACAAATTTCCTAAAAAAAGTTGTTTTATTTCTTATTACTTATTTTTAATTAAGTAAATAATTTTAAAAAATAAAATGTTAAATTTGTAGGAAATTTGTAGCAAATTGAGCCAGTTTGCTACAATTTTTTCACAAAAAAAAAAGTTATTATTATATACTAGTTTTACTAAAGTAAATAATGTTAAAAAAATACAATACTATAGTACATATCTTTTACGACATGATACAATACGATACAATATACTATACCATGCCACGCCATGCCTATACCATATCATACCATACTACCCATCCATACCATACCATATGATATAGCATACTACAGTACACTACTTCTAAAATACGATCCTGAAGGGGTAAGGTCCCAAAAACCTTGTAACAAGTACTTAGGACCATACCACAACCTTGTCTTTCAGCCCTTTTTGACCTTGCGCGGCCACGCACTGGTCCTACAAAGAAGGCTTAAGAGACAGATAGCAGACAACACTTGTGCGCCAAAAGGAAATCATAAATCCTTGCGCTTTCCTTCATAAACAAAGGATGAAAATCCTAAGTTAAACACTTCCGCTTAATAATATCCAGACTTGGATATTATTTACCCGACTGGTGCCACACGATAAAGAGTCACACAGGATTATGGCAATAACCTTCTAGAAGGACCCAATCGTGCACCACTAAACGGTTACAACCGTCTGGACACGTGTCATCACCTCAGGCATCCTTGAAATTACGATGATGGCATGAAATTGGAGAGAAACATCCACTTGATCACTTTCTACGTGGCAAACCCCCAGCCATAGATCTAAACAGCGATCCGTTTGCACTCACGTCGGATCGAGAAGCTTAACGGAAGGAAATGTAACCGCTTACGGGGTTAGCACCTTCCGTCAGCATTTCACCAACGAGTTTTCCCGCCCAAAACTCTCGGCTATAAATATGAGAACAATTCAGGTATGAAATTCAAGTTACACACACTTCGTCAATACCTCTTCTTCTTCTTCTTCTTCATAACACATACTTATTCTCATACCAGAGTCGGGTCAAGGAGAGAACCCCTCTTCTCCCCTTGACGAGGTTAACGGTGCTTTGTTTTGCAGAGTTTACCGGAGAAGAAGGTCAGTTGCATCGAATCAAACGAGAGAGAACAACCCCCTTTTATGGAGATCCAAACCCCCTAGATAATTCAATTATCTAGTGTTTCTTCAGATCCTATACTACATTATACGATACGATCCTATAATATACTACACTATACTACATATACCATACTATACCATACAATATCATGCCATACCATACAATACAATACCATACCATACCATACCATACCATACTACCATACCTACCCCACCCGAAGCTTACCTTAACTCCTTGCAACCCGTTTCTACATCAGACCCCCTAACACCTTGTCAAATGAACACGTTTCTATATGTATGTATGTATGTATGTATGTATGTATGTATGTATGTATGTATGTATGTATGTATGTATGTATGTATGTATGTATGTATGTACGTGTGTGTGTTTTGATATATGCATATCAGCGTATGTATGTGTGTACGTGTATATAACATAATTATTTGATTTCCAAGCTCGAGATTGAATTAGGCTTGGCTCATCTATTATTTTTTTATAATTTACATTAGGGTAAATTACTTTTTGAGTCCATGTGTTTTAGGGGTTTTAACCGCTTGAGTTCAAAATCAAAATGTTTAACGCCCTGAGTCCCTATAGCCACTTTTTGTAACCATTCGAGTCCAAATTTCTAACACCATCCACCAAGTCTGTTAACTACAAGGGTAATTTAGTCATTTACAGAAAAAGTACAAGTCTTATATGCACATGAGTACAAGCAACAAGTCTTTAATTCATAAAGTTTTAATTTAATATATAAAATATATAAAGTCTTTAATACATCCACCTGCCCACAACCACTGTTAAAACCAACCTAGAACCACCACCCGGCGCCCCTTTCTTCAAACCGCCACCGCCTGCAACCATATATGCCCAATTCGACGCCAACAACCAACCTAAAATCATTTATGCACAACCCGCAACCATTTAAAACCAACCAACCTGCAACCAGTTATGCCCAAGATAGAACGAGTTTAATTCTTTAAATGGGCTATATTGGTCTTAAAATACTTTGATCTTAAACTAGACAAGAGCATTCCGTAAACCTGAAACATCAGTTCCCTGAATCGATGTAATCAGTGTCCGTGGTGGGAGAGATTTCAAGTGTCGCTTGTATACAACACCCCATAACAACATTGTTATTTGGCCAAACACCTTTGAAATCCCTAAAACAGAGGATTCGAGTAGATCTGAGACACAGCAACACTTGTTTCAACACAACAATTAACAAAATCAGAAACCCCCTTGTTCACGAGCATATATGAGAGAGAGAAAGAGAGACATGTAGAGTCACTCCATATCTTTAGTCAGCGACAGAGATGGGGTGGGGGTGGAGATGAAGGGAGGGTTTGAGGTGGCGAAGGCGGTGGGGTTTGGGGTGGAGTTTACAGACGTTGATGGATGAAACGGTGGTTGATATCGCCTAAGAGAGTTTGTGGTGGTGGTTGGTTGTTTAAAGTCGAGATAAGAGTAAAGGAGATAAGGTTATTTACTTTTTAATTATAAGGGTATTTTGATCATTTAACAATACTTAACCAAAAAATTCTAACAGTGTTAGGGTGGGGGGTATAATCTTCGGTGATTTATGCGGGGAGGGGGAGTCACCGCGTGGTGACCATACCCTGGTGTTGATGTTTTTCGGTGAGTAGGAGAGAGGTTACCAAAAACGGTGTATAGTCACCGAATGTGATTGAAGAGTGATGGAGGAGAGAGAGAGAGGAGAGAGGAGAGAACAACCAATCAAAAGTGAGAATCACTCAAACACCCTAGAGTGATTAACCATACCCCCTGATTGAGTACAAAATGGGGAGTGGAATGGCGAGTTGACATGGCATAATATTATTGGGTAGGATTTCACTCAATCACCCTAGAGTGATTAACCATACCCTCCACCCTTAGAAATTTGGACTCAAATGGTTAAGAAAATTGGTTATAGGGACTCAGGGCATAAAACATTTTGATAAATCTGTTTATAACATAACATATCTATATATACTTAATTAAAAATAAAATAGTTAATTTATATATAAATAATTATTATCATATAAATATATAGTTAATATATTAAATAAAAGCTATATAAAATATGTTGTATAAATGAAAGAGGGAACTCCAAAATGAAAAGGTTAAATATTTATTTTGTCCCGCTTAACTTTTGGCGCTGCTATTTCCCTCCCAATTCTCCCACCAAAGTTCTAGCCCTAATTCCCAATTCCCTCACCAAAGTTCCAGACCTAATCATCCCAAGTTCCCAACCAAAACTCAGAGGGCCACTACTGGTGGTTTTAGGGGAAGCTCCAAAATTGGTAAGTAATTTTGTCTTTAAATCGTGCTATTACTCTTAACCCTCTCTAAGATTTGATTTCACCAGTTTAAATCGTTCGGAGTTGGTGGTTTCCTGCCATCGTGAGGCTCAAAGTGGTGGTTTCCAGTGGCGCCCGTTTACTACAGGTACCAAACTTCTTTTAATTTCAATGTAAAAACCAGTTTAGTTTATATGGATTATTGTATTTCTATATCTTTGTTTTTTAACTTTCAATCCACTGTTGTTGATAATTAGAAATTTTAACCTTCATATAGAAATTTTATATGGATTATTGTATTTCTATATCTTTGTCACTCAACAACTAACTAGCAATCAACTGTGAGCTGCAATTCCTCATCACTATCACCCTCGGATTCAACATCACCAGCATCCAGTTCCACATTATAAATATGTAGTTAATTTTATACTTTTTATATATAATTTTAAAAGTTTAGGATGAAGTCGGAGCTGCCTGGTTGTGTGCAGTGGTGCTTTGGATGAAGTCGGAGCTGCCTGGTAGTGTTTTAGGGGGTAGTACAGTGAGCTCGATTAGTGGATTTTAGGAACTGGTGGTCAAAACATATGTGTCGGCTGAAATTGTGAAGATAAAAGAGGTTATAATTTAAATTTGGGCTGTAAAACATTGGGCCAGTTTCAAAATTTGGGTTTAATGGGTCAAAATTTGGGTTTACTGGGCTGTAAAACAATGGGCCGATTAGTCCGATTTTCACCGACTTTGACCGATTTTGACCTTAACCGATTTTTTTGACCGACTAGCTTAAGAGATGACACGGTTCTGGTAGGTTTACGAGACTGTTGATCCACCGAATAAGCAGAGTTGGGAGGTCTTGTTGCTTCGGTACCAACTCCCAGGTCTGGTTCTTCTTTAATGCCAAGATTCCGTCTTTCATCGTTGCTACCCAATCGGTCTTCTTACTTCCAGCCAGTTCAGTTAGATTACATAACTAGCTGTCTTCATTGACTCAGCCCAAAATTTTCCAGGTAGGTTTTTTATCGTGTATCATACTTCCAGCCAGTTCAGATAGATGGCGATTCTTACATTCAGAAACCCCATTCTGTTGTGGAGTATTTGGACACATAAGTTGTCTCGTATTTTGTGTTCCTTCAAGTAATTCGAAAACTCTCTTGAGGTGTATTCACCACCATTATCTGACCTCAAACATTCAATTACTTGTTTCGTCTCGCGTTCAGCTTCGCCTTTAAATTCTTTAAAATGCTCGAACGCTTCTGATTTCTCCTTCATGAAATACACCCACAAATATCGTAAAAATCATCAATAAATGTTATTATATATTTCATACCTTTTACTGAAGCTTGTTTCAGTGGACCGAACACATCAGTGTGACCTAATTCAAGTGGCTTTGTGGATCGATGAGTAGAACCTTCAAACCGTTGTTGATGAGATTTACCATACTGGCAACCCGCACACGCCACATCTTTTGAACTTCAAGATTTGGAAACCAATGACAAGAACATACCCTACATGACTTAAGCATTGGTGCCATAAATCAACACTCTTAATCATTTTAGCTTTCTCCACATAAGCCGTTTCTGCTGACGTAACGGACACTGTATCATTCTTCTTCCCTTGCATAATAGCCTTCGAGGTTGAGGTTGTCGCGAACTCATCGTATACTTTAATGTCTTGAGGCCCGAAAAGAACATACTTCCCAGTTGCTGTAATATGTGGAACTGACAACAAATTGTTCTTCACCAATATGCGAGATCTTGTGTCTTGAATCATCAGCAATTACTACAACCCTATTGCCTTCGTATTTAATAGGATTCTTTAATCGCTTCTTCTCGCCAGTCATATGAATTGAACACCCTGAGTCCACAATCCAGTCGATTAATGAATCGATATCAGTTGTTGCTGTTAAGGCCATAACTGTTTGGTGTTTAGAAATATAAGCCTCAGCATCCCAACTTGCTTCTTCATAAGTTTCACACTACTAGCTTGTCTTACTGGCACCCTCTACATTGTAGTTATTCCTTCCAGCCTGGTTAAGGATCACTGAATTGCGCTGAGCCTCTTGAAAGTTACCTTTTTTTACCCTTATGTTTCTGCCGAACAATAGTGAACTCATCCTTGTCAACCTGACCTTCAATAGTAGGAATGTCATGGTTGGTGCTCAGCTTTTTCATCATAAGCGTAGTAGCCTCTAACTCCTCAGCAGTTCTGGTCTTAACCTTGCACTGAATAAAGGTGTGGCCGAATAAAGGTGTGGCCGAAAACATTTGAGGTTGTTGTTTCAGTAGATCTGGTTCAGACACAACCCCACCCCCATTCATATTTGACTCACTGGTCCGGCCATGGCCACCTTATTTTTTCTTAAAAAATTGTTCATACTTAAATAAATTAAATTAAGCCACCTTATTTTGTCTATGAATTTTTAATTGGATCATATATCTTGTTTTCGGAAATAACATATTTTTTGAAAATAAAAGATAACCTAATTTTTTTCCTTTTGAAAAAAGAATTGTTTTTTACAGAAATATGTATAATTTCAAATTATCGAATTGCACAAAATTGAATTTTGTCACACCTAGTTATTTTGATTAAAAAAATACTAAAATTCACTAAAATGCCATTCAAAATGAATATACCATCATCGGTTTGCTAGTACCGCACTACCGCATGTCATTCTAATACTATTATTTTTCTATGTTTATTGTCATAACGTTAATTTTCATTTAAAAAAAAGTAGTTTATATATTGTTTTAGCGGCTAAGGGCCTTTTTTTCTGTTATTAGGCTCAGAGTTGGTTTGGTTGAATATTATCTGTTAATTCTCATTTGACATGTTGATTTTGTTTATTTTTGGTGTCTTTGGACTATAAAATTGACCATTGTGGTTTGAGTTATAGATCGATAAAAAATGTCGTCGGATAGAGAGTGGATGTATGGGGTCAGAACCAATAAATACGATACTATAAGTTTGCAATTTCAACGTTGTGTTGATCATTTCTTGGATTTTGCATACAAATAAGCAAATAACATTGAAGGGGAAACTATAAACGGGGTTCGTGTATTACTAATTAGATGTCCGTGTAGTACATGCAAAAACCGTTACTACAAGACGAGAGGCGTTGTTCATTGTCATCTAACTTCACAAGGATTTATGAAAGATTATCGGGTATGGTACGCCCATGGTGAATCTGATGAGCCGATGGATGTAAGTCAATGTTCGAATCCTGGACCATCTCAACATGTGGCTTAAGATGCTGATGAAAATCTTTGTGAATATAGCGAATATGATCAAATAGTTATGGAATGTATGCACCAAGATCCAAATCAAAACGCAAAAGCATTCTACCACATGTTAGAGCAAGCCAATGAGCCTTTATGGGAAGGGTGTAAAGACACTAGCATACTCTCTGCTACCACCAAATTATTGAATTGGAAATCAGATTGTAATGTTTCGGATTCTACATTTGATAAACTACTTCCAATAATCAAAGGTATACTTCCTGATGATAATAAGCTACCTCGAAACTTTTATGAGACCAAAAAGATATTGAAGCCCCTAGAGTTGCCATCACAACAGATTCATGTGTGCCAAAACCATTGCATGCTATTCTATGGACAACATTCCGACTTGGATCGTTGTATAGTATGTAATGAAGACATATACAAGGAAAAAGGGAAGAAGGTGCCTAAGTTGGTGATGACTTACATGCCTGTCGGACCAAGACTTCAAAGATTGTTCTAATAAAAAAAACTACCCAACATTTGACTTGGCACGCAGATCGTAGTCTATCAGAAAATATGAGTCATCCTAGTGATGGTCGAGCCTGGCACCATTTTAACTCAGTCTTTCCCGATTTTGCAAAAGAGACACGCAATGTTCGTCTCGGGTTGTGTACTGATGGATTTAGTCCAAATAATACAAGCGGGACACCGTATTCATGTTGGCCAGTGTTTCTCACGGTTGACAATCTTCCACCTTGGTTGGCCTTGAAAGAGAAATACATCCAACTTCCCTTGGTGATTCCAGGTCCAAATAATCCTGTACAAAATATTGACGTTTTTCTACAACCTTTGGTAGACGAGCTGAAATTGTTGTTCACACATGGCATTGAGACTTATGATGCCTATCGATGTGACAATTTCCAAATGAAGGCCGTATTGCTATGGACAATTAGTGACTTTCCTGCTTATGGAATGTTGTCTGGATGGAGCACACATGGTAAGTTAGCTTGCCCATATTGCTCGAATAAATGGGGATCCTTCCAACTTCAGTTTGGTGGGAAACCATGTTGGTTTGACTGCCATAGACAACATCTTCCCACAAATCATGCTTTCCTTAAAGATAAGGTTAACTTTCGGAAAAACAAAACGGTTTCAGGCGGGAGAGATATTCCAGAGACAACTGGAGAGGAAATATGGCAGGATATAAAAGATATTCCCATTGTTTATGATGTTAAACCTCGTGGTACTGAAAAATCTAGAAAACCACCTGGTTTTGGGATTACACATAATTGGGTAAAAAGAAGCATCTTTTGGGAACTTTCGTATTGGAGTAAGTTGTTAATCCGACACAACCTTGACGTGATGCACATCGAGAAAAATGTATTTGATAATTTGTTTAACATAATTATGAGCATAAACTATTCCAAAGACAATACGAAAGCAAGGCAAGACATGGAGCATATTTGTAATCGTCCTCTTTTAAACCCCATCTATGATAAAAATGGAAATATGACTAAAGATAGGGGAGAATACACTTTGAAAAAAGATGACGTTAAAAAAGTATGTTCTTGAAAAATCTAAAGTTTCCAGACGGGTATGCATCAAACATAGGGAGTTGTTTAAACATGAAACTCAACTCTTTTCATAGCTTTAAGAGTCACAACTGTCACATGTTTATGCAATGCTTGCTTCCGCTTGCTATTAGAGGTTTTGTCTCAAAAGAGACATACGAGGCTGTAACAGAGCTATGCATGTTCTTCCACGTCTTATGCTCAAGAACATTGCATGTAGAGGATGTGGTTAACATGAAGCATAATATTGTTCAAATAATATGCAAGTTGGAAAAAATATTGCCTCCTAGTTTCTTTGATTCCATGGAGCACTTAGTCATACATCTAGCTAATGAAGCTCTTCTTGGTGGTTCGGTGCAATATAGATGGATGTATCAATACGAGAGGTAATAATACTATTTTATTTTTATGAAAAAAAAAATATTTTTCATATTTTCACTAATCATTCTTAACACATTCTCAATGATTTATAAATGTAGGAAGCTTGGTTTAATGAAAATAAGAATTAGAAACAAATCAAAGGTTGAGGGTTCAATCATGAGGGAACACCTAGTGAATGAAATTGCCACATATTGTTCTCTATACTTTGACCCGTTGATTGAGACACGCCATAATAGAGAGCCGCGGAATTTCGCACCACAACATTCTAGTTCTTCGAGTGGAGGCTCTCAATTAAGCGTGTTTGCTGTTCCGTCCAGACGATTATATGAAAAGGGCGAAAAAAAGAGACGCATGAGTAAATAAGAACTAAAAAAGGCGCACACCTATGTTCTTTTAAATTGTGCAGAAGTTTACCCTTACATCGACAAGTTTGATGAGGTGGCGCCACAATTGTATCCAAACGAGTCAGAATTTCTTCTTAGAGATCACCATTTTGCTGATTGGTTTGAAAACCAAGTAAGTAAAGTCAGTTAAATCATAACGATTGATGTTAGTGCATCGTTAACCAACACGGTGCGTGCACGCTCTTTATTGTAGGTAATGAATGGCTTAATTGATGGAAGCACTTGACATTTAGAGGTTTTAGCAAGGGAACCATCTATTTATGCCCAATGTCACAATGGGTACTTTGTAAATGGTTATAAGTTCCACACCCGAAAGCATGGTAAAGGACTTGTAACCTCAAACTTCGGTGTATGTGTGAGAGGGGAAACGTATAATGCCGAAGAGTCTGACTACTATGGCTTACTGGATGAGGTACTAGAGCTCCAATATGATTGCAATGGGCCTCACACCGTTGTACTATTTAAATGTACATGGTTTGGTAATAAACACGGTGTAATAGTTAACAAAAATAAGTTGGTTGATATCAGACACAAGAGTCAATCTCAAAATGATGACAAGTTTATCTTGGCATCACAAGCGGAACAAGTGTTTTACACACCTTACCCTGCCATCACACGTGAAACAAAAGATCTATGGGCGGTTGACAAGACAAAAGCACGACACATTTATGAAGTCACCGCACCTGAAACCGAAGTCACAAAAAATGGGAACACGGAAGCACATGATTTCTTTCAGACTGATGAACGGTTTGAGTTATCGAATGATGTAACTATGAGTGATCCCTTAGATCATGATACATTTGATAATGATGATGATGATGACGACAACGACCAGGATGGTGATCATGATGAAATGGTTTTTTCTGATAATTCTTCAGATGATGATGAAATGGTTTTGTCTGATCACTCTTCAGATGAAGAAGATGATGAACATGATTTTTAGGAATAGAAGTTGATTGTTGTTGTATACTTATTCTTATTTGAGATTTATCATTTGGTATGTACATTGTAAATTATTTCCTATCGTAGGGTTTGTCGATCTTATATTATCTAGCTGGTTTGTGAATCTTATATTATGTATCTGATGACTCTTATTTCATTAAAATGCAGGCTGCATACATTATGAATTGTGGTAAAGATAATGTTGCTCATTTTGGTGGTGGTGGTGGTGGTCGCGGTCGTGGTGGTGGTGATGGTGGTGGTTATGGTCTTCGTGGTGGGAAAATAAAGAAAGTTGTAAGCAGACGCATTAATAGTGACATTGTTGTTGATCTCAATCTTCGTAGAGGTGAAAGTGATGTAGCTAATGTTGCTTCTGGAAAAGGAAGATCTAAAAAGTCTGATCCAAAAAATCCCAAAAAAATGACACATGTTGATAAAAGTAGTGTATGGACCCATGGGCCATATGTGGTGATACGATCTCCAGAAGGTAAAACAATGGTATATCGTAGATTCGGAGCTGGTGGTTGTAGCCAAGTGGATGAGGGTGATCAGATGGCTGATGTAGCCGGGAATGTAAGATAACATTGCACCGTCCCATGATGTGTCACGGGATATTGTTAATGATGATAACGATTTCGATGAGGATTTCGGTGATGGTGACAATGGAGATGGTAGTGAAGATGGTGACAATGGTGGAGATAGTGATGGTGGCATTGGCAATGGAGGTGTCGACGGAGGTGTCGACGGAGGTGGCGACGACGGTGGTGATGGCGAAGGTGGTGATGGCGACGGTGGTGATGGTGATGGTAGTGAGAAGGAATTTATAAAAAGCAGTGGAAAGAAGTATGTCTCCAATTTTAAAGTTTTATTTTATATTTAAAAAAGAGTTAATTGCTCGGATAGTCCCTGTGGTTTCAAGTTTTTTCATGTTTAGTCCCCAACTTTTCTAAATAGCAGCCGTGCTCCCTGTGGTTTGTTGGTTTATTACTCGGATAGTCCTTGCACCTAACTGAAGTTTGTTTTAAAGGTTAAGTCCCCTCACGTGAGGGTATTTTCGTCATTTCCTTTGCTTATTTAATATTTTATTATTATTTGCCCTATTAATACATACCTAATTATCATCTTCATCCTAACAACAGTTCAGAAGATCATCATCTTCAACCTCCCAACTTCGGGTATCTTCAACCTCCCAACCTCTGGTCATCGTTCAACCTCCCAACAATGGTGCTTTGCACATGTGGTCAAGATGCAACCATACGTACATCTTGGACAGATCTCAACCCAGGACGCCGTTTCTATGCATGCCCTGACATGGCAATTTCTCTAAATCCTTTATTCCACTTCAGAATTTAGGGAATTAGTATACTGACCTTCGTTCTAATTTAGGAAATTATACCTCCCATAGGTGTATCTCCTTCCAGGAAAGTTTCTAAATGTTCCACTATGATGAATCTTCAATGTGAACCAGCTCTCAAAACCCTCTGTTGCAAAAAAAAAAAAAAAAAAACAGTACACACAACACTGAGGCATCTTTATAAACAATTTCCTATTCTTCAACAACATCAATTTAGGGTTTAAAAACTTACCATATACTTCCTCTGGAATGAATGGGGCATCGCCTTCTTCAGTGTACCTTATTTCCCAACTCTGACCTGGCCGCCGACGAGGAATTGGTCGGTCATCTTCATCCATTTTGATCGATTTTAGGGTTAGAAGAGAGAGAATTACAGGGAAGGTGAACTGGGTTTTTTTTTTAGGGAAGATACAACTGACATGACAATAATGAAGAGCTGCATGCCTTTAATGGGTGAACAGGGTTTTGGGAGCAAAGGAAATGACGAAAATACCCTCACGTGAGGGGACTTAACCTTTAAAACAAACTTCAGTTAGGTGCAGGGACTATCCGAGTAATAAACCAACAAACCACAGGGAGCACAGCTGCTATTTAGAAAAGTTGGGGACTAAACATGAAAAAACTTGAAACCACAGGGACTATCTGGGCAATTAACTCTAAAAAATATATATATTTCATGTTACAAAATACAGTTATATGGTTATTTCAAAATTGTAGGTTTACAAAGAATAAGGTAAATAGATGTGCAAAGGATATATTTGAGGAATGTTATGATGGGGATTGGGTCACATTCAAAAAGGTCCCACATAATGTTAGGATGCGCTTGTTCAACCGCTTTCGGGTAGCTTATCAATTAGTTATTTGTATATGTTTTTGATTATTTCTTTTAATCATGGCATTTTAACTTTTGTTTTTAATTTTACAGACCAAATATAGATGGAATCGGGGAGATGACCAGCTAATATATGATACATTTATCAACGTGCTCAAAAGAAGATTTAGAGACATAATGAGAAATCTGATACAAAAATCTAAAAAAATGCTACTAATAAGGGGCATAAAATATCTGCTGGTAAATACAATTTTAATGTCCAACGTAGATTTCCACCAGATGGGATACCTCTTGAGAAGTGGGAACAAATGTGTAGTGTAAGGAATTTAATAAATTACTGTATATTTTTTTAAATTTCTATTTCTCTGTATATATTCTGTGTAGATATTTTTTCCCTTACAGTTTTGGAACACTGAAGAATGGCAAAAAAAAGTCTGCAGCCGGGAAAAGCAACCGCAAAAATGACTTATGCATTCATACAGGAGGGTCAATAGGATTTGATGAGCACCGCGCCAACATGGTAAACTAGTCATAATTATAAATTTTAGTAACTATTTCTACATTTAGTTCATATAATTTACATTACTCTGTTTGATGTAGGAAAAGAAAGAGGGTAAAAAAGTTGGATACAGGAAAGTATTCTTCCAGACCCACGCTACAAAGGAGTGCAAAAAGAGGGTACAAGATGGGGAGATCGATGAAAATGACTTTGAAAATTTAGACTTTGTTACTAAGCGTGCAAATAATTCATATGTTAGTTATCATTCATTATTTGTTTATAGTTATTGATTCAAGTCTTAGTGTTCAAAGTTTTCATTTCGTAAATTTTAGGTCGCGTACACGCAACAACTTAAAAAAATGTACCCAGAAGAAACAGAATGCGATGATTTGGCTATTTGGGAGAGTTTGAATCCGAAGCGTAAGGGTGGTAACTTGTTCGGGGTAGGAACTTCTGATCCTCATTTTGTGGTGACCGGCACACCATCTTCCATAACTTATGCATCATGTGATGATGCCAGGCAGTCACAAGAGGTATCATCATTATTGTTGTTCTTTTAGATTGACTCGTTAGCCTTCACATATAGAACTATAATTATTTAAAGTTTTAGGTTTATGATATTTGTTGGCTTGTTGCTTTCAAATGGTAGTACAATGCTAAAAGAGTACAATGTGTTAGAAACTTGTTAAACCTTTTTTAGGCTTACACGGACATTGGGTTATGGCATGGGTTAACGCCGGTATATTTAGGAATTTTTGCATTGGAAGAAATCCACTAGTTTGTTTTAAATATAGTCCATAAACAAACATGCACCTATGGATTCTTTTGATAGGCACCCAAACTCTTTTCCCAATCCCAATTGAATATGGATATTTGTAGATTTGTATATTTGACAGACTGATGGACTTTTATTATTTATGCGTATTCTTAATATAAATTTGTTTATCGAGTGTTATGGTGGAACAAAATAGACCTGACTTTCATTTTTAGTTTAATTTGTATTGAAAAGCTACCCATTTATGTGCTTTGGAATGAATAGTAGGATTATAAAAATTAGACTTGACTGCCAAACTGCATTTGGTGAAATAGTGGAATTAATTGTAGTTATTTTTAGAGTGAAGTCTTTTTTGGTGAAATAGTATGTTGATGAAATAGTTATATATGGTCTAATCCTTTTTGACGTTTTTTGCTGAAAATCTACATCTTTTGGCGTTTTTTTTTTTTTTTTTTGCTGAATGAACATGCAATTTTTAGGTCTTTTTTTTTGCCGAAAGAACTTGACTTTTTCGATATTTTTTGATGATAAAAACCTGCATTTTTTTGGGTTTTTTTGCTGAAAAAACCTGCAGATTTTTGGGCTTTTTTTTGCTGAACGACCCTTCTATTTTTTATGATAAAAACTTGCATTTTAGGGGGATTTTTTGCTGAAAAACCTTCAGTTTTTAGGCCTTTTTTTACGGAAATAACCTGAACTTTTATTACTTTTTTTTATGATAAAACCCTGCTGTTTTTGGCCTTTTTTTCGCTGAATTAAACCTTCAGTTTTTGCCAATTTTTTGCTCAAAAAACCTTATAAGCAACGTACATGTCGTTAACTGACAACGTACACGTCGTTAACCGATTTTTTGCCGATGCTGTGTTTACTGAACAGTTTACCTGTTTTATGGTTATTGTAATAATGCCCTTGCACATGATAATGCCCCTAAATATGTGTTTAATGTTACAATTTGTTTTTTTTTTTTTTTGTTAATATGTATTAATAATGTCCACTTTGATGAATTTTAGCTTAAAAGGTTCAAGCAGAGTTGGAAAAAGAAAGAGAGGCCCGGAAAAATATGCAAGCTCGTTTTGCACAATGGGAACAAGAGCGGGCCGAGCGTGAACGGGAGAGAGCCGCAAATGCAGTATGGCAAAAAAAGATGGAAGAAATGATGAATAGTTCAAGAAAAAGGTAAAGATCGTGTTCATTTTGTAATATGAAAACACGTTTTTCATATTACAAAAGCTCGTTTTCATATTAACTTTCGGTTTGTATTACATTTTGAAACGTTAAAATCGTATTAGTTTTGTAATATGAAAACGAGCTTTTCATTAGAAATTTTTGGTTATTATTTCAAAAGCGCGTTTTCATATTAACTTTCGTTTTGTATTACATTTTGAAACGTTAAGATCGTATTAATTTTGTAATATGAAACGCACTTTTATTAGGATTTTTAGTATTCGTATTTAAATATCGTGTACAGGTTTTTTCTATTTTCTAAAAATTTCCTGCAATTATTTGCAAAAAAAAATCTGATTTTAGTAAAAAAAATTGTCGCAAATTTGTCAGAATCTGGTAACTTTATTTCTATAGGAAATTTGTAGGTATCGTGTCACAAAAAAAAACTAAAATTTGTAGGAAAGTTATCTAAAATAGTTTTTAGAGTTTGTAGGAAATTTGTCGGAATCTGGTAACTTATCTTATTAAAAAAAATGTCGCAAATTTGTCGGAATCTGGTAACTTTATTTCTGTAGGAAATTTGTATGTACCGTTTCGCAAAAAAAAACTAAAATTTGTAGGAAATTTGTCTAAAATAGTTTTTAGAGTTTGTAGGAAATTTGTCGAAATTGGTTTTTTAATTAATTGTTTTTTTAAATTATTATTATTAAAATTGACTAAAATAAAATATTAATAAAGTATGTTAAAAGTGGGATTTGTGACAAATTTGTCGAAAAATGGTAGAAAAGGCTTTTAAAAAATTGTCAGAATTTTGTGGAAAATTTTGCGATGGTTGTTATTTGTCGGAAAGTTGTAGCAAATTTTGTGGTAGTTTTGTCGCAGTCATACTTTCCGACAAGGATTTTTCACACGGACCTGTTTTGTCGCAAATTTGTAGCTAAGGCCAATTTTCCACATATTTGCTACAAATATGCTTGTCGTAAATCTGCCTGTTTTCTAGTAGTGAAGTATTTTCTCTATCTTTCTTTAAACTAATCATATTTCTTCTATTTCTCTTCTTCATTTGTATCTTCGTTTGTATAAACGAGACTTTAAGATTTTGTTATAGAGAATATTTATATATAGAGATTCACTATAAACATCTTCAAAGTTTAAAGATTGTACCTCAAGTATTTCAGTTTATACCTCAAACATGGAAGAAAGAAAGAAATAATAACAAATACCAAGACATAGATACATACAAAGAATGAGATGTGTGAGGTCAAACAAAACTTTATATATAACTTTAGAGGAATGTGATCTTTTTAGAGATGAAGATAAAAATTACAATGGGAATATTAAGTTGGTTACTTTTTAATCTACACCCACTAACCTTATGGTTGAGGTTTATGGTTTTCGACATGTCTGGAGTCACTTTGGTGATGAAGTGACTTTTCCTTAAACGTTGTGTCACCAAAAAGCCATGCAAGAGTGACCAAGAGTAGCCTCATCCCAAAAGAGAAGAAGATAACTGGTGTTGTATGGACTATAAGACGTTCAAGATCAAATAGTTTTACAAGTAGGAATAATTTTAGTAAGTTCACTTGAGTGACTTATTCGTCTCTTGAGGACTTGACACGATACAAATATACTTAAGTTTTAGGTTACTACTCTCTTGTATGGGTTGCAATTCTCGACATGAAGGGGTATGGTTCCAAAATGTCGCGCAAACCAATCAGGTTGCGCGTCGGACCATACTCCTTACTCAAGAAGCTAATTAATCTGCAGACCCGCGTGGGCTACTTGGGTAAAACCTGAGCCCCGCGCGAGACCGAAACAATATATTTTTTCAGTTTCACACTTAGTATCCTGAATAAGAGCCCTCAACTCCTACGCCTCACGCCGGCTAGTTGTACACACTTCAAAGGTCGCGCGAGAACTACGGCGCAGGGCCATTTCAGGAAGTACCAAAGTACGAGTGGCAGAAGAGCGAGCCAATCAGCGTCCAGCAGGCTGTACTGTATCATGCTCCAAGATTAACAATCGTGCAGGAGACAAAAGGTACACAAGGACGCCTACGTGGCACCAATCAGGGGGCGGCGACAATTGCCGCATGATCTCCACTCACCTGCTGATGTCAGAAGGGCGACAGGGACGACAACCCCGACACATGGCTCCAATCAAGGTGCCCCAGCACCAAGGACCTTCTGGAAGCCACTAACTGTCGACACCAGAGAGACAAAGGGGATATCCCCTATTGTCGTCTTCCGGCCCAAGGCCCATCAGCCCATCTCCTCTTACACCTCTCCGGCTATAAATACGGACCTCCATACTCAGGTTAAACATTCTGTTCTCTTTACTCTCACTCTTAACACACACTTTATTATCCTCAAAACGGTTACTTATTCTCACACCGGAGTCTGGTTAAGAGTGAAACCCCCATATTCCCCTCTTAACGAGCTAACGGTGTTGCTGTTTTGCAGGAAGAAAGAATCACATTTGAGCTCAGGAAAGATTAAGATTAATAAACAGGTAAAATACTGCTAGTGGTAAAATTAACCCGGTGAATATTAGGATTTAAACAAATAATCCTAATATTAATTAAAAAGGAGAATAAAAACTATGAGAAAAGTAAGTTTATAAGAAGCCCGAATTAACGGGACTTATAATAAAACGGGTTATAACTCCCGGAACCCCCTAAATAACTAGGAATATCAACCTAGTTAGTTAAGTGTTTTAAAACAATGAAGGAACTTGATGTAGTAACCTTTATAAATCTGGGTAAAGTAGAGGGACTAAAGGTGATAAATTGGAAACTAGTTTTTATTTAATAAAATGTCAACACCAAAACACACACTCTAAGTGTGTGTTCCGGTGGATACAATCGCAGGAGCCAAGGGGCTCTCCTACTCAAACCCTAACAAGCAAAAAATCAACAAATTGGAAGGGCAAATCAAGCCCATATTTAAAT
Source organism: Helianthus tuberosus (assembly GCA_030545235.1). Classification (NCBI taxonomy): domain Eukaryota; kingdom Viridiplantae; phylum Streptophyta; class Magnoliopsida; order Asterales; family Asteraceae; genus Helianthus; species Helianthus tuberosus. The sequence goes on from CM060452.1 coordinate 152,519,664, forward strand.
CCAATCATAGATTAATGATCACCACAGTAAAGGGATCATAAGGTATGTAAAATTTCGTTGTTTAATTACATCTCAAATTCTTGATGATTTGTGAAATCAAAAATCGAAGCTTGATTATGTGATGTTTAGATGAATCTTGTGATGAAAACATGTCTAGGAGTGAATCCTAGTTGATAACTTGCTGAAATTATGTTCAAACTATGAAATTCATGATAATCCATTTATAGGTTAAATGGGTTTTGTAGAAATAGGATGAACACAAGAATTATGACTATCAAAAGTGGTGTTACTTGATTTCTACAAGATGATTCTGATAATAATATGCATGCATGACATAATGGAATTAAAATGTATGATTGTATTAAGCAAAAATAACAAGTTATGAACTTGATTATAAATGTGTAAAATTATGCCCTTAAGGTGTTTGTTAAAATGCTTAAGAGAAAGCTAACATAAGGAAAATTGGGATAAAAACGCATGCTTGAACTATACGGAAAATTATGCGTGATATGTTGTGAAAGGAGTTCTAAACAATGTTTGGTTGAACTCTATAGGCAAGGATTCCGGATCGTCGAGTGGACATGCCGGTGGAGACACACTTTTGAAAGGAGCTCTTTAAAGGTATGTAACTTTCGGTTTCGTTACAATATGCAAAAACAATAGTCTTTGAAATGTTGATGAGATTGTAGTGTCAAATGTGAGTTTGGTATGTCATAGAAGTGACGAAGTTCACTCGACAAACCAAACAGGTCAAATAATGGTCAAAGTGATAGTGCTCGAAGTGACTTAAACGTCACTCATTAAATTTGAATTATAAAAGCGTAAATCATGGAATGGATGTGATACGCTAAGGTTGACAAGCCCGGGAATGGGTAATTATGGTTAGAAACTAATGTTGATGAATTATGCAAGTATGTAACTTGTTTCGTTACATTACGCAAATTTGATATTGTAATCGTTCAGAGTTGTGTTTTAGAATAAAGATTGGTATTAGTTGAAGTGACAATGTTCACTACTTGATTTAATGAGTTGAAATTAGATTAGAAAGCGTGTGGTAGTCATTAGAAATGGAGGATTCCGTAAATGAGCTAAACGGGTCAAATAAATACATAAGACATTTATATACTTTCAGCCCGTACATCAAATTTTTGATATAATAATCTTGATAGATGCATTAGTAATTTGATTTCGGACGCGTAGGAAAAAGAATCACTAAAAACGGACTTACGGATCATAAGTTATGGCAATTTTAAGTTGGGACTTGATGAAAGATTAAGCTGGATATGTGCAGCAACAGTTTAAGCAACTTGCTGTCAAAAAAGGGGCTAGGTATAGCGTCTAGCCCCTAGACGTAGCGTCTAGCCCCCTGATTCTGAAAATTGTTTAATTTTTGTTATTTTGACCCATGGGACTTGTTTATACCCATTCTAACATTACCAAAACTAACATTTGATGTGGTTTTGACCTTAGGTGATATTGGGGACATTCCGGATGGTGATCAAGCACGACTGAAGAACCGAACACAAACTTTTGAAGCTTTCGCGTTGATTTAACTTTGTTTAGACAATGTTTATGTTGTAATCAATTTAACTAACCATGTTTTAAATACTTAAACTAGTTGGTAGTTAACTAGTAGGTGATCACTATGAATATTTTTATTTTGGTACTTTTAATGAAGTGAAGCCTTTATTTTTATAAATACGCATATTCCAATAAATTAGAATATGAAAGTAAGAAGGGTGTTACAAGTTGGTAATCAGAGCTCAAGGTTGATAACAAAGTGTGTTCGGTTCAAGCTTGATCAAACATCCGGTAAGAATTAGTTACCCTGGTAGATTTTTTTAAATGTTAGAAAAAGAAAGGTGAATGGACGTGCACGGGAAGAGCGTGTTAACACACTCAAACCCGGAAAGTGCACTAAACACGAATGGTCTAAGCAAGTTACAAACTTGGCTAAATCAAAATGAAAGATGCAAATGATAATGAAACAAAATGTTTGGCAATTGATATAAACATTTCATATTCGAGATGTTTAGTGTCGATAAAAGATGATTAGGTAGTATAAATCCTAATCATAGATTGAATATAAAATAAGTACTTGTAAAGTAAGTATATTCGAATGTCTTGTATAACAATACGGGCAACATTGAATAGCAAGATTAATAATAAATTGGAAATGTTCGAATGATATGATGACCGCATCTGAATATGGCGGGGAATAAATAATCTAAAGAGCAGAAGGTTCGGAAGCATGACAAAGAACATGCTAGCAAAGAACCTAAATCAAGTGATGACTTGAGCCAACGGAGTACATCAGGGCGAGTATCAATCAGGTACACGTTCTAAATTACGATAACACAAGTAGAATGCAACAATTCACATAATGAATGCTAGTTGCATATGGGCATGTATGATTAGTGAAATGAATGAATTATGTAAAAGAAAAATATATATATGTATGTGTATACAAAAATAAATAAATAATGGCGAGTATGTGAAACCGAGGTAAAAGTAATCTCGATAAATATTGCAATGGGAAGGAGTGTGCGTACACTCGAACCCGAGAATGCAATAAAAGATAAGTGTCGTAATGGGAAGGAGTGCTCGTACACTCGAACCCGGGAAACTTAATAAAGTAAATAAATGATGTATTGGGAAGGAGTGTAATTACACCCGAACCCGGAAATTTGCAATAGTAATAGATGACAAGGACAAGGTTATAGACTTGGCCAAACCAAATAAAACATGTAGAAATATCGTTTATATCAATAAACGATGTGGATAAATTCCATACAACGATATGGAATAATAAAATGAAATGAATTGATTTTGTTATTGTTACAATGGACTAAAGTCAAAAATGAGAAATTAAGACTCAGATAGAAAATATCCTCGAGAAAGAAGCTAAATGGATGATACGCATTATTCGCTACTGTGAATAACGAAGTACCAATAAATGTGGATTTAGAAACTTGGGTATGAATAACCGCCCAAGTAAGACATTGTTAATCAAATCCTTACGAGGAAGAATGATGATCACACTGATGGGTGTGATTGTATAGAAGATTAGTGAAATAAACGTATTAAAAGTGTTGGAACGAAAACGGGTAAAACCCCAAAAGCCGTATAACAATAACAGGGGTTTTATCAAATAAGGCTTAAGAAATGGACCTTCAGGACATTAATAAAAGAGACGGACCTAAGGGTCGTTAACAAAAGAAAGACGGGTGTTCGGATCAAATAAGAAAAATGTTTTATAATAAAGGAAAACGCAAACCAGTGAAACTGGAGAGTTAAAAACATTAAGATAAAGAACCCAGGTAACGGGCTGTAAAGAAAAATAAGTATGAACCGGACAACGGTAAGCGAATAACAAACCGATGTGTAAATGACGGAAGAAATCATAGAGTCGGAAGAATAGTTCAAAAGGAAACGGGTGTAGCCTTAGACTACGGTCAAATCGGTAAAATTTGAAAATGAAAATGAATAAGTTTTTGGCCTAAAAAGGGTGCCCTGACACCAGAAGTGTAATTCTAAGAATACAAAATGACACAAGCAAAAGATGATCTACGGGATCATCATAACCTTTGAGATTATAAACAAGGTAAGGGTTTAAAGGGCTAAGTGAACCACGCATCAACAATAGAGGGAAATAAACCAAAAAGGGGTGAAAGCCTAACGGAATAACCTACGTGGTTAAGCAAAACAACATACGAGTCACTTGGGGTAAAGCATGGGGATTAGTTACGATTCCTTGCGTAATATAATAGCGGAAAAAGAATAAATTCTTGTCATCAATTCCTGGTATGAGTAATTGATACTCCCTCCGTCCCACTAAAAGTGTCCTATTTTGAATTTTCAAAGTCTTTATTTATAAACTTTGACTTTAAATAATTTTCTTTGTGTTAGCTAATACTTGATGAAAGTTATATGATTTGAGTGTGTTTTACAAATGTTTTTATCGGGTTAATTTTCATCAAGTTTTATGTAACACAAAAAATATATAATTAAAGTCAAAGTTTATAAATAAAGACTTTGAAAATTCAAAACATGACACTTTTAATGGGACGGAGGTAGTATAAGATAAAGAGAAAAACGTTAAACTAAAATTCGTTTTTAGTGAGAAACAACGTTTTTAACAATTATGAATATTATGAGAGAAAATGGAAAATAGCTAATAATAGGTCTTCACACCGAGAGGTGTAAGACGATACGTTAGAAAGAAGATTTTTGATAATGAAAAGTTTATAAAAAAAACTTAAATATGACGCGATGCGATGCGATCACAGTCACAAAAGTGATATAGAATGTAAGCATGTCGTAGCATGAGTTGTGGGATAGTAGATCATAAAATCACGTAAGGGCGAGTATGGCAATATGGTATACTGAGTGACGGGGTATGAAGTGAAGGTGACTAATCAGTCTAGCCGGTAGAAAACCACTCAAAATCGGAATAGTATTGTGACTTATACAAAGCACTTGTCAATCCAAGATTAGCGTGGAATAAACATGTGGACGGACTAATATGACCGAGTGGTTAAATGGAAACTAGGTCAAAAAGACGACAAAGATAAACAATATAAGGTGCAAGCTAAGGTCCATGAGGACTTATACATAAAAGACACCCATGTCAATACGAATGATAACTCTTTACCGAAAAGAAAGAATGTCATGAAAATGAAACTAGGTTCGTTGGTCTAACCAATGACTATGTAAAGAAGGGGGGTAGACTTGTAACACCCTGAAAACGGGATTGGTAATTGAAACACGTTAATGATAATGAACAGGTAAAATACAGCTAGTGGTAAAATTAACCCAGTGAATATTAGGATTTAAACAAATAATCCTAATATTAATTAAAAAGGAGAATAAAAACTGTGAGAAAAGTAAGTTTATAAGAAGCCCGAGTTAACGGGACTTATAATAAAATGGGTTATAACTCCCGGAACCCACTAAATAACTAGGAATATCAACCTAGTTAGTTAAGTGTTTTAAAACAATGAAGGAACTTGATGTAGTAACCTTTATAAATCTGGGTAAAGTAGAGGGACTAAAGGTGATAAATTGGAAACTAGTTTTTATTTAATAAAATGTCAACACCAAAACACACACTCTAAGTGTGTGTTCTTGTCGATACAAGCTCTCCTACTCAAACCCTAACAAGCACAAAATCAACAAATTGGAAGGGCAAATCGAGCCCAAATCGAAATCCAATCATAGATTAATGATCACCGCAGTAAAGGGATCATAAGGTATGTAAAATTTCGTTGTTTAATTACATCTCAAATTCTTGATGATTTGTTAAATCGAAAATCGAAGCTTGATTATGTGATGTTTAGATGAATCTTGTGATGAAAACATGTCTAGGAGTGAATCCTAGTTGATAACATGCTGAAATTATGTTCAAACTATGAAATTCATGATAATCCATTTATAGGTTAAATGGGTTTTGTAGAAATAGGATGAACACAAGAATTATGACTATCAAAAGTGGTGTTACTTGATTTCTACAAGATGATTCTGATAATAATATGCATGCATGACATAATGGAATTAAAATGTATGATTGTATTTGGCAAAAATAACAAGTTATGAACTTAATTATAAATGTGTAAAATTATGCCCTTAAGGTGTTTGTTAAAACGCTTAAGAGAAAGCTAACATAAGGAAAATTGGGATAAAACGCATGCTTGAACTATACGAAAAATTATGCGTGATATGTTGTGAAAGGAGTTCTAAACAATGTTTGGTTGAACTCTATAGGCAAGGATTCCGGATCGTCGAGTGGACAAGCCAGTGGAGACACACTTTTGAAAGGAGCGTTTTAAAGGTATGTAACTTTCGGTTTCGTTACAATATGCATAAACAATAGTCTTAGAAATGTTGATGAGATTGTAGTGTCAAATGTGAGTTTGGTATGTCATAGAAGTGACGAAGTTCACTCGACAAACCAAACGGGTCAAATAATGGTCAAAGTGATAGTGCTCGAAGTGACTTAAACATCACTCATTAAATTTGAATTATAAAAGCGTAAATCATGGAATGGATGTGATACGCTAAGGTTGACAACCCCGGGAATGGGTAATTATGGTTAGAAACTAATGTTGATGAATTATGCAAGTATGTAACTTGTTTCGTTACATTACGCAAATTTGATATTGTAATCGTTCAAAGTTGTGTTTTAGAATAAAGATTGGTATTAGTTGAAGTGACAATGTTCACTACTTGATTTAATGAGTTAAAATTAGATTAGAAAGCATGTGGTAGTCATTAGAAATGGAGGATTTCGTAAATGAGCTAAACGGGTCAAATAAATACATAAGACATTTATAGACTTTCAGCACGTACATCAAATTTTTGATATAATAATCTTGATAGATGCATTGGTAATTTGATTTTGGACGCGTAGGAAAAAGAATCACTAAAAACGGACTTACGGATCATAAGTTATGGCAATTTTAAGTTGGGACTTGATGAAAGATTGAGCTGGATATGTGCAGCAACAGTTTAAGCAACTTGCTGTCAAAAAAGGGGCTAGGTGTAGCGTATAGCCCTTAGACGTAGCGTCTAGCCCCCTGATTCTGAAAATTGTTTCATTTTTGTTGTTTTGACCCATGGGACTTGTTTATACCCATTCTAACATTATCAAAACTAACATTTGATGTGGTTTTGACCTTAGGTGATATTGGGGACATTCCGGATGGTGATCAAGCACGACTGAAGAACCGAACACGAAATTTTGAAGCTTCCGCTAATTTAACTTTGTTTAGACAATGTTTATCTTGTAATCAATTTAACTAACCATGTTTTAAATACTTAAACTAGTTGGTAGTTAACTAGTAGGTGATCACTATGAATATTTTTATTTTGGTACTTTTAATGAAGTGAAGCCTTTATTTTTATAAATACGCATATTCCAATAAATTCGAATATTAAAGTAAGAAGGGTGTTACAACAACCTTTCCAGTTCTTTCAACAATCTTAAATGGTCCAACATATCGTGGTGCAAGGTTTCCTTTCTTTCCAAATCTCACCACTCCCTTCCAAGGTGACACCTTGAGTAGGACACGGTCTCCGATTTGAAATTCTAAGGGCTTGCGTCACATATCCGCATAACTCTTTTGACGGCTTCGAGCTGTCACAAGATTATCTTGGATTTTCTTGATTTTGTCTGTTGTTTCCAGAATGAGCTCAGGTCCAGTAAGCAGAGCTTCACCGATCTCATTCCAACAGACAGGTGAATGACATTTTCGACCGTAGAGAGCTTCAAATGGTGCCATATTAATGCTATCATGGTAACTATTGTTGTAAGAGAACTCGATCAGTGGAAGATGAGAATCCCAATTACCACCAAACTCTATCACACATGCCCTAAGCATATCCTCCAAAGTTTGAATCGTCCTCTCAGATTGACCATCTGTTTGGGGATGATAAGCAGTGCTTAGATTTAGTTGGGTTCCCAATGCAGATTGCATGGTCTTCCAAAAATGAGATGAAAACCGAGCATCACGATCGGAATTGATATCCAAAGGAACACCATGCCGTGATACAATCTCATCAACATAAATCTTTACAAGTTTATCAGCAGATAGATCCTCGCGAATCGGTTTAAAATGAGCTGATTTCGTTAATCGATCGATAACAACCCAAATAGCATCGTGACCTTTAGATGTACGCGGTAACTTAGTGATGAGATCCATTGCAATGTTCTCCCACATCCAAACCGGTATCTCTGGTTGTACAAGCAAACCAGAAGGTCGTTGATGTTCAGCCTTGACTTTGAGACAAGATAGGCATTTTGATTCATACAAGGCAACATCCTTCTTCATACCAGGCCACCAGAACTGAGTATGAAGATCCTTGTACATTTTATCAGCACGAGGATGGATAGAATATCGATACTTGTGAGATTCGTCCATTACCAAGGTGCGAAGATCGTCTTGTTTCGGAATCCACAAACGACCCTTGAAATATAGCAACCCATCATCCTTTGTTTCGAGTTTAAGTTCGAGTTGAAGCGGTAGCTCATATTTCAATAAGTCTTTGATCACACAAAATCGTTGAGCTTGAAGGACACGAGATTGAATATCAGATAGAGTTCAAACAGAATGAAGCTTGACTCGTTCCTTTCGACTAAGCGCATCGGCTACGACATTCGCCTTACCAGGATGGTAGCGGATCTCGCAATCATAATCGTTTAAGAGTTCAACCCAACGTCGTTGCCTCATGTTCAGCTCCTTCTGATTGAGAATATGATGCTGACTTTTGTGGTCTGTGAAAACCACACACTTCGTTCCATAGAAGTAGTGTCTCCAGATTTTAAGTGCGAAAACCACATCTCCTAATTCAAGATCATGAGTCGTATAGTTCTTCTCGTCAATATTCAGCTGTCTAGACGCATAAGCTATGACTTTACCTCGTTGCATAAGAATGCAACCAAGTCCTAGATTTGACGCATCACAATAGACAACAAAATCATCGTTTCCCTCAGGTAGAGATAAAACAGGAGTATCACAGAGCTTCCGTTTCAGCGTTTGGAACGCTTCTTCTTGCTTAGGTCCCCACTCAAAAGGCTTATTTTTCTGAGTCAAAGCAGTGAGTGGAACCGCGATCTTTGAGAAATTATAAATGAATCGACGATAATAACCAGCAAGACCAAGAAATGATCGAATCTCTGTAGGTGTCGTTGGTGTATTCCAATCCTTAATAGCAGCTATCTTGGATGGATCTACATGAATACCCTGCTCGTTGACTATATGACCCAAAAACTGAACTTCTCTAAGCCAAAATTCACACTTGGAGAATTTAGCAAAAAGTTGTTCCTTCTTCAGAAGTTCCAAGGTCAAACGAAGGTGTTGCTCGTGGTCGGCTTGAGACTTTGAATAAATGAGAATATCGTCGATGAACAAAATGATGAACTTATCTAAATAAGGTTTACAAACCCTATTCATTAAGTCCATGAAGATAGCTGGGGCATTTATCAAACCAAAAGGCATGACAGTGAACTCGTAGTGCCCATATCTCGTACGGAATGCAGTTTTGGGAATATCTTTTTCGAGTACACGAAGTTGATGATACCCAGATCGCAGATCGATCTTGGAAAAGCATGAAGCACCTTGCAGCTGGTCGAAGAGATCATCAATTCTAGGTAGGGGATATCGATTCTTGATGGCAAGCTTATTAAGCTCACGATAATCGATACACATTCGAAAACATCCATCTTTCTTTTTCGCAAAGAGGACAGGAGCTCCCCAAGGTGAAAAGCTCAGACGGATGAATCCTTTATCAGACAACTCTTCAAGCTGTTTTGATAACTCTTGCATCTCCGACGGTGCAAGACGATAAGGTGCTTTCGCAATCGGGTTGGCATTGGGTACAAGGTCAATATGAAACTCGACTTGACGAACTGGGGGCAAACCATGCAGTTCATCGGGAAACACCTATGGATAATCCCGAACAATCGGAATATCCTAAATACTCTTGCTCTTTCCTTTCTCCTCGGTGACATGTGCCAGGAAAGCAACATATCCTTTTCGCAAATAACTTTGGTCCTTTGTACACGACATAAGCTTCAAACCATCTGGTGGTTTTTTCTCCACGAACTTCTAGAACTTCACCAGACGAAAGAGGAATACGAACAATCTGATCGAACAAACCACCTCAGCATGATGTTTGGTTAACCAATCCATCCCAACGATAATATCGAAACGCCCAAGTTGCATCGGCGTGAGGTCAATGGGAAAAATATGGTTATCAAGGTTTAACTGACAATCACGAATAACAGAATCGAGAACAAGAGGTTTACCAGTAGCAACTTCGACAGATAAGGGTTTCCTCAGTTTAGTTCTAGGTATCACATGTGACACCTGTGTCACTTCAACCATCAAAAAAATATCAAACCAATGAAATATTGTATTTCATACCTGGAATTTGTATAAATATGTGTATCGTTTGCACATATCAATTCTTGTTCGATTTCGAGCTTTAAATCGCTTTCTAGAAGGTTATACGCGATCTAATGCGTAAATATAACCAGTTTAATGCAATAAACACTCCGTAATAGTGAAATAGGCTTAACATACCTTAAATAACCTTTACATAACTTAGAAATAAGTTTTGGAAGGTTTGGTGTGGTGAAATCAAGTTATTCGCTCACAGGGACTATTTGCGTCAACTTGCAAAAGTCTGCCGATTCGTAAGGCAACGTACAGTCCAGAACATGATCATAAGCTAAACATACCATAAATAACCTAAACATAGCTTAGAAATAAGCTTTGAGTGGTTCGGTGCGTGAAAATATGCTTATTTGATCTTACAGGGACTAAAAGTGTCAAAAACGACGTAAGTTTGCATTTTCGCGCATATTTTACGTTCTGACCACATCTGGACACCCAAAATTTTTGTAGACACTAAAATATTTTTATTTTTGTGATCGGCATGCAAAAATACCATTCGTCTCTCAATTTGGATCGTTTTCGCGTCCGTTTGAGTTTCGTCGTAATTTGACGAACAACGTGTCCGTACGACCAAACGAGCCGACATCCGAGAGTGTTCCAAGCATATTTTGAGTCCTCTAAACTTAATTGACCTTGTAGAGCCTTGAAAATGGCTTAACGGGTGTCAAAAGTGCCTCAAATGAGCTTATACAAGTACAGGGACCTAAACTGTAATTACTTGAAGCTGTTACTGATATGTGAAGGCCAGGCGGGCCGCGCAAGGTATCCCCCTACCTTTAAACGGGCCGTGTGAGCATGCCAGTGACCAGAAATTGATTTTCAGCAACTGTTTGATAGTTTAGGGGTTGTTATGGTAATTCTTTTGTGTGATGGGCAAGTTTAAGTGATCACCAAGGTTACTAATCAGCTCCTAACAAATGTATGGCCATGATTATTGCTTGGAGACCACACAAACAAGTGTCATGATCTTGTTCTTCATGCACTACTATAAATAGCAAGCCATCCCATTCCATTTTCCTCACATTCGATCTGAGATTTTCTCTAAGTGGTTGTGATTATTCACTACATACCTGAGAATACTTAGAATCAAATCTATTTGGACCCTTTGTAAGTCCTCTTTCATTCTTTTATTGCTTTCTTAGCTTAAAAGTCAAACAGTGTTTGACTAGCAGCTTTGACCAGTCAATGGTCAACATGAAGTTCGTTTGAACTTCGCAACGTGAGTGTAATCACGATGGTTGTAGTCCCTAGTGACTATACCTACTGATTACCACGTTATCTAGGTTAGTGACGAGTCGTAGTTTCGGCCAAAATGCGTATTCTCGCGTATTTTTTAACCAAACTACTTTAAGGTATCAAAACTGTTTGTTTTGATACCAAACCTATTTTCTAACTTAGTTAAGCATGTTTTAACATGCTTAGCTCGTCACTTTTAGTTTAGTGCTTGTTTAGAGTCGTAAGTCAAGCGGTCTAAACCACCGCTTAGACTTTCGAACTCGACCCGTTTGGTCGATCATTAGGATCTGACCAAACATGTTTAGTGACCATAGTTGCATAGGGAATAACCTTCCGAGGTTATACCTTATGGTCACATAGTTTAAGTAGTTGTATGATAGGTAGTTTATATGCCTTAGGTAAATGACCAAAATGCCCTTTTCATGTATAATTGGATTTTAAGCATATGTAACTTAACTTTCGTCACCTAAACTGATTATGACACATAATTAAACATATTTGGGCATATAATACTTGTCATAGGACTAGTTAGACGTCTCGAGCGCGCTTTTGCGCGCATGACGCGTTAAAGTAGCATAAGCTACCTAAACGGGTCGAAAGCACTTAGGTTAGGTTTCAATTTAGAATGTAGGCTTTGTTAAACCATACCACATGAGTTCCAACACTCATTTGGTTTACAAGACCTCATTGTGTCCGATCTTCCGACTTAGGTCCGGTTTATTTACATAGCTACCTATATTAGGTGTCGTTTGATTCCGTACTCCCTCTAGCTTTGCTTGGTTGTTGTTCAAGACTTCTAAGCACCCTCAAGTGAGTACATAGTCCCCTCTTTTAATGTTTTCAATGTTTTGGGGTGAAGCATGTGTACCTAGCTGTTATGTTTATGATTTCAAAGTATAATTGATTATATATATTAGTACTTATCTTTTGACAAACTGAATGATTATTTATGGTTCAAACACCGAATTTTTCAAAGATTATAAAATTAATTGTTGAATTGTACTTATTTTATGTTCACAAGACCGATTGGTAGTATGATATAGCGCTATAGGATTTGACACCCCATTCCTGTTGTCATGGAATGTCTAAAACCAATTTGTTTCTCCATCCAAATAGGAATTGCCTTTGTGGTATTTCTATAGTCTCAAAGGTGTATTTTGATGCACTAGGTCTGAATGAATTCTAAAATCACATTATTTTTGTATATTAAGTTATACTCCCAAAAGTATAGTTTGATATGCTCTCATATGTGATATTGTACAATACCAACATATATTTTGTTAATCATTAAAACATAGTTTGATATGTTATTCTCAAAATCCAAAGCATAGTTTAATATGTTATATTCATAACCAAAGCATAGTTTAATATGTTATTTATAAATCCAAAGTATACTTTTGATATACTACTGAAAATTTATTTATTTTAACAACTAAAGTATATTTAATATACTATTTACTTAATGACTGGTTTTTGGTTAGTGTTTAGATAACGGGACGGGTGTAATGTGATGAAAACATGGTAGATACGCCGCTGGTACTTCTTATATATAAGTGTTTTTCATCACATTACATACCGTGGCGTTATTTAGTACACTTGGGTTGACGATTTTGGAACTGAAATATATTTTAATATATTACTTATTCGACTTTCTTAAACCAAAGTGTATTTTTATATATACTATGAATCTTTTTATCAAAATATTGTTTTTCAAACAATATATTTTTATACAAACTTATTCTACTTACTTATTTAATTTCCTATGTATTATTATTTTATATCATCTGATTTCGTATAAATGATTTATAAAAGAAAACCTTTTACAAGGATCATGACTACTTTTATTAAAACTTTTTCTTTAAACTCATAAGTCATGAATCCTAATTACAATAAAACCTATGTATCTCACAGGCATTTTTATGCTGACGTACCTATTTTTACACATGTTTCAGGTGCTGCTTTGTGATGATTGAAGATATATGCTACACTTAGGATGGACTCGTGCCTTAGCGACTTTAAAACTTGAAAGATAATAGTTGTACTTATTTGATTATATTAAAACAATGAGTTCATTTATTCAATAAAACAAAATTATTTATTCCATGGTTGTGAAACAATAATTCTGTTACAATACTCCCCGACGTTTCCGCCATGTTTGGTTGTTTTACGTGGTCGGGGTGTGACATCGCAAGAAAAGGTTCAAAAGATAATTGTCACACCCCGACCACGTAAAGCAACTAGACGTGGCGGAAACGTCGGGGAGTGTTGTAACAGAATTATTGTTTCATAACCATGGCATAAATAATTTCGTTTTATTTAATAAATGAACTCATTGTTTTAATACAATCAAATAAGTACAACTATGATCTTCCAAGTTTTAAAGTCGCTATGGCACGAGTCCATCCTAAATGTAGCGTGTATCAACAATCATCATAAGACGGCACCTGAAACATATGTAAAAATAGGCACGTCAGCATAAAAATGCCTGTGAGATACATAGGTTTTGTGAATATAGGATTCATGACTTATAAGTTTAGAAAATGTTGTTTAACAAAAGTCAGTCATGATCCTTGTAAATTGATTTGTTTTGTAAATCACTTGAAAAACAATAAGTTCAGATGATACGTATAAATAAGAGAATAACGTATGGTTAACTGTATAACCAAGTAAAATGAGTTGTATAAAGTGAATTGTTTGTAAACCATAGTCTTGTAAGAGAATCGTGTTACTTGTGTAAAATGTATAAGTCCAAATTGAATGATTCAAATAACGCTACGATATGTAATACCATACAAACACTTATATATATAGGAAGTACCAGCGGCGTATCCACCATGCTTGTATCATATTACATACGCCTCGTTACTCAAGTCACTTACTCAAACCAAACCACCAATATAGAATGTTCATGTTTAAACCATGTAATGTGTAAACAAAAGTTATGTATGGTAAGTAAGATGAGACTACTTAAACCATAAGTAAAAATGTACATAACAAAGTGGTTGAATAAATCAAAAGTTATGCTCTGTAAAATAATGTAAGGTTAAACGAATAACCTTATAGTAGCATATCAAAAGTATACTTTGGATTTGTAAGTAACATATTAAACTATGTTTTGGTTTTGTAAATAACATATCAAAATATGCTTTGGATGTGATAAATAGCATATTAAACTATGTTTTGGTTTTGTAAATAACATATCAAAATATGCTTTGGATGATTAACAAAATATATGTTGGTTTTGTACAATACCACACATGAGAGTATATCAAACTATACTTTAAAAGTGTGATTTAAGAATTCATTCAGACCTAGTGCATCAAAATACACCTTTGAGACTATAAGGATACCACAAAGGCAATCCCTATTTGGATGGAGAAACAAATTGGTTTCAGACATTCCATGACAACAGGAATGGGGTGTCTAGTCCTATAGCGCTATATCATACTAACAATCGGTCTGGTGAACATAAAATAAGTACAATTCAACATTTTTATTTTATGTTCTTTGAGAAATCAGTGTTTAAACCATAGATAGTTATTTAGTTTGTCAAAAGATAAGTAATAACATGTATAATCAATTATACTTTGAAATCACGAAAATAACAGATAGGTACACATGCTTCACCCCAAAACAGTTTGAAAACAGTAAAAGAGGGGACTATGTACTCACTTGAGATTGCTCAGAAGTCCTAAGATAACCACCAAGCAATGCTAGAGATCACGGAATCGAACGGTACCTAATATAGGTAACTATGTTAATTAACCGGACCTAAATCGGAGGATCGGATAGAATGAGGGCTTGTAAACCAAATGAGTATGGGAACTCATGTAATATGGCTTAACAAAGCCTACATACTAAATCGGAACCTAACCTAAGTGCTTTCGACCCATCGCGACCCATTAAGGTAGCTTATGCTACTTTAACGCGTCGTGCGCGCAAAAGCGCACTCGAGACGTCTAACTAGCCCTATGACAAGTGTTAGATGCCTAAACATGTTACATAATCAGTTATGTGACAAAAGTTTAGGTTACATATGCTTAATTACCAATTATACATGAAAAGGGTATTCTG
Source organism: Helianthus tuberosus (assembly GCA_030545235.1). NCBI lineage: Eukaryota > Viridiplantae > Streptophyta > Magnoliopsida > Asterales > Asteraceae > Helianthus > Helianthus tuberosus. Next base: position 152,534,930 of record CM060452.1, read on the forward strand.
GTAATTTACCTAAGGCATATAAACTACCTATCATACAACTACTCAAACGATGTGACCATAGGGTATAACCTCGGAAGGTTATTCCCTATATACTATGGTCACCTAATGTGTTTGGTCGGATCCTAATGATCGACCAAATGGGTCGGGTTCGAAGGTATAAGCGATTTATTAGATCGCTTACCCTTACGACCCTAGACAACGTGGTAATCAGTAGGCATAGTCACAAAGGACTATAACCATCGTGATTACAATCACGTTGCGAAGTTCAAACGAACTTCGCATTGACCATAAACTGGTCAATGCAGAAAGTCAAACAAAGTTTGACTTTCGGACTCGAAAAGCAATAAAAGAACGAAGGAATACTTACGAAGGGTCCCCGAATGCTAATCTTGATTCAAGTAGCTCAGGTATGAAACAAAGGTTCCAACTTAGAGCTTCTCAAATCAGATTCTAGTGGGTTTTGAAGTTGGGGGAAGTGGGTATTTATAGGATTTCCCGAACCGTTAGGATCGTTTCTAGGAAAACGTGATCGAATCTTGGCCATACACTTGCACCCATGGTATTGTAATACCATGTGCACATCTAAAACCAGCCCCTAGTATCAGATTTACCATGTGCAAGTGGGTTTTGTGGGTAACAAGGCTGTTAACAGCCTGTTAAAACACTGAACCTGGTCTGGGAGGCTGACGCAGCCCGCGTCTGGGTACACACAAAACTTTGGCGGGCCGCCTGGCCTTGTCTGATCAGAACCAACTTTCAGAAATGACAGTTTTAGTCCCTGTTGTGTTTTAAGGCCATTCCCGACACTTCTAAGGCCCGCAAAGCCAACTTTAAGGCCCTAAAATGATGCCTAAACATTGTGGACATGAAACATGCTCAAAAATATGTCGGATGTCAGTTCGTTTGGTCGTACGATCGCGATGTTCGCTTAATTACGACGGAATGCGCATAAGCGCGAATAACGATCCAAATGACGCGACAAATGGATTTTTCTTATGCCAAACACTAAAATAAAATGTTTTAGTGCTTACATAATTTTTTGGATGTCCGGATGTATCCAGAACGTAAGTTATGCTCGAAAGTGCAAACTTATGCACTTTTTGACGCTTTTAGTCCCTGAATGACCCAAAAGTTTATTTTAGCATACCGAACCCCTCAAAGCCTATTTCTAAGCTATGTAAAGGATATTTATGGTATGTTTAACTTATGGTCATGTTCCAGAATCTCTGTTCTAGTACGAATCATCATACTTTTGCAGTTTGTCGAATTTAGTCCCTGTAAGCGAATTAACTTGATTTCGGCATACCAAACCTTCCAAAACTTATTTCTAAGTTATGTAAAGGTTATTTAAGGTATGTTAAGCCTATTTCACTATTCCGGAGTGTTCGTTGAATTAAACTGGTTATATTTACGCATCAGAGCGCGTATAACCCTCCAGAAAGCGATTTAAAGCTTAAAATCGAACAAGAGTTGATATATGCAAACGATACACATATTTTTACAATTCCCAAGTATGAAATACAATATTTCATTGGTTTGGCATTTGTTTGATGGTTGAAGTGACACAGGTGTCACAGTCTCCCCTACTTTAGGAAATTTTGTCCCGAAATTTAATTCTAGAGGAAACTTGTGAAGACAGCTGTGACAGTTTAACCTTCTAATAGATCCATTGAACCCTTAAGTAAAACTCTGGGCCATGTTAGGAATCTTAGCGAATTTGTTAACCCTCAAAGTGAATTCCTTGTAATAGTAAAACATGGAATTTTTAAACTACGGACAGAAGAACGTTTCTTATGAAGACTTATCATAGGAAACTTGTGTGTGCTTGAAATCAGAATTGGGGAGTGTAAGATAAAATGACATCGGTCAAGGTCCAAGACTTCTCCCGTATCATTATTCTCGTCACTATAGGTCTTAACACATGACAAAACTTCTTGTGGTTTCTGTGCACTGAATTCCATAATTATGTAGGCCTCCATAATTACGTAATTCCTTGCACAGTCCGCACAGTTCATTTCATAATGCGTAGAGGAAAAATCAATTGAATAAACATGAAGTGACTCGACTAGACCACCAAAGGGTCCTTTTAATTAGATCAACGAACGATCTTTTTAACTAGATCGACACATGATCTTCTTAACTAGACCGTCATACGATCTCCTTAAATAGACCACTTAAGGGATCTTTTTAATTATATCATCACCTGATATTTCTAATTAGATTTTTGGAATCAATCTGTTTAACCAGACCACTCAAGAGGTCCAATTTTAAAATAGTACTTTAAAATCCAAGGGACTTGACTACAACGTAGATGTCCATTAAGGATTTAAGATAGTAACTTTGGATATCCTACTATGAATCCCTCATATGAGATATGAAAGATTCTACGAGAATTTGGATGAATCACATACAACCACAAAACATGTAAGAAAACACATAAGTACAAAATTAGTTAACTTGATTCTTTAATTTGTTGTCTTTGAGCATGGATAATTAAAGCTCATCAGGAATCCAATCCATGGATTTCATTTGGCACTCTAAGCATTTTCAAGGATCCATCTATGAAGATAGAAGGATTCTCAATAAGAGTTTGGCTTTGTTTCTTAAAGGAAACGAGTGTTTAAGGTTCTTGGGGAGATCACAAGTGATCATAAAATGACAGAACCATACGAGTAGTTTGTTTTTGGGTTGACATCATATGGTTGCATCAAGTATTCACACAAACGCATAAATTTTGCAGAAATAAAAACAGCAAATCTTTATTTATGTAACAACCGAATTGTCTTGAAGTGTCAAAAGATAACAACCAAGGAAATACAAAACACTAATTGTTCACTGCCGCATCATTGTTCCTGTTTGCCTCATTGATGTTAAATGCTCGTCCTCGCGCTGGAGGTGCGTTAACAAGTCTTGGGCAATTGTTTCTGTAGTGAGTAAGGTCACCGCAGTTATAACATGACCCCGGAGGGAACCGTGCTTGAACAGCAGCAGGGTTTGCAGCAGCTAGATTTGCATAACGACAAACATTGATCAAATGTCCCAACCGCCCACAGTGGGTACATTTATGACACTGCTCTTGCTCCAAATGATGACGGTTGCACTTGTTGCACAAAGGTGCGGTACCAACGTAGTTTTGTCTTTTGCGAGGTTGTGCTGGCTGGTTTGGTGCAACCTGTTTGTCTTGAGCAGTTACAGCGTAGTTTTGAGAGGCTTTGCGCTTCTTATTCTTGGACACCTCAGCATTTTCTTCCTTGGGTTCTACTTGAGCAGTCTTGTCAGATGGTCTTGAGTCGCCCTTCCGAAACAGCTTGCGCTTCCTGATATGGGATTCAGTCAGAGTGGCAGACAATTCAATGGCTTGTCTGACAGTAGTAGGGTTGCTGCCAGTAACGATATCCTGAACTACGTCAGGAAGACCATCAATGTATTTCTCAATCGCCTTATCCAGAGGCGTAACCATAGTAGGGCATAACAAGCTCAATTCTTCATAGCGGTCAGTATAGGCTCGATGTTCCCCACTGTCTTGTTTCAAATCATCAAATTCCCTTTCTAAAGCTCTCAATTCATGACGAGGACAAAACTCCTTCATCATAAGAGCCCTAAGTTCAGCCCAAGTTTGTGCTAATGCAACCTCAGCACCGCGGTCTCTCTTCACCCTGTTCCACCATGTAAGAGCCCTCTTCTGAAACACACTCGAAGAAAACCCTACCTTGCGATTTTCAGGACACTGAACGTGACGGAAAGTATTCTCAATGCTCTCGAACCATTGAAGAAGCCCAGTTGCTCCCTCAGAACCACTAAACTTGAGCGGTTTAGCCGAGTTAAAATTCTTGAAATTGCATGGAGCATTGTTGTTGTTGATGGCTTGCATCATTTGAGCATAAAGATTTGGGAAGGCAGCAACCATTTGCTGCGCGATGATTTCCGCCAATTCGGCATTCGCTATCTGATTCTCGCGTCGAGGAGGCATTCTAAAAGAGGAAACATGAAAGGAAACGAGTGAGAGAATTAGACGAAAAGAATGAGACGAAACAAATCTGATGAAAGCAAGGATAGTGGTCATTTTTTTGTTACTACAAAGCAACAAACGACCCCGGTGATTAATCAAAGTAAATAGGTCAAAAATAATGTATCGCGAAGACATGCTCGCCTATAAGTGGACACTCACCCCAAGAGTTCCCAGGTAAGAGTGACTGGTCCGATTTTGTGGATTTGTACGAACACTCAAGCCTTAGACAGAAAACTCAGGGTACAGGCACCCACCCTTCCAGTTTGCACGTGTTCACATTATTTAGACCAACTTTGACGGGATTTTGAAAACTTAAAGGGTTCAAAACCATATAATAAATCATCCTAGAACAGATGATTAGTTTTCAAAGCGGGATAGAAATTTGTGTTCTTATTGTGGTTGTCACCTAAGAATAAGTGACGGTATTGTTTTAAAACTAAACACAAGAAAACTTGTATTAGGGTCCTAGGAAGGTTATAGTCTAGGTCAAAGCATTACTAATAACCTAATTCCCTATAACCATTGGCTCTGATACCAACTTTTCTGTCACACCCCGACCACGTAAAGCAACTAGACGTGGCGAAAACGTCGGGGAGTGTTGTAACAGAATTATTGTTTCATAACCATGGCATAAATAATTTCGTTTTATTTAATAAATGAACTCATTGTTTTAATACAATCAAATAAGTACAACCATGATCTTCCAAGTTTTAAAGTCGCTATGGCACGAGTCCATCCTAAATGTAGCGTGTATCAACAATCATCATAAGACGGCACCAGAAACATATGTAAAAATAGGCACGTCAGCATAAAAATGCCTGTGAGATACATAGGTTTTGTGAATATAGGATTCATGACTTATAAGTTTAGAAAATGTTGTTTAACAAAAGTCAGTCATGATCCTTGTAAATTGATTTGTTTTGTAAATCGCTTGAAAAACAATAAGTTCAGATGATACGTATTAATAAGAGAATAATTTATGGTTAACTGTATAACCAAGTAAAATGAGTTGTATAAAGTGAATTGTTTGTAAACCATAGTCTTGTAAGAGAATCGTGTTACTTGTGTAAAATGTATAAGTCCAAATTGAATGATTCAAATAACGCTACGATATGTAATACCATACAAACACTTATATATATAGGAAGTACCAGCGGCGTATCCACCATGCTTGTATCATATTACATACGCCTCGTTACTCAAGTCACTTACTCAAACCAAACCACCAATATAGAATGTTCATGTTTAAACCATGTAATGTGTAAACAAAAGTTATGTATGGTAAGTAAGATGAGACTACTTAAACCATAAGTAAAAATGTACATAACAAAGTGGTTGAATAAATCAAAAGTTATGCTCTGTAAAATAATGTAAGGTTAAACGAATAACCTTATAGTAGCATATCAAAAGTATACTTTGGATTTGTAAGTAACATATTAAACTATGTTTTGGTTTTGTAAATAACATATCAAAATATGCTTTGGATGTGATAAATAGCATATTAAACTATGTTTTGGTTTTGTAAATAACATATCAAAATATGCTTTGGATGATTAACAAAATATATGTTGGTTTTGTACAATACCACACATGAGAGTATATCAAACTATACTTTAAAAGTGTGATTTAAGAATTCATTCAGACCTAGTGCATCAAAATACACCTTTGAGACTATAAGGATACCACAAAGGCAATCCCTATTTGGATGGAGAAACAAATTGGTTTCAGACATTCCATGACAACAGGAATGGGGTGTCTAGTCCTATAGCGCTATATCATACTAACAATCGGTCTGGTGAACATAAAATAAGTACAATTCAACATTTTTATTTTATGTTCTTTGAGAAATCGGTGTTTAAACCATAGATAGTTATTTAGTTTGTCAAAAGATAAGTAATAACATGTATAATCAATTATACTTTGAAATCACGAAAATAACAGATAGGTACACATGCTTCACCCCAAAACAGTTTGAAAACAGTAAAAGAGGGGACTATGTACTCACTTGAGATTGCTCAGAAGTCCTAAGATAACCACCAAGCAATGCTAGAGATCACGGAATCGAACGGTACCTAATATAGGTAACTATGTTAATTAACCGGACCTAAATCGGAGGATCGGATAGAATGAGGGCTTGTAAACCAAATGAGTATGGGAACTCATGTAATATGGCTTAACAAAGCCTACATACTAAATCGGAACCTAACCTAAGTGCTTTCGACCCATCGCGACCCATTAAGGTAGCTTATGCTACTTTAACGCGTCGTGCGCGCAAAAGCGCACTCGAGACGTCTAACTAGCCCTATGACAAGTGTTAGATGCCTAAACATGTTACATAATCAGTTATGTGACAAAAGTTTAGGTTACATATGCTTAATTACCAATTATACATGAAAAGGGTATTCTGGTAATTTACCTAAGGCATATAAACTACCTATCATACAACTACTCAAACGATGTGACCATAGGGTATAACCTCGGAAGGTTATTCCCTATATACTATGGTCACCTAATGTGTTTGGTCGGATCCTAATGATCGACCAAATGGGTCGGGTTCGAAGGTATAAGCGATTTATTAGATCGCTTACCCTTACGACCCTAGACAACGTGGTAATCAGTAGGCATAGTCACAAAGGACTATAACCATCGTGATTACAATCACGTTGCGAAGTTCAAACGAACTTCGCATTGACCATAAACTGGTCAATGCAGAAAGTCAAACAAAGTTTGACTTTCGGACTCGAAAAGCAATAAAAGAACGAAGGAATACTTACGAAGGGTCCCCGAATGCTAATCTTGATTCAAGTAGCTCAGGTATGAAACAAAGGTTCCAACTTAGAGCTTCTCAAATCAGATTCTAGTGGGTTTTGAAGTTGGGGGAAGTGGGTATTTATAGGATTTCCCGAACCGTTAGGATTGTTTCTTGGAAAACGTGATCGAATCTTGGCCATACACTTGCACCCATGGTATTGTAATACCATGTGCACATCCAAAACCAGCCCCTAGTATCAGATTTACCATGTGCAAGTGGGTTTTGTGGGTAACAAGGCTGTTAACAGCCTGTTAAAACACTGAACCTGGTCTGGGAGGCTGACGCAGCCCGCGTCAGGATACACACAAAACTTAGGCGGGCCGCCTGGCCTTGTCTGATCAGAACCAACTTTCAGAAATGACAGTTTTAGTCCCTGTTGTGTTTTAAGGCCATTCCCGACACTTCTAAGGCCCGCAAAGCCAACTTTAAGGCCCTAAAATGATGCCTAAACATTGTGGACATGAAACATGCTCAAAAATATATCGTATGTTAGTTCGTTTGGTCGTACGATCGCGATGTTCGCTTAATTACGACGGAATGCGCATAAGCGCGAATAACGATCCAAATGACGCGACGAATGGATTTTTCTTATGCCAAACACTAAAATAAAATGTTTTAGTGCTTACATAAATTTTTGGATGTCCGGATGTATCCAGAACGTAAGTTATGCGCGAAAGTGCAAACTTGTGCACTTTTTGACGCTTTTAGTCCCTGAATGACCCAAAAGTTTATTTTAGCATACCGAACCCCTCAAAGCCTATTTCTAAGCTATGTAAAGGATATTTATGGTATGTTTAACTTATGGTCATGTTCCGGAATGTCTGTTCTAGTACGAATCATCATACTTTTGCAGTTTGTCGAATTTAGTCCCTGTAAGCGAATTAACTTGATTTCGGCATACCAAACCTTCCAAAACTTATTTCTAAGTTATGTAAAGGTTATTTAAGGTATGTTAAGCCTATTTCACTATTCCGGAGTGTTCGTTGAATTAAACTGGTTATATTTACGCATCAGAGCGCGTATAACCCTCCAGAAAGCGATTTAAAGCTTAAAATCGAACAAGAGTTGATATACGCAAATGATACACATATTTTTACAATTCCCAAGTATGAAATACAATATTTCATTGGTTTGGCATTTGTTTGATGGTTGAAGTGACATAGGTGTCACAATAATGAAACAAAACTTCAATCGGCACCAGAATCAAAAAGAATAGATGCAGGTCGATTGTTAACAAGAAACGTACCATTGACAACGAGGTTGTCAGCTCGAGCCTCGTTTGCATTCAGATTGAATGCTTGTCCACGAGCGGGATTCGCATTCGGGGTTGACATTCACGTTCGGATTCGCATTTGCATTCGCCAACTGTCACGGCCCCAGCCCCGGCTTGACCCGGTCAGGATCCGCGGGACAGGAACCCGTGGTATTTATTAATTGATGCGACAGCGGAAGATTTATCAGGATCTTTTAAAACTTGAAAATGCCCGATTATTTTATTTTATACTTCGGAATAAACCCCGTAATTTACAATAGAGGAATTTTACTAGGAAATTCCCTGATTTATAAAACATGTTTATTTATTTTAACTGAGCCACCTCTTCAAGCTTGTTAGTGCTCCGTATCACGTTTTCCTTGATTTACAACAGGTCGCCTGAAACATGTTTTAAAAATATTTTATCAGCGGGGAAATACTGGCGAGTCACTCAATTTGATAAAATGACACATAGTTATAAATTACAGCATAAGAGCGATTACAATGGCTTCTATCTTATTTTTATCCGGCGCCGTGTCACCTGGTGACGATGGTCATACCACTATTGGGTCTTTCCCCAAGTAGCGATGATTATCACTGTTAGGATTTATTAGCCTAACCGTGAGAAATTAGTGATGTGCACAATACCCCAATTAGCCAGTGATTCAAGATAACCATGACTTAATCCCTGTAATTATAACTTTTGAAAATGCTTGGGGTATTGTAAAATACTGTTGATAAAAAGAGAATGACTCACATTGCAGATTTATACGGGCAGAGTTTAGCCTACTGATTAGCCTTGTAACCTAATTTAAATAACAATGCACACGAACTAGGTCAGTAACTAATACAACATTTACGATAACTCACGAGATTAAAACCCTCACAACGAATGACAAAGTGCAATACTTAAACATCCATCGAATTCACGACGAATGACAAAGTATAACCCTAATTTGAGCAGCACTTAAACATTCATTGGATAGTTTAAATCGATCGGACATTGAATCGTAGCAGCGATCGAGTTAATACCCGGTATCGTAATAGCGCCTCGCTATTATAAAAGTAAATTTCAAAATTGAGCAGTGAGAAATTGTTTTTGAGTTTTGGTTTCGACACCATTAAACTGCTCCTGATCCAAGCTATTTATTGCTGAAAAATGGGTCTCACGCGGCCCGCGTGAACCCCCAGCCGATCCTTACGCAGCCCGCGTAGCCACCTAGTCTACGTGTAAGTTTGATGGGTCACGAGTAGGTGTGCCAGGTGGACAACGCGTGGCCCGGATGCTTATCCGGTCGAACTTCAAGTTGACGCGGCCCGCGTGAAGTCCAGCCTATCCTTTACGCGGCCCGCCTGAAGACCAAGAATCTTGATTTCTTGATTTTTAATATGGATTAGGGTTTCAGGGGTCTGGGTTCGTACTTACGGGTCAATTTGGGACAATTTTGAAGGTCCTTACATCCTCCCCACCTTATTTAGAATCTCGTCCTCGAGATTTATTGAAATAAGTGAGGATATTTTCGCTTCATCTCTGATTCCAGCTCCCAAGTGAACTCGGGTCCTCTTTTTGAATTCCATTTGACTTTGACTAGCACTAGTCGCTTGTGTTTGAGAAACTTGAACTTCCTGTCTTCTATTTGTAATGGCTTCTCAACAAATTTTAACTTCTCATTTACCTCTACATCTGGAAGAGGTAATACCAGAGATTCGTCAGATAAACATTTCTTGAGATTGGATATATGAAATACGTCATGTACTCCGGCTAGCTCTTCTGATAGTTGTAAGCGATAAGCAATTGGTCCTATACGTTGAATTACTGGAAATAGTACTACGTATCTTGGACTTAGCTTTCCTTTCTTACCGAACCGAACTACTCCTTTCCAAGGAGAAACTTTCAAGAGTACCTTGTCTCCCACTTGGAACTCTAACGGCTTGCGTCGATTATCTGCATAACTTTTCTGGCGATCTCGAGCCGTTTTTAGTCTTTCCTTGATTTGAGTGATCTTGTCGGTAGTTTCTTGTACTATTTCAGGACCTGATAATTGATTTTCTCCTATTTCTGTCCAACAAACTGGAGTTCTACACTTTCGTCCGTACAGTGCTTCGAATGGGGCAGCTTCAATGCTTGAATGATAACTATTGTTATAGGAGAATTCAATTAATTGTAGGTGGTCATCAGTTTCCACCAAAATCTATTACACATGCCCTAAGCATGTCCTCCAGGGTTTTGGATTGTCCTTTCACTTTGCCCATCTGTTTGAGGATGGTATGCAATGCTTAAGTTTAGTCGGGTTCCCATTGCTTCCTGGAAACTTGTCCAGAAATGGGAAGTAAAACGACTATCTCTATCCGATACAATGGAGAGTGGGACTCCATGTAAGGATACTACTTCATCTACATACAACTTGGCTAACCTTTCCATACTAAAGGTTTCCTTCATAGGTAGAAAATGAGCTGATTTGGTTAATCGATCCACAATTACCCAAATCGCATCATTACCTTTTCTGGTCTTGGGTAACTTAGTAACAAAATCCATTGTTATGAGTTCCCATTTCCATACAGGCATTTCTAATTGTTGTAGTAGACTTGAAGGTTTCTGGTGTTCTGCCTTAACTTGTGAACAAGTAAGACATTTAGAAACATATCTAGCTATATCCTTTTTCATTCCTATCCACCAGAAATTATTTCTTAAATCTTGGTACATCTTATTGTTACCAGGATGCATGGTATACCTAGATTTATGGGCTTCCTCTAGAATCTTATTTCTTAACTCTCCTTGCTTAGGTACCCAAATCCTTCTTTCATGGAATCTCCAAATGCCATCACTCCCTTGCTCTAATTCTTTTATTCGTCCTTTCATTCCTTCAGCATCATCCTTGATTGCTGTTTCCTGAACATTCTTTAATTGTTCCATTAAGTCTAAATGTAAACTTAATCTAAAAGCACGAACTCGTCGTTGTTTTTCATGATACTTACGACTTAAGGCATCTGCAACTACATTTTCCTTTCCTTCGTGATATTGAATATCACAGTCGTAATCACTTAGGATCTCCATCCATCTCCTTTGCCTCATGTTCAATTCTTTTTGCCCAAATATGTACCTTAAACTTTTGTGATCTGTATAGACAGTAAACTTACTTCCATACAGATAGTGTCTCCAAATCTTAAGGGCAAAAATTATGGCTCCTAATTCTAAGTCATAAATCGTGTAGTTTTCTTCGTGCTTTTTCAATTGTCTTGATGCATATGCAATTACCTTCTTGCGTTGCACTAGCACACATCCTAATCCTATTTTTGAAGCATCACAATATACTTCAAAATCTTCTGTTCCTTCTGGTAAAGCTAAAATTGGAGCATTTGTTAATTTCTGCTTTAAGATCTTGAAAGCTTCTTCTTGTTTAGGTCCCCATTCAAACTTAACTGATTTACAAGTTAGCTTAGTTAATGGAACAACTATCTTGGAAAAATCCTTAATAAACCGTCTATAATATCCGGCTAACCTTATAAACTTCTAATTTCCATAGCTGACTGCGGGACCTTCCATTTGGTGATCGCTTCTATTTTAGCAGGATCTACGTGAATACCTTCGTGATTCACCAATGTGACCTAAAAATTGCACTTCTTGCAGCCAAAATTCACACTTCGAGAATTTGGCGTAAAGCTTCTCTTTTCTTAACAAAGTTAAGAGTGCATGCAAATGCTCACAATGTTCTTCCTGACTTTTGGAATAAATAAGTATATATCGTCGATAAAGACAATTACGAATTTATCCAAGTACGGTTTACAGATCCTATTCATCATGTCCATAAATACTGCCGGGGCATTTGTTAATCCAAAGAGCATGACTGTAAACTCGTAATGACCATACCTAGTTCTGAAAGCAGTTTTAGGTATGTCTTTTTCTTGTACCTTCAATTGATGACATCCGGAGCATAATTCTATCTTACAAAAATATCTAGCTCCCTGAAATTGATCAAAAAGATCATCAATCCTAGGTAATGGGTATCGATTCTTAATTGTAACTTTATTTAATTCCCTATAATCGATACACATTCGCATCGAACCATCTTTCTTTTTCACAAACAACACTGGAGCTCCCCACGGGGATGAACTAGGTTGTATGAATTCTTTGCTTAGTAATTCATCTAACTGCTTTTTCAATTCTAACATTTCTGTGGGTGCTAACCGATAAGGTGCCTTGGCTATCGGTGTAGTTCCAGGAATTAGATGAATTCTAAATTCTACTTCCCTATCAGGTGGTAATCCAGGTAGTTCTTCTGGGAATACCTCTGGGTATTCTGATACTACTAGAATTTCCTTAAGTTCCTTATTCTTAGTATTAATGATTACCGAAATCATATACACCATTTCTTGTTTTCTTGAATAACTGGCCAACTTCATTACTGAAATGAATTTCATTGGCTTACGTGGCTTATCTCCTGTAACCACTACTAATTCTCCTGTGGGTGTATTAATTTCTATGGAATTCTTATCACATAGGATTCGAGCATGGTTGGCTACTAACCAATCCATTCCTAATACAACATCGAATCCGGCTAAATTCATAGGTAACAGGTTTGCAGAAAATTTATGACCTAATAGTTCTATCTTTTCTTCTTGCAAAACCTGATTTATGTTAACAGAATTCTCATCTACCGTTTCGACTGTAAAAACTTTCCTAAGTTTTGTTAAAGGTAGCTTAAGAGCTTGGCAGAATGAAGTATTTATAAAACTTTGGTTTGCACCACAGTCAAATAATACTTTTGCATAAACGTCGTGAACTAGGAACGTACCAGCTATCACATCAGGGATTAGCTCTGCTTCCTGAGTAGTTAGTTGGAAGGCTCTTGCGTTCTTTTTAGTAGCTCCTTCTGCAGGTTTGGCTTTGTTATCAGCTGGTTTGACCAGTTTTGGGCAATCTGGCCTAAAATGTCCAGCCTCTCCACAATTGTAGCAGATTGTGGATTTCTTCTTCCTGCAGTCTTCTTCTTGGTGCCCCGGGATTTTGCAGAAATTGCGATACCCTTTGCATATTCCAAAATGCTTCCTTTTGCATGTATTGCAAAATGGAATAGTGGAAGATTGCCCGGTTCCTTTTCTCATGAACTTACTATGATTACCCACATGGAATCCTTGGGTAATCTTTTGGGCCACTTCCTTTTTCCGGGTTTCTTGTCTTGTGCGTACCAGCTCGTCAGTTAGGGTGTTAGCTAATTCTACCGCATTGTCAATAGTGCGAGGTCTCGCAGCTTTAATGATATTACGGATTTCGGCAATCAATCCCCAAATATAGTGGGAAATAAGCACCGACTCTGGCGAAGCCAGGGTTGGTACTACTCTAATAGGCTTAAATCAGTGGCTCTGATACCACCTTTTCCTGTCACGGCCCCAGCCCCGGTTTGACCCGGTCAGGAGCCGCGGGACAGGAACCCGTGGTATTTATTAATTGATGCGACAGCGGAAGATTTATCGGGATCTTTTAAAACTTAAAAATGCCCGATTATTTTATTTCATAATTCGGAATAAACCCCGTAATTTACAATAGAGGAATTTTACTAAGAAATTCCCTGATTTATAAAACATGTTTATTTATTTTAACTGAGCCACCTCTTCAAGCTTGTTAGTGCTCCGTAGCACGTTTTCCTTGATTTACAGCAGGTCGCCTGAAACATGTTTTAAAAATATTTTATCAGCAGGGAAATACTGGCGAGTCACTCAATTTGATAAAATGACACATAGTTATAAATTACAACATAAGAGCGATTACAATGGCTTCTATCTTATTTTTATCTGGCGCCGTGTCACCTGGTGACGATGGTCATACCACTATTGGGTCTTTCCCCAAGTAGCGATGATTATCACTATTAGGATTTATTAGCCTAACCGTGAGAAATTAGTAATGTGCACAATACCCCAATTAGCCAGTGATTCAAGATAACCATGACTTAATCCCTGTAATTATAACTTTTGAAAATGCTTGGAGTATTGTAAAATACTGTTGATAAAAAGAGAATGACTCACATTGCAGATTTATACGGGCAAAGTTTAGCCTACTGATTAGCCTTGTAACCTAATTTAAATAACAATGCACACGAACTAGGTCAATAACTAATACAGCATTTACGATAACTCACGAGATTAAAACCCTCACAACGAATGACAAAGTGCAATACTTAAACATCCATCGAATTCATGACGAATGACAAAGTATAACCCTAATTTGAGCAGCACTTAAACATTCATTGGATAGTTTAAATCGATCGGACATTGAATCGTAGCAGCGATCGAGTTAATACCTGGTAACGTAGCAACGCCTCGCTATTATAAAAGTAAATTTTGAAATTGAGCAGTGAGAATTTGTTTTTGAGTTTTGGTTTCGACACCATTAAACTGCTCCTGATCCAAGCTATTTATAGCTGAAAAATGGGTCTCACGCAGCCCGCGTGAACTCCCAGCCGATCCTTACGCGGCCCGTGTAGCCACCTAGTCTACGTGTAGGTTTGATGGGTCACTAGTCGGTGTGCCAGGTGGACAACGCGTGGCCCGGATGCTTATCCGGTCGAAGCCTATCCTTTACGTGACCCGCTTGAAGACCAAGAATCTTGATTTCTTGATTTTTAATATGGATTTAGGTTTCTGGGGTCCGGGTTCATACTTACGAGTCAATTTGGGACAATTTTGAAGGTCCTTACACCATCCTCGGACAGTTGTTGCGGAAGTGACCAAACTCTCCATAATTGAAACATGAACTCGGTGGGAATCTAGCAGCATTCCCCTGAACTGGAGCTTGGTTCTGAACAATCTGATTCTGACCCAAATGACAGATGTTGGCCATATGCCCAAGCTTACCACACGTTGTGCATTGCTTACAAGCTTGTTGTGCAACATGATGACCATTGCAGCGAGCACAATGAGGTGCGGTGCCAGCATACGCTTTCTTCGAAGGCGGTTGAGCTGGTGGGTTCTGAGCAGTAACTGCAAAGTTCTGAGCCCCCTTTCGCTTTCTCGAATTCTTCGACGACTCACCTTTCTTACCCTTACCCTTTTCTACGACAGATTCGGTCGACTTCTTCTTATCACCCTTGCAGGTAAGTTTACCCTTCCTGACTTGCGACTCAGTCAGGGTAGCAGATAACTCGATCGCGTGATGAACAATAGTAGGATTAACGCCAGTCACAATATCCTGTATGGAATCGGGTAAACCATCGATATACCTCTCTATCGCTTTCTCCAACGGGGTAACCATAGTAGGACACAAAAGACTGAGTTCCTCAAATCGATCCGTATACGCACGGTGTTCTCCCCCATCTTGCTTTAGATCGTCAAACTCTCGTTCCAAAGCTCGAATTTCGTGACGGGGACAAAACTCTTTCATCATGAGAGCTCGAAGCTCTTCCCATGTTTGTGCTAATGCCACTTCGGTACCCCTATTGCGCATCACTCCGTTCCACCATGTAAGAGCACGCTTCTCAAACACACTTGATGCAAATTCAACCTTACGCCCATCCGGACATTGCACATGTCTGAATGTGCTCTCAATACTTTCGAACCATTGAATGAGCGCAGTTGCTCCTTGCGACCCAGAAAACTTTAGCGGCTTAGCAGAATTGAAATTCTTGAAATTACATTGTGCATTGTTATTATTATTGTTGTTGTATAGCTCGTGGATTTGGGTCATAACGCCTGGAAGCACAGCAGCCATTTGTTGAGAGACAAGGGCTGTGACTTCTTCAGCAGTAAAAGATTGTACATCACGTCGAGGAGGCATTGTCTAACAAGGAAATATGAGAAATGAGTGAGGTCGACAATTAGGAAAAACAAAAGAGGTATTGAAAATATCGACGAAACATAAGGAATGCGATCATTTGTTCGTTACCTCGAACAAACAAATGACACCCAGTGACTAATCAAAGTAATGAATTAAAATAATGTATCGCGAAGACATGCTCGCCTATAAGTGAACACTCACCCCAAGAGTTCCCAGGCAAGAGTGACTGGTCCGATTATGTGGATTTGTATGAACACTCTAGCCTTAGACAGAAAACTCAGGGTACAGGCATTCACTCTTCCAGTTTGCACGTGTTCACATTATTGAGACCCAAACTTTGATGAGATTCTGAAAACACATAAGGCACTAAGCCAAAAATGAGTCAAACTGGAAGGGTTCAAAACCTTACAACAGAGGGTTCAAAACCTAGTAATCAATCATCCTAGAACGGATGATTAATTTTCGAAGCAGATTCGGATTTTGTGTCCTCGTTGTGGTTATCACCTAAAGGTAGGTGACGGTTTGTTTTTTTTAAATCTAAACGTAAATCAACTTGCGTTGGGGTCCTAGAAAGTTATAGTCTAGGTCAAAACATTATTAATAACCTAATTCCCTATAACCATTGGCTCTTATACCAACTGTTCTGTCACACCCCGACCACTTAATGGCGGAAACGTAGGGGAGTGTTGTAACAGAATTATTGTTTCACAACCATGGATACAAAATAGTTTCGTTTTATTTATTCATTAAGTAATTTACATTGTTTTAGCATGAAACAAACAAGTTATTTATCGACTATCATTGTTATTATGTCACTAAGGCCTCGTCCAAATCCTATGTGACTCATGCATCCTAGCAATCATCATTAAGCAACATCACCTGAAACATATGTAAAAACAAAGTCAGCAAAGAAATGTTGGCGAGCACATAGGTTTTGTGTGAGTGTCAGATTCATTGCTCGTTTACATGTTGAAATATCTCGTACAACTTCGTTAATTGACATTAGACACCTTGTTTTGTAAAATGTTTGTATTGTAAAATGAATAACCAAATCAAAACAGATTTGTTATAGTTTATAAAACCTCGATGCCATGAATCTTAACTCAAAACATTTGTTTAAGTAACAAAATCGTAAATCGTTCTCGTAATAAAAATCGTATGTGTGATATCATTTCAAATCGTTCTCGTTCAATCGTTCAAAATCGTTCAATCGTTTAATATCGTTCTCGTTCAAACCGTTATCGTTTTAATTGTGAAAACTACTTTTGGTCATCTCGCTTATAACATTCAAACCTTCGCAACTCGTCCATCGTTCAACTCGTATTAACAAACCACCAAAGGGTAAGTTAACAATCAACAGGTTCAGTCGTTACCCACATAACCCACACATAACCATGGGTGCAGTCTGATAACGGGATTTTTCAGATCCTATGGTACCATAACCTAATACTGGTCGGTTCGGCCAAAATTAATGAATGTCATTCGTTATGTAACTACAACCAACAAGTTCGTTCACATTGTTGAAATCGTTATTAATTTAGTATAAACCATCTTAATCGTTTTTGAAATCATCGTAAAATATCGAAATCGTTTTGATACATATGAATCACCCCAAAACAATTGAAAACAGTAAAATAGGGGAACTATGTACTCACATAGTTACCACAAAACATGTAAAAAGAGGGGATCTATGTACTCACCTTTGGGTGCGTTTTTATATGTTAACACAATCCCTCAAATTGTTTATTCATCCTAAATTAAATAAGAATGATTTAATAATCAAAAACCCACAAAATACATAAGTTTCTCCGATACTTAGAATTTTCACATAACTTTGAGATTTCTCGAAAAGTTATTATTTTTGATTATTTTGGTGTATTTGTATATATATGAGTTCACATATATATTTTAAAAACTTTGCGACTTGAAGGATTTTATTGGTGACCATCATCATGTTAAAAGCAATATATCTACGATTTGCGCGTCGTAATATATATACTCAAATGTAACATAAAATAAATATCTTAATACACATAATCTTGTCAACACTAACACATCATCACACACATATTGTAAAACATATAGCACATTGTAACACATAAAATTTACCCATGAACAACCCATTCTAGTGTACATTGAAAAACACGTATTTTAGCGATTCGGTAACATTTTTGGGCGTCGGAAGTCACGTATGACTAACCAAACACCAAGTAAACTTAATATAAGTTAAAATACTTATTTTTATATCAAAAATATCAGTTTACTTACTGATCTAAAACAGTTTTATAAAAATCCTCCAAAAAGCCGATTTTTAACCGTTTTACCGCATAGTTTTGCATCAAACGTTACCCTAACCATCCCAAATCGAAACGACTTGATATTTTAACATAACCCATGTTATTTACTGAATAAAATAATGGTTATACTCATGATGGAGCAGGTCTCACATAAAGCACATAAATCACGCAAATTTCACATATTTTACCACTTTTTAAGCTATATGTACAACATGCAAAGCTATCAAACCTATGTCAAAGTTTCATGCCATTATAATATATCAAATAATGTTATTTCTAGTGTTTATAATCTGATCTAAAACATTTTTGTCATACAATCTTTTTTTACCATTTCTTGAGCTTAAATCAACATGTATTCTCATGTACAAGTGTCTAAAGCACACTATCATATTATCATCATTTCATATGTATAAAAATGCATCAAATATGTAATTTATTCATGTTTATTTACTGATTTGTTTGAACATTTATCATGTCTTACACAAATCATCAAACACTTGCATTTTAACTATCATTCAAGAACAAGCAACAACTTAACCATGTACTTATCAAAAATCAAGCTCAAATCTCATACATATATATATATATATATGTGTGTGTGTGTGTGTGTGTGTGTGTG
The DNA here is from genome assembly GCA_030545235.1 of Helianthus tuberosus. NCBI lineage: Eukaryota > Viridiplantae > Streptophyta > Magnoliopsida > Asterales > Asteraceae > Helianthus > Helianthus tuberosus. Next base: position 152,553,687 of record CM060452.1, read on the forward strand.
TGTGTGTGTACGGTCATACATACACACATATGTACTACCTTTTTTATTTGTATCAAGACCCATTTCTTTTTAGATTTCAAGTTTGTGAAAATTCCAAGATTCAAGAGAAACTTCAAATCATCAAGAACAACCAAGAATCAAGAGTATGATTTAAACATAAATGTTATACCTTCAAGATTCAAGTAAGTTTTTGGATGAGATTTTGATGATAGGGAGCTTGAAATCACTTGAAAACGCCTTGGAAACTCCTTTGGATCTTCACACCAACTTGAAATTATCTTGGAATGGGGTTTGATCTTGATGAACAAAGTTGCAAAAATGAGTATGGTGATGGAGGTGGGGGTTACGGTTCATAAGGGAGAGAGAGAGAGATGAAGATGGAGTGTAGATTGAGAATGGTGATACATATATATCTTGCAAGATCTTTCATATCTCTAAGAATCCATGAAAGATCATGAAATATATTTGGCAAGATCTAGAGAATATAACAATATTTCACAAAATCAAGAGTGGGGCCACTCCTTGTGACCGTCCTCTATAAGGGGGGAGGGGGTCCATGTGTAATTTTGATGGTAAGAATAGATAAAAATATGTATTTAACTAGATACCGGGTATTTTATCTAGCGTTTAAATCCCGGTTTATGGCGTTCTAAATTATTTTTATTATTCTATAAAAATAAACTCGCCAAAATATTACTGAAATAAATTTCAGTTGCCGAGACTGGTTGCGTTGTCTGCGTTTTGCAGTAGAAGCATTGTGTTACGCAGTAACACGCGGTACGCGCTTAAACTTGAAAAATAACGTTTTTAAGCGTTTTAATTTATTTTTCAACACGAACCTGATTAAAAATAAAACTTTAATCATAACAGAATATTTTTGGTATTTAAATATTATCCGGGCGGTCACCAAAGTTCGTTTCGCAGTTTTGTCGTAAATAGTTCTAAAGTTCGAATAAACATGTTTTTGCCATACCGAATCCTTCGAAACTTATTTCTAAGTTATGTAAAGGCATTTAGGGTATGTTTGGCTTATGTCACAGTTCCGGAGTGTACGTCGCGTTAAACTGAATATGTTTACGTAACAGTTTATGATTTCACTTCCAGAACAGGTTTGAGAGTTCGGAATTGAACAATGATTGAAAAAGTGCTAATGTCACAAATAATTAAACAAATATTGAAATTAAAACACCATATTTTATTAAATACAAAGTTGTTCGAAACAGTACAAGGGTTAAAATACACAGATGTCACAGCGTTGGCCACCCCAATAATATAGGCGCGATACAAACCCTCATGAGTTCGCAACCTTTGACGGTTTACTTCTCCAGGGGGGAAACAACCTAAGAACCAGTCTCGGCAAGCTCCGAACTCAACAAACGTATCCTTCTGCTTCAAACCCCAAACAGGTTGGACAGGAGCATCGTCGCGAGCCTCTTCAGTGTAAGTATTATAATATATATCCCCTAAGGTATCCTTCGGACCTATGGGAGTTTACGGCATCGCCCATTTTCTTCCTTCACCTTTCTGCCCAACTGCAACAAAACCTCCAGCACCTGCACCAACCGCAGCAGCCGAAGTATCGCTATGCACTGGCTGCTCCGATACGGTAGCAGTTGACCCCCCAGCAACAGATGTCCCTTGAACAGTTCGGGTGGGGGCATCATGCTGCGCAGGTTCCGTTGGCTTCACAACTTCAGGCTCTTTTGGATTAACAACCTCCGTTTCTTTCTCCTTGAAGGGTTGGTCAAGCCCTGTGATATTCACGTCCTCTGGACCCTGCGCCTTGTCATGTTGAGTGGCTGCAACAGTCTCGGTACCTGCCTTCTCCTTCTTAAGTATCATATCGCCCACAGGCTCCTCAACTATCTTCTCAACCTCCTCTCGGTAGTTCTAAGAGGCTTGATGATAAACTTCGTCTTCTTTGGCGCCGGCTCATTCGGTTTCTCCAGCTCAACACCCTTAACTTTCTCAGGGGTCTTCTTCAAGGCCTCTGCAGAAGTTAAATGCCAGAAATTTTACAAAGGAAGAAAACATAAAGCAAGAGGTTCACAGCACTAACCTGGGAAAACTTGTAAAGGGAGAGCAGCCTGCTCTGCTTCCCGATCACTGGGCCCTCTCCGGCCTTCTGTGACGGCCCAACCTCAACAGTTTCCTCACGTGACCTTTTCCTGGTCACTAAATTTTCGGCCTCTTCTTCTTCATGCTCTTCCTCCTCATCCAAGTTGACTGAAGACGGGGTCGCGCCATATTCAGGAACTCTGGACTCAGTGCTCCCGGAGCTCTTTGATCAAGCAGCGCCACCTTTCTTCTTCTCACCTATACGGGACAAACCCCTAGTGAGTCACTCGTGACAACATAGTCATCGAGGTTACTCTGTCGAAATTGAAGAGTACCTTTATCATGATCCGCAACAGGGGCGTGGCTACTCCCGCCTTTCTTACTGGACGCACCAGTATCACCAGTCACCTTCTTGGGCTTCTTCTTTGTAGGAGCCTTCTTTGGTCTCTCTTCTGGGTCTATCCCCAAGTCGCGCAACACACTTGCAAAGATGTAAGACCATCAGCTCAAGTCTTCTTGCGACGAACCTATAGACTCTTCGCTGGAAAGAAACAAGATTTCCTTCCCAGCAGAGGTCACGCCGCGCAAGGGTCTCGGTTTTGGAAGTAGCGCACCTTCAGTCGCGGAAGGAGGATTGACAAAGATTCCAGCCGGGGGAAAGAGGAAGTTGCCCTTTATTTGTTCAAACCTGTAGGGCTCTCCAGACCGGAGCGGGCGCACGCCCATAGACCCACCAAAAGTGGGAAAGGCTGCTTGATAAAGTTTCACCTCTGCGACAAAAAACAACAGTCAACCGCAAGTACATTGCAAGAATAGGAAAAGGAAATAACACATACCCTCACCATTAAACTTCTAAACCGGTACTTCTTCACTGGTCGCTGGCCATTTATCGCTCATGCTCGCCGCGACTAACACCTGCTCGCTAAAAATACGATTGGGCGTCACAAGAAGATTCAGATACCAATCAGACCCTTTGGGGATAGGGAGTTCCTCCTTCTCAATCTTGTCTGATTCACGAAAGATCATCGCGATCGGCATAACCTCCTCCCTGATGAAGAAGAACTTCATATTCCAGTCGTGAAAGCTCTTTGGAGGGTTTATCAAAATCTTCTTAGCAGAGCCTCGGTTGCCGAAGGAATAAAAGCCTATGTTCCTTATCAATTGGTAGAAGGCCCGAAACTTCTCGACAGTGGGGATAATAAAATGTGTGTTAAGAGTGAGAGTAGAGAGAACGGAATGTTTAACCTGAGTATGGAGGTCCCTATTTGTAGCCGGAGAGGTGTAAGAGGAGATAGGCTGATAGGCCTTGGGCCAGAAGACGACAACAGGGGAAATCCCATTTGTCTCTCTGGTGTCGACAGTTAGTGGCTTCTAGAAGGTCCTTGGTGCTGGCGCACCTTGATTGGAGCCACGTGTCGGGGTTGTCATCCCTGTCGCCCTTCTGACATCAGCAGGTGAGTGGAGATCATGGGGCAGTTGTCGCCGCCCCCTGATTGGTTCCACGTAGGCATCCTTGTGTACCTTTTGTCTCCTGCATGATTGTTAATCATGGAGCATCATAGAGTACAGCCTGCTGGACACTGATTGGCTCGCTCTTCTGCCACTCTTACCTTTGGTCCTTACTGAAATGGCCCTGCGCCATAGTTCTCGCGCGACCTTTGAAGCGTGTACAACTAGCCGGCGTGAGGCGTAGGAGTTGAGGGCTCTTATTCAGGATACTAAGTGTGAAACTGATGTTATATCTTGTTTCGGTCTCGCGCGGGGCTCAGGTTTTACCCAAGTAGCCCGCGCCGGGTCTGCAGATTAATCAGCTTCTTGAGTAAGGAGTATGGTCCGGCGCGCAACCTGATTGGTCTGCGCGGCTTTTTGGGACCACACCCCTTCAAGTCCCCCCAGTCCAGTGCTGCTTCCATGAGCGTAGTAAGTGGTTGGAGCTCTGGACTCAGAAAAAAGAAAGTGTGCCAGTCTTTTAAAAGCGTTTGCTATGCCTTGGTAGCCGGCGCGCTTGTAGATATTTGTCAACTACTACGGCGTGGCTATTGGACTTGCTTAGAGATTGCTGTTGCTTTTTAGGGTTAGCGTGCACGCTTATTGGCTGAAGACGTATGCGGCGCGGTTTCTTGCTAACTTCTGCATGAAGTTTTATAGTAAATTTAGGCGGGAAAACCCTCGAAATTTGAAATCTGACAGGTTGGGGCAAATGTCTTTGATGGCGACGGTTGAGTTGACTGCTGACACGGCGATCATCATGCTGTCACTGACGGTTAACCTTTTGTCAGGCGAGTGAGGCCCACGCGCGCGTGGTAACTGTCACTCCGAAAATCCCGCCTTACGTGGCGATTGATGATTGGTTACGCGCGCGGTGATCTCGGCACGTTTACCCATCGCATTAAATGCGATGGGTATATATATCTGACGATAGGAGAGAGAATTACATAATCGTTCGTCTGCCTTCTGTTCATTCTCTCTCTATTCTTCAAACTTTCTTCAAATCTTCAAGAATTTCATTAGTAGATCTTCAAGTTTTCCCAGAAGTCAGTGAACTTTCATACTTAAATACTCATGGCTGAAGAGGAATCAGTGCAAGTCGAAGAAGGACCAGTCCCTGTTCTTAAGTGGGATTAGGGGTTATTCAAACAAATCATAAGAGGGTTTCAGTTTCCACCGGAGTGGGATGCACAATATCCCCGGCAAGCTCAGACGGCCGCCGACGCACCGCCGGGATACATAACGGTGTTCGAAGATTTTTTCCTTCAAGGAAACTTCTGGATGCCGGCGACACACTTCATGGCATCTATTCTACATTTCTATGGTTTTCATATATCTCAGATGAGTCCCATGGGCATGGTTAGGGTTCGACACTTTGAGTTTTTATGCCGATCTCAGGGGATGGAACCCACTGTCGAGAAGTTCCAGGCCTTCTACAAATTGATAAGGAACATAGGCTTCTATTCCTTCGGCAACCAAGGCTCTGCTAAGAAGATTTTGATAAACCCTCCAAAGAGCTTTCATGACTGGAAGATGAAGTTCTTCTTCATCAGGGAGGAGGTTATGCCGATCGCGATGATTTTTCGTGAATCAGACAAGATTGAGAAGGAGGAACTCCCTATCCCCAAAGGGTCTGATTGGTATCTGAGTCTTCTTGCGACGCCCAACTGTATTTTTGGCGAGCAAGTGTAAGTCGCGGCGAGCATGAGCGATAAATGGCCAGAGACCAATGAAGAAGTACCGGTTCTGAAGTTTAATGGCGAGGGTATGTGTTATTTCCTTTTCCTTTTCTTGCAATGTACTTGCGCTTGACTGTTGTTTTTTGTCGCAGAGGCGCAACTTTATCAAGCAGCCTTTCCAACTTTTGGTGGGTCTATGGGCGTGCGCCCGCTCCGGTCTGGAGAGCCCTATTGGTATGAACAAATAAAGGGCAACTTCCTCTTTCCCCCGGCTGGAATCTTTGCCAATCCTCCTTCCGCGACTGAAGGTGCGCTACTTCCAAATCCAAGACCCTTGCAAGGCGTGACCTCTGCTGGGAAGGAAATCTTGTTTCTTTCCAGTGAAGAGTCCGTAGGTTCGTCGCAAGAAGAGTTGAGCTCATGGTCTAACATCTTTGCAGGTGTGTTGCACGACTTGGGGATAGACCCAGAAGAGAGACCAAAGAAGGCTCCTAGAAAGAAGAAGCCCAAGAAGGTGATTGTTGATACTATGTTGTCACGAGTGACTCACTAGAGGGTTTGTCCCATACATGTGAGAAGAAGAAAGGTGGCGCTGCTAGATCAAAGAGCTCCGGGAGCGTTGGGTCCAGAGTTCCTGAATCTGGCGCGACCCCGTCATCAATCAACCTGGATGAGGAGGAAGAGCATGAAGAAAAAGAGGCCGCAAAGTTAGTGACCAGGAAAAGCTCACGTGAGGAAACTGTAGGCGCTGGGCCGGCGCAGAAAGCTGGAGAGGGCCCAGTGACAGGGAAGCAGAGCAGGCTGCACTCCCTTTACAAGTTTTCCCCAGGTTAGTGTTGTGAACTTCATGCTTTATGTTTTCTTCCTTAGTAAAATTTCTGACATTTAACTTCTACAGAGTCCTTGAAGAAGACCCCTGAGAAAGTTAAGGGTGTTGAGCTGGAGAAACCGAAAGAACCGGCGCCAAAGAAGACGAAGTTTATCGTCAAGCCTCCTAGAACTACCGAGAAGGAGGTTGAGAAGATAGTTGAGGAGCCTGCGGGCGATGTGATACTTGAGAAGGAGAAGGCGGGTACCGAGACTGTTGCAGCCACTCAGCACGACAAGGTGTAGGGTCCGTAGGTCGTGCATATCACAGGGCTTGACCAACCCTTCAAGGAGAAAGAAACAGAGGTTGTTAAGCTAAAAGAGCCTGAAGTTGTGAAGCCAAAGGAATTTGCGTAGCATGACGCCCCCACTCGAACTGCTCAAGTGATATCTGTTGCTAGGGGGTCAACTGTTACCGTACCGGAGCAGGCAGCGCATAGAAATACTCCAACTGCTGCGGTTGGTGCAGGTGCTGGAGGTTCTGTTGCAGATGGGTAGAAAGGTGAAGGAAGCAAATGGGCAATGCCGCAAACTCCCATAGGTCCGAAGGATACCTTGGGGGATATCTATTATAAGACTTACACTGAAGAGGCTCGCAGCGATGCTCCTGACCAACCTGTTTGGGGTTTGAAGTAGAATGATACGTTTGTTGAGTTCGGAGCTTGCCGAGACTGGTTATTTGGTTCTTTTCCCCCCTGGCGAAGTAAACCGTCAAAGGGCGTGAACTCATGAGGGTTTGTATCACTCCTATATTATTGGGGAGGCCAACGCCCGCTCTGCTAACCATCAGATTGTGCGCGAATGGCGCACAATGAATAAAGAGTGAGCTGATTGGGAGAAATACCGAGAGCGTCTAGTGAAAGAAGTCCGGGATTTTTAGCAATTAAGAAATAAAATTGTCGAAGAGAAGGTCGCCTTCGAGGCGGAGAAGAAGTCGGAAGAATGGGTGCGCGAAGGCCTAAAGAGCAAACTCCAAGCTGCTGAGGAGCTATTGTCTAAGGAGCGCGCAGAATGGAGGAAGGTATGCGAAAAAGACAACCAACGCATGTATGCTGCGCGTTCCAAAATTACCAACCTTGAGGCTGAAATTTCCGCCCTGAAAGGGAAGGTTGAGGAAGCTCAGGCAGACAAAGGGCGTGTTGAGGTTCACCAAACTTTTAACCCTTGTTCCTCTTATATTGCTTTTATTTATCAAAATATTTCTAACTCCTTATTTCAACACTTGCAGGCTGAGTTGAATGCTCGGGTTGAGAGCAAGGATAAGGAGTTAGCCGCGAAGGATGTGGAGATTGCAGAGTTGAAGCGTCAATTGTTTGAGGCTCACGATAAGATTGAATCGTTAGAGATCGATCTTGAGGCTGAGAGGGTGAAGGCTGAGACTGCCGAAGAGGCGAAGAAAAAGGCCGAGGAGGCGCGCTACCTCTGCACTTCTGCCCTCAATGTGGCTCAGACTAATTACGCTGAGGCCCAAATGATCGTTGGCACGCTTGTTTCTGAATCCGAGTGGATGCGCAGTAGAGGAGTAGCTGCGGTTAGTTTCTCCTCCTTTGCCTTAGGTTTTATTTATTATTGAGTTGTTTTGATGACTCCTTTCTTTTATATAGATTGCCAACTCCATATTAAATGCTACTGAGCTAGATATAGCTGTTGCCGCTCAGATAGATGCCTCACGTGCTGTCGGGAATCGTGGTGGCTAACTGGAGTGTGTTCAGCATGTCGAGGAGGCGTTTGGACAGCAGTTCGATACTCATCACTGCTCGGTGACTGATAAGGCTGACTCCATGCTTTCCTGCGCCGAAGAAATTTACGACCACCTATCGCTACCTGTTATGGAGTTGGTTACTGATGCTCTAAAGCATCATGATTGGAATGCACGGCTCAAGTCCATCCTTGACCCTCCGGAGATTGTGGAGTTGACAGATGAGGTGGAGGAAGCCGGCGGTGATGGTGATGGCTATCAATAGGTGGTAGGATTTATAGGCTGACGCCTTGTAATTTTTCATGTTTTTAGCTTATGTAATCGTTGCGTGGTTGCGCTTTTTGAATGAAATATTAAGTTTGACTTTTATTATTTTTCCAAGTTACAATTATTGCATTGTTGTTAGAAACTTTGTTTAAGTTAGCGCGAATAAATGCAAGCGTGGCTCGTTTATGAGTGTTATTGTCCGGTCTCGCGCTATGTTCGCGGAGGACCTTGGAGGTGTAACTCAAGAGCTCATAATTTACTGAAGTGTTTTCGTGCTAATCAAAAGTTTAACATGCATTTGTAACGTAGAATACATATGATGATAATCATAAGGCATAGCCAACCTTTGCATTAAGTAGCTAGAAATAGGCGCAAGGCCATCATACATAATCGAAAAACGAAAAGGCGCGTGGCCGACATAGATAATTAAACGATGCGTGGCCAACGTAAGCAATAGAAAAGGCGCGTGGCCATGGAAATATGGTAATCACATGTAGCACTTGAGCAATTGTTGTGCGTTCCATGTGCGCGGGATGATGTGGCCATCTAAGGTGCGCAGCTTGTATGCCCCTTTCCCTAGCACCTCGTGTATCAAGTATGGGCCTTCCCATTTTGGTGCTAGTTTCCCGGGGCGCTCAGCGTTGGAGGCTTCGTTGTCCCTAAACACGTATTCTCCTGGAGTGTAGGTATAAATGCGCACCCTTGCATTGTTGTACCTCTCCAATTGAGTTTTATACTTGGCCTCTTTGATTCACGCGATCTTGCGCCTTTCTTCGAGCAGGTCCAAGTCTAAGCAGCGCTCTGCCTCGTTATCAATCTTGTTAACTGCTGATAAGTGTGGCGAGGGGAGGCTGATTTCAGCTGGGATAACCGCCTCTGAGCCGTAAACAAGGCTAAAGGGGGTTTTGCTATTACTTATTTTTGGCATGGTGCGATGAGCCCACAGTATGCTGGGGAGTTCATCGACCCATCCTCTTCTTTTTGTGCGCAAGCAGGCTTTTATCCCTTCAGCCATGCTTTTGTTGACACTTTCTACTTGGCCGTTGCCTTGAGGGTGCACAACGGAAGAGAAAGTGTGCTCAATGTTAAGCTCTTTCATCCATTTCTGAAGGTCTTCTGAGGTGAAATCGGTGCCATTATTAGTGACGATCTTGAGTGGGAGGCCAAATTTGCAAATGATGTGCTCGCATATGAATTTTCGCACCATCATTGCGGAGGTTGAAGCAAGGGCCTTAGCCTCCATCAAATTGGTGAAGTAATCAACGGCAATAATTATGAACTTTACAGTGCCTGGGGCTTCAGGGAATGGACCCACCATGTCAATCCCTCACTGTTGGAAAGGCCAAGCTGTTGATACGGGAATCAGATCGTTTTTTGGGTGCAGGGTCTTTGGCGCGTGCCTCTGACAGGCGTCACATTTGCGCAACTCTTTCAAAGCATCGACATGTATCCCTGGCCAATAGTAACCTGCGTTCATTATTTTTGCGACGACCATGCATGGCCCAGCATGTATTCCATAGATACCTTCATGAATTTCCCTTATCAAATAGCTTGCATCTTCGGGGTCTACGCATCATAGTAATGGGCCCAAGAAAGATCTTCTGTAAAGAATGCCCCCGTTCATCTCGTACAACAACGCTTTGTTATGTATCTTTCTTGCTTCCGCTTTGTTCTCCGGGAGAACTCCCTCTTGGAGATACTGGATGATAAGGGTTATCCACGAAGGTGGCCCTATCTCAATCACATTGACCTGGCGCAACAATACTGATGGTTTTTCAATACTTCAATTCTTACATCCTTGGCGAGGTGCCAAATTGTTGTTGAAGCAAGCTTGCTTAACGCGTCCGCTGGCTTGTTTTCTGACTGGTTGATATGAACAACCTTGTATGATTTGAACTTTTGGAGTAGCTCTTTTTTTTATTCCAAGTATAAAGCCATCACCTCGCCCTTTGCGTCATACAAACCAATGATTTGACTCGCGATCAGGAGAGAGTCGACATGCGCTTGTAAATTTTGGGCTCCCATCTTGATGGCCAGGCGCAAGCCTGCCAAGAATGCCACATACTCTACCTCATTGTTTGTATTTTTGAAATCCAACTTGATGGCATAAGTGAACTCATGCTTCTCTGGGCTGACGAGGCACAAACCAGCTCCATCGGTGAATAACAGCCATAATTCATCTGATGTGTCTTTGATGGGAGTATCTACTGCTTCACATTCTTTGATCTTGTCTTTTGGGACTTCAGTGATGAAGTCTGCTAATACCTGGCCTGTGATAGCTGGGCGCGGCCTATACAGGATGTTATGACCCCCAGTTCAATTGCCCATTTCGCCAAACGGCCTGATGTCTCTGGTTTTTGCAAGATGGTGCCAAAATGGAAGTTAGTGAGTACAGTGATGATATGCCCAGTGAAATACCTGCGCAACCTCCTGGAGGCATGTAGCAGTGCGAGCACTAACTTCTCCATAGTTGAATATCGTGTTTCAAGATCGGTGAGCACCCTACTAACATAGTAGATTGGAGTTTGGACTCCATCCCTTTCTACCAACAATACCGACCCAATTACCTTGTCTGGAGATGACAAGTACAAGATGAGTGGTTCCTTCTCGAATGGTGAGGTTAAGGTTGGAAGCTTGATCAAACATTCTTTCATCTGCTGGAAGGCTGCTTCCGCTTCTGGTGTCCATTTAAACTCTTGTTTCTTGACGCAGTTGCGCAATGTACTATTGAAAGGATATGACTTTGTTGCGTGGTTTGACAGAAAATTATTAAGCGCGGCTAGGCGGCCGGCTAACCTTTGCATTTCTTTGATCGTGCGCGGTGACGACATTTGTTCGATGGCTTGAACTTTTTCGGGATTAACTTTGAAACCGCCGTTTGTAACCACGAAGCCTAGAAACTTGCCTTCCTCCATACCAAAAGAACATTTCGTTGGGTTCAGCTTCATGTTCTTGCTTTCTAGAGAATTGAACGTTTTCTCTATGTCTTTCAACATTTGGTCCTCTTCAAGACTTTTTATTACAAGATCATCAATGTATATTTCGATATGTTTCCCAATGTCATCACCAAATATCTTGTCCATTCGACGCTGGTAGGGTGCGCCAGCATTTTTGAGCCTGAAGGGCATCTTTGTGTAACAGAAGATTCCGATGTCAGTGCGGAAGGCTGTTTTATCTTCGTCTTCTAGCTTCATCTGGACTTGGTGATATCCTTTGTAACAATCTAGAAAACACTTCCATCTGAACGGAGCAAGAGCGTCTATCTTCTTATCGATCTCTGGCAACGAATATCAGTCTTTAGGGCATGCCTTGTTGAGGTCTGTGTAATCAATGCACGTGCGCCATCCACCAGTCGACTTCTCGACCATTACAGGGTTTGCAACCCAGCTTTGATAGCGCACCTCGCTCAATATGCCTACTTTAAGTAACTCGCACACTTGCTCATTCATAGCTTTTTTCTTGTCGGATCCTAAGTTGTGCTTTCTCTGGACCTTGGGTTCAACAGATGGATATGTGTTTAAGCAATGCTCTGTGATGTCGCGCGGGATGCTCCTCATATCAGACGGGGTCCAGGCGAAAATGTCCATGTTTCGGAACAGTAACTGCTTGAGGTGCGTCCTGATACTTGGTGAAATTGCGCGGCCAATTGTCACCGTTTGCTCGGGGTACTTGCGATTCAACACCCATTTTTCTGGTTCTGTTGTTGAGACCTTAGCTGCTTTGACTAGGCGCGTGTCTTCTGCTGACATCACCTCTTTCTTTGAGTAGATGATCGCCACCCCCGTTTCGGTCGGGAAACCGATGGCTGAATGGGGCGTGGAAGTCACCATATTCATTTCTCCTTGGGTTTCTCTGCCAATTAGAACATCGTGTCTTAACTTGACTGGCATTACCATGAAGTTGACGGTCGTAGTTCTTAAATGCTTCCCGTCAGACAGTGTGACGGGGAAGCTGATTTGGCCCAATGGGAAGACTGTCTCATTGCAGAATCTGGATAGAGGATAATCAACAGGCTCAAGACGCGCTTTATCTTCTGGATCAAACTGGTTGAAACATTGTTCATAAATGATGTCAGCTGTGCTTCCTGGATCGATGAAGACGTATTCTGTTTCATAGTGGCCTATGATGCCAGTGATGACAACGGGGCGCATGGCGCGTGGTCCCCCGCGCACCACTGGAAAAATAACTTGTTGTTCTTGCCATGCTGGTTCAAATTGGCGCTTGCCTTTGTTTCTCGTGCTGTGCCTTGGTTCATCGACCATGTGGGTTTCCAGGCGCCAAACCTTTTTCTGGTTTCCATCGTCATTCCTTTGAATCTGGTGCGTTTCTTTGCGCACGTTCTTCACCAGGAGGCTTAACTTGCCGCTTTTTAAAGCCTTCTCGATCTCTTGCCTTAGGCTGATACAGTCATCCGTCAAATGACCTGTATCCTTGTGAAAATCGCCGTAAAGATTTGGGTCTTGCCCCTCTTGTTGGTCATTGGCTTAGGTACTTTAAAATCATGGTTCTCCATCATAAGCACTTCCTTCGGTGTCTTAGTGAGCGGAGTCCAATGTTTCTCTCGGTTCTCATTCTTCACTGCCTTACGGCAGTCGATACAATCAATTGTGTCTCGCGCGTCTTCTTTGAAGCGCGGCCTTTCTTCGTAACCACTGGATTGGCTTGCCTTCCATCCATGGTTTCTGTTTCTGTTTCGCTTGCTATTGTCGCGCGAGCTTGCTCTTGAAAAACGATCTTCAGTGTAAGAGCTTTTGGTTCCAACCAATGAGTCTTCAGTCTGCGCTACAATCTTTGCAGCTGCCATGAGTTTGTCCTACTCCTTGGGCATACCGTCCTTTCCTGTGATAGTCCTGATTAGACTATCATAACGGATAGCCTTTTTGAAGTGGGTGCGCTTTAATTTTTCGCTTACACCTCCAATCTCTAAACATTTCTTGTTGAAGCGAGTGATGAAATCTTCTAACCCCTCATTTTCTCTGCGAGAGATGTCTGTCACTTCGGATGTATCATGCTGATAACGTCTCTGTTGGCTGAATTAGGCTACAAATTGGTCTCTGAAGTCAATCCATGACTTGATTTTTCCAGGTGGGAGGCTGTCGAACCATGCACTGGGAGGCTGTCGAACCATGCGCGAGCAGTGCCCATGAAAGTTTAGATGAACAGATGGCACAACATTGGCATGGTCCATTATCCTAAAACACCCACGCTTGTAAATACTCGAACAAGATCATCGGGGTCAGTGAGACCATTGAACTTTCCCACTGTTGGAGGTAGCTTGCTTTTTCTAGCGGGGCTAGTGCGATGCTTTGGATAAACTTTGAGTGTTCAACAGCTTCTGCTGGTCTGTAAACAAGGCTCAAATCACGCTCTACTTCTTCGTTGTAGGCGGCGCGCGGCCTTTGCCTGTAAGACTCATGATTTTTCTGCAAACGATTGAAGACTGAAGAGCCTTCATCATCTTGCCAAGTAGGATCATCCGGATCTGTGTCGTCCCATTCGTTGTTCATGTTGCGCGGCCCTAGCCGGCTGTGAACTGGGCGCCTATGTTGTGCATTAGATGGATGGTCATAGTAACTACCTGTCTCCCCGTACGTGTCACGCGTGTCGTGCACGCTCGGTCTTCTTTGGGTAGGAGGTCTGTTGAATTGACGTTGATTGTTTTGTTGAGGTGTTGTTTGGCGCGCCCCCTGAATTGGACCCGGAGGTGTAACCAAGGATGGTTTCGCTTGCAGAATCGCCTGTTGTGTACTTAAAAACTGATAAGCAGTATTTATAGTAGCAATCTACTTGGCATACCAGGAGGCGAGGGTTTCGCCTTCTGGCAGCCCTAATAGCGCTGAAATGTTTGGATTTGGAGCTGGGTTTAACGGACCAGCAACATTACTCGCTGGGGTACCCATTTGAGAGATACGAGTGATGCTCGGGCAGGGTCTCCCGGTGTTTGTTCCTTCGCCTTCGACTGTCTCGTCAGTACGATGGGGTTGGACTTGCGAGTTGCCCTCCCCCATTCCTACTTGAGAGGCAGTGCCGAAGCCGAAATCAGGAACTCCCTGACCAGCCATGGTCGAGAGATTGTAAAAAATCGGTGGGAGCCAATGAAGAAACACGGAACTAATTTTAGGTTATTAGTTTGGTTTATGTTTCAAACATGAGGGTTAATCTTCTTAATCTTTCCTGAGCTCAAATGTGATTATTTCTTCCTGCAAAACAGCAACATCATTAGCTCGTTAAGAGGGGAATATGGGGGTTTCCCTCTTAACCAGACTCCAGTGTGAGAATAAGACCATTTTGAGGATAATAAAGTGTGTATTAAGAGTGAGACTAGAGAGAACAGAATGTTTAACCTGAGTATGGAGGTCCCTATTTATAGCCGGAGAGGTGTAAAAGGAGATGGGTTGATGGGCCTTGGGCCGAAAGACGACAACAGGGGATATCCCCTTTGTCTCTCTGGTGTCGACAGTTAGTGGCTTCTAGAAGGTCCTTGGTGCTGGCGCACCTTGATTGGAACCACGTGTCGGGGTTGTCGTCCTTGTCGCCCTTCTGACATCAGCAGGTGAGTGGAGATCATGAGGCAGTTGTCGTTGCCCCCTGATTGGTGCCACGTAGGCGTCCTTGTGTACCTTTTGTCTCCTGCATGATTGTTAATCGTGGACCATGATAGAGTACAGCCTGCTGAACGCTAATTGGCTCGCTCTTCTACCACTCGTAACTCGTACCTTTGGTACTTCCTGAAATGGCCCTGCGCTGAAGTTCTCGCGCGACCTTTGAAGTGTGTACAACTAGCCGGCGTGAGGTGTAGGAGTTGAGGGCTCTTATTCAGGAAACAAAGTGTGAAACTAATATTATATCTTTTTCAGTCTTGCGCGGGGCTCAGGTTTTACCCAAGTAGCCCGCGCGGGGTCTGCAGATTAATCAGCTTCTTGAGTAAGGAGTATGGTCCGGCGCGCAACCTGATTGGTCTGCGCGGCTTTTTGGGACCGTACCCCTTCAGAAACTTTTGAACGGTTAAGTGCTGAACAAGTAAGAGCTCTGAACCATTAAGTGTCGAACCAATAAGAGGTCTGAATCATTAAGAGGCAGTATAATCCTTAACCATTTAGAGGCAAATGTCTGACCAATTCAGATTAGAGGTCTTAACAATTCAGACTTATATAATGCTTAACCATTCAGAGACAAATGTATGAATCATTCAGACATCTGCTCGCAAAACAACCAGTCTGAACCATTAAGTTTTGAATCAGTAAGAGGTCACCATTAAAAGCTCCATTAAGAAGTAAACAAATAGCCCCTGAGTTGAAAAAGAATACTAAACATTTAGAAAAAAAATTAATTCATAGGTGAATGAATGTATTCACCGATAAATAAGTTATTTGTGAAATTATTATCAGATATAATATGATAATCGGTGAATACACATTTCATGAAAACATAGTGTGTGTTATAAATAATTGATGCAGACAAAAACAAATGTTCATTCACATGTAAATATTAAGTTTATTTGTATATATATGTATGCATATGATATCGTTCAAAGTGAGATAATCGAAGAAGAAAATTCTTTGCAAACATATGAGCCCCTTTTGATCACTTATACACAAGAGTAGTTCCTTTTCACAGTGGTTTTATAACACGTTATCAGCATGAGAGCTCAAGCAGGAAAGATCAGTAGAGCAAAGAAGTAAGTTTTTCATATGTATATTTATATATATATATATATAATATGAATTCTATTATGAGTTAAAATCAGTGCGGGAGACCTCATACTATGGATATATAATAACTTTGGGACTACTAACAATCTAAATTTCTTTTATGCACCTAACATTTACATTTATGTTATCTCCTCATACTATGGATATATAATAACTTTGGGACTACTAACAATCTAAATTTCTTTTATGCACCTAACATTTACATTTATGTTATCTAATATTTATTTATGCACCTAACATTTATATTTATGTTATCTAACATTTATTTATGCACCTAACATTTATATTTATGTTATCTAACATTTATTTATAAAATCTAATGTTTCTAATATTTATCTTATTTATGTTTAGTAATAAAATGACGAGTATGGCAAAGCTCGAATTTTTAGCTCTTAAAAATTCTGGAGAAAACTATATGCCCTGGACTGCAAATATAAAAAGACACCTAAAGTCAATGGGTGTACTAGAAACAATTGCAGAAAACAACTAATGTGATGAACAAGACAAAGCAACAGCTGCCGTCTTTATCCATAAACACATCGATGAAATACTACAATTAGAGTATTTTAATTATGATGATCCAAGTGTTTTATGGGAAAACTTAAAAAACAGATTTGACCATCAAAGGGATTCATTACTCCCTATGGCTAAAGCTGATTGGAATAGTCTCAGATTCCAAGATTTCAAAAGTGTAAATGATTACACATCTGCTTTATTAAAATTATGTTCAAGGTTTGATTTTTGTGGGCAACCAAAAACCGAAGAGGAAAAGTTAGAAAAAACTTTCTCTACCTTCCATGCATCACAAATAAATTTGCAACAATCTTATAGGTTGCAAAGGTTTAGAACATATGCTGAGTTGAATATGATTCTCATTATACAAGAGAAAAATAACGAGTTATTAATGAAAAACCATCAAACTCGTCCCACAGGATCATTGACAATACCAGAAGCAAATATTGCTTATAATAATGATCATAACAATTATGGGCGAAAATGGGAACAAGGCTATTTTGGTCAAAAATTACCGAAGCAATTAAGTGATCAAATTAGTTAAGTGAGGTAGTGTGCTAGAAATATGCGTAAAAATATGTTGTTCTAGTTAAGTGTAAAAACCGTTTCAGGATACAGCTCAGGATATAAAGCTGTATCTATGATCAAACAATGAGCGAAAAAGTAAAGGTTGACACGTGATGTACGAGGAAAGCCCTTGATCAATCTAGATCTCCGGCACAAAACCTCGGGAGCTGACAATCGCAGCTGCCTTGTTCTTCTATTACTTCAAATATCAGGATACAGTGCAGGATGTGGTGCGGATCAACTAGGTGTTACAATGTAATTTGAATACAAGTGTTTGTGTGTTGTGTTTGCAGTGAGCTAGAGAGCAAAAGTGTTCGAATGTGTGTGTATGAGTTGCATGCCTTAATCTGATCCGCCCCCATCTATTTATAGTAAAAGAAGTGTAACAAACTATCCTAATAAACCGGGATCCGGCGAATATTCCCCACTCAAACGTTGTAGACCTGGTCTTTCGGATTCAACGTCTCTCACATAACAGATATGCCCGAGTCTTGAGGAGAAGAAGACCATCTGACCGTTAGTAACCCACAGCCTCTAACCTGCACGTGGTTAATTCAATTAAGCTCAGGATATCGCCCAGGATGTTAGCAATATCCCAGTCCAGTATCCTGGTCACAAATAAACAATTAAAAGCAGGATATTAGTCAAGATATGTACGCTCAGAAAATGGCCCATAACAATTGTCCCCAAATATATCTGTTGGTATACCAATCCAACGGATATATTTTAAAAGTTTTATCTCGTAAATTAAGGCAATTAAATCGAGACGACGGTCAAGATCACATCATAACTTCCAACGCGCTTTTAACTCGATGGAGATCTACAATGCTCCTATATCTTCTCTCTTCTTGTTTGAAAAGCAGATATCTCCAACGGAGTCTCCATATAATTCCCTACTTCTGTTCATCTTTTATCAATCTTTCTTTATCTGCAATGGCCGCCAGAACTCATTCCCAAACCGATGAAACATCCGACACCTTCATTCAGCAGAATCTTCACAAAAATCCTGAGAAGGAAGTCTGTGCCTTTGATAACGCAGACATTGCGGCTTTGAGAGCTTCCGGTGCCTTCCCCGATAACACTATCTTTAGACCATTCGATCGGTCAATTCGATCGGATGTTTCTTCTACTGATTGGGTTTGCTTTCCAGCATACCCTTTCTCGCTAGGTCTCCGATACCTTTTTCCTGAATTTATGATGCAATTCTTTCGGATCACAGGTATCTCCTTTGCTCAGACCATGCCCATGGTCTGGAGGGTATTAATTGTTCTCAACCAAATTAAAAACCTTCATTGTCCTGACCTTTGTATCGAAGATCTGCCAATCGCTTACCGCCTTCGATCTCATGGTTCTAGCCGGTTTTTGCTTTTTTCGACTTCTAACAAACCCCACATTCTTAAAGCCACCAAAAATGAAGACGGATGGCAACGCAAGTTCTTTTTCGTCAAACGAGACTCCATTGCTGAGGGTGCTAGCCTTCCGGTGGAGTGGTTAACCACCGGTAGGGTTATGAATGTTCTCATGTACCTTTAGATTTTTATCTTTTGCTAATATCCTTCTTTTTTATTCCTTTGTAGTAAATTTCAAGGAAGTATCTCCCCCCACTGCGGAATCAGAGAAAAGAATCAAGACTGTTTACCAATTACCTGCAATAGATAGGAGTTTTACCACACACATCCCGAGTTCCAGTCAATACTCGTCATCTGAAATGTCTGGTAAGGATTACTTTTAAAATAATTAGTTAGCATAGCATAATAGAATGAAGAGTAATAGAGATGTAAAAATTTTTCGCAGCACTAGCCAAGATCCCTGAAGTTTTTGACCTTGACAAGTTGGACAGCTATTCTGATCAGGTTCAAATTAAGAACGAACCTAGTCCCAAGGCCACAGCCTCATCCAAACCCAGCGGTTCCAAAGACATCGTCATTACCAAACCTTCGCCAGCTACCAAGCCCCGGAGTTCAAGCTCCCGTAAAAGGAAGGATCACGATTCCCCCGTTATCTCTGACACATTTCCCTATGAGAATTACGGATTCATCGAAGCAAGCGGGTTTATGACTTCCTTTCTCAACCAGGTTAGTATTCTCAAACCATATCCTGCAACTTATACCATTTACAAGGATTTATCAAAATCAATACATGTCTACTTATTTTTGCAGGGTCTTGAACGTCTGGTTCATCTATATCAAGAATCCTGCAGGTTCAACAAGACGCTTGAATCCAAGTAAAAGAAAGCGGAAGTCACGATTTCCGATCAAGGCATGATTGCAGCCGCTAAATCTCGTCATTACGAGGAGAAGATCAAGGCTATGACTCAAGAACATCAGACTGCACTCAACAAAGCTACTCTCCAAGCCCAAGCTGATCTTGACGCTGCCCATGCGCAACATGAACGGGATATGGTCAGCTACCGGGAAAGCCTTAAGAGTTCCGTCGTCACTTCTCTTCTACAGGCTAGGCTGAAGATGGCCCATGAAGCCAAAACACTAGGTTTTGAATGCCCTTCTTGGGACGTCTGTGCCTAGGAAACGAAGCTAAAGAACCTCGGCGGCACTTCTACCAAACCAGCTGCCGAAGGATCTTCCAAAGCAGTTTAAAAAGCAACCGATGCTGAGAGGGATGCTGAGGCGGATCCCAAGACGGATGCTACTGAAATCATCATGAACGAAGAAGGCGATGCCCCCTAAAGCTTATTCTCTTTGAATTGTTTGAACAATTTTATGTCTTATGAACAATTTTTATTTCTGCATCAAAACAATTTGATAGCCGAAGGTGGATGGGTCCTGGGTTTCAGGATGAAACCTTCGGTATCAACTAGTACTGTTTATTTCAAATAATTTCATCTTTCATCTTTCTTGCTATCGTTTTCTGTCTTTCTTATTACAGATCTTAGCTTTGCAAAATTTTGTACAACTATCTTTCAAAAATATCCTGATCAATATACTCAGCGATATACTATGAAAACTTTTATTAAATAGAACTTCTAAAAATTCAATCGACTTTATAGAAAACTTTTTAAAGAATATAAGATAGTCCACTTTCTAAAACCTATTTTGACAACACTTGTTTGATCAAGGTTTTAATTTCAAACTATTATCAGTTCCAAATATTTTAATCAAATATCCTGAAAAGTATTTTTGAAAATACATTTTGAAAATATATCCCGAGAATTTATCCCAATCAGGATGTTTAAGCTTTTGTCAAACATAGTTTCTAAAACTCAAATAACGTTTCCAAAGGAAAGATCAAACCAGGAATAGAGTATAACCCTATTCTCAAACTTCAATCCATTTGCAACTCTTCCAATGAAGATGTCCCCTGTCTGAGACACTTAGTGTATTAGGTCCGAGCTTTATCCTTTGAGCTTTACACCATCGCCTCAGTAGGAATGTCCCCTGTGCATGAATACTTAGAAATTTTCTGGACATTAGTTCCAATTGTATAGACAATTTTTTGTGTTACAGGGGTAAAACCCAAAAATGTATTGGAGATAAATCCCTCGTATCCTGGGGGAAATCCCAAATTTTGGTGCGCTACAGGCGGGAGTGTATAAACTCCAAGACTTAGAAAGGTGAAAACCTTTAAACCTTAGAGAGTATGAAAATACCATTTCGTGAGAGAGGGTGATCAATCCTCATATACCTTTAGGATTCAGGATATAGCCAATAGTAACGAAATTGTCAGTCACTTTTACATGGACTGGTCCCGCCACCTTAAACTATTCCCGAATAACTTGTGCTCCAGGCGGGGTGTTTAAACCCAATTCGGAAGAAAGGTGAATACCTTTAAACCTGTGAAGGGATCAGGATCCCTTATACGTGAGAGAGGGGGCCAATCCTCTAATCTTCCGAAGTATCCTGAGTGTGTATCCCGATGCTATATCCCGAAGCATATACTGCAAAACATCTTCAAACTAAGGTGGGTGTTAGCTTGGCTAACACCCCTTCGATGCTTAAATCAGTATTGGGTTTCAATAAATCAAATCAAATGTATTTAAAAGAGATAGAATTCATACCATCCTGAGTTAGAAATTAAATTCTAAACTCACTTGAAATAAAGCTTAAGGTGTATAGCATTCCAGGATCTCGGTAGCATATCCCCCTCCATATTCTTGAGTCGGTATGCACCTTTTCCTGATTCCGATTCAACCTCAAATGGTCCTTCCCATTTTGGGGTCAGCTTTCCATCAGCAGGATTAGTAGTATTCTGAAAAGCTTTTCTTAACACCCAATCTCCAACTTTGAACCTTCGAGTCCTTATATTCTTGTTTTATGCTCTGGATATCCTTTGTTGATATGCTGCCATTCTTAGCCGTGCTGCATCTCTTGTCTCATCAATAGTATCCAGCTCCTGGCATAGGACTTCAGGATTCTGCTCAGGATTCCTGAGGTTGGATCTTGTTGTAGGTATTACCATTTCTGTCGGGATCACTGCTTCTGCTCCAAATACTAAGGAAAATGGGGTTTGACCAGTTGCATTTTTTACCGTCGTTCTATCAGCCCACAAAACAAATGGTAGTTCTTCTGCCCATCTTCCTTTCTTGGCCCCTAATCTCTTCTTTAAGTTGTTGACAATTATCTTGTTTGAGGATTCAGCTTGTCCATTTGCTTGAGGATGTACCGGGGTAGATGTAATCATTTTGATTCCCCAACTCTTGCAGAAGTCAGTAGTCCTTTTACTTATAAATTGAGATCCGTTGTCACAAATTATCTCAGCTAGTACTCCAAATCTAGTCAGGATATTCCTTTTTATGAAGGATACCACTTCCCGATCTCTAACTTGAACAAATGCTTCTGCTTCAACCCACTTGGAGAAATAATCCGTCATTGCCAACATGAAAACCTTTCCTCCTGCAGACTTTGGAAGCTTTCCCACTATATACATACCCCACTTCATAAATGGCCAAGGGGAAACAATAGGATACAGCGGTTCAGCAGGCTGATGTAACACGTTACTATGTCTTTGACAGGCGTCACATCTTCGAGCATATTCTGTGGCATCTCTCCTCATTGTCGGCCAATAATATCCTGTCCTTAATACTTTTGAGAATAAGGACCTGCCCCCAGTATGGTTGCCACAATCCCCTTCATGTATATCCTGAAGTACTTCTTTGGTTTCGGGATCCTCCAAGCACCTCAGATATGGTCCTGCAAGAGATCTCTTATACAAAACATCATTTATAATAGTGAATCATGATACCTTCATTCTAAAGGCTTTAGGATTCTCATTCTTTGGGATGTGTCCTTCCTTGAGATATCTCATGATTGGAGCCGTCCAGGACTTAGAATCCTCCTCAGGATACTCCTCATCAGGATTCTGAATACTTATTACTTCTTTATCCTGAGGATTCGTCGCAGGATATAGGATATGTAATATTGGTATTCGGGTCCCTTCCGGTATCCTGACCGATGATCCCAAATTTGCTAAGGCATCAGCTTCAGCATTATCCTCTCTTGGTACCTGTTCAAGTGTAAAAATATCGAAATATCCTGCTAATTTTTTGAGAATTTCGAGATACTCGATTAACTTCTCTCCTTTAACTGCATAGGTTCCATTAAAATGATTAGTGATTAAAAAAGAATCAACATATACTTGCAAATTCTTGATATTCATATTTTTAGCCAACTCTAATCCTGCAATTAAAGCCTCATATTCTGCCTCATTATTAGTAGCAGGAAATTCACACCTAATAGCCTGGGGTAATATGTCCCCCTGTGGCGATTTTAGTAGTATACCTAAACCTACACCTCTTATGTTAGATGCCCCATCGGTATACAATGTCCAACATTCTAAGTTTTCTCCTAGCTGCAGTACTTCTAAATCCACTTCATTCTGAATGTCACTACTGAAATCAGCCACAAAGTCAGCTAAAGCCTGAGACTTTATGGCATTTCTAGGCTCATATACTAGATCATAAGCACTCAATTTTACTGACCACTTAGCCATCCTACCCGACATCTCTGGTTTCCTAAGTACATTTTTAACAGGATAATTGGTTCTAACATGAATCATATGCGTCTCAAAATAATTTCTAAGTTTTGTTGATGCCATAACTAGGGCTAATATCAACTTTTCTAGATGAGAATATCTAGTTTCAGCATCTAACAAGCTTTTGCTAACATAATAAACAGGATATTGCTGACCTTCATGGTCCTTTATAAGAACGGCACTTACAGCATTCCCTGATACAGCGAGGTATAGGGATAGTGGTTCACCATTTTCAGGCTTCTTCAATAGAGGTGCAGTTAAGAGATATCTCTTCAAATCCTGCAAGGCTGCTTCATGCTTTGCTTCCCATTCGAACTTCTTATTCTTCTTGAGGATATCATAAAATTCCTTGCATTTTTCCGAGGATCTTGAAATAAATCTGTTCAATGCTGCAACTCGCCCTGTTAGCCGTTGAAAATCCTTCATATTTGAAGGTGATTTGATATCCAGGATGGCTTTAATCTGCTCCGGGCTTGCCTCTATTCCTCTTTTAGTCACCATATATCCTAGAAATTTTCCTGCCCCCACTCCGAAATGGCACTTAGCAGGATTTAGCTTCATGTTGTATTGATCCAGGATATCAAATGCTCCCTTGATATCCTGGAGGTGATCCTCAGCCTTTTTAGATTTCACCACCATATCGTTAATATATACCTCCATGGTGTCCCCCAGCTTATCTTTGAACATCATGTTCACCAATCTCTGGTATGTTGCACCTGCATTTTTCAAACCGAAAGGCATAGCAGTATAGCAATAAATACCTGTTGGTGTCATGAAGGCAGTATCCTCCTGGTCCGAAGGCTCCATTTGAATCTGCTGAAATCCTGAGGATGCGTCCATTAATGTTAACATCTCATGCCCAGCAGTAGCATCCACCATTGCATCAATATGAGGAAGAGGAAATGGGTCTTTAGGATAAGCCTTATTCAAGTCTGTGTAATCTACACAGACTCTCCATTTCCCACTTTTCTTCTATACTACGACCACGTTTGCTAGCCATCTTGGAAACTTGACCTCCCTGATCATTTTGGACTTCAACAATCTTTCAACTTCCTCTTGGATAATTGCATTTCATTCAGGAGCAAACCTCCTTCTCTTTTGTTGTATAGGCTTGAACGACCTGTCAATTCCAAGCTTGTGAGTAATAATGTCTTTGGATATACATGTCATATCCTCATGCTTCCATGCAAATGTTGACATCCTGCACTTCAAAAAGTTAGTTAATTGTTCTTCAATATCCTGAGGGATATTGGTTCCTACGAGCACTGAGATATCAGGATTATCCTGATCCATGATAACTTTCTTCACATCCTGCTCTGAAGCCTCCA
The DNA here is from genome assembly GCA_030545235.1 of Helianthus tuberosus. NCBI lineage: Eukaryota > Viridiplantae > Streptophyta > Magnoliopsida > Asterales > Asteraceae > Helianthus > Helianthus tuberosus. The sequence goes on from CM060452.1 coordinate 152,577,853, forward strand.
CGATATCCCGGGCCCGCATCTTTAATTGTTATGCTGGATTAGGCTTGGTTGAGGATTTCATTGAGGATGGGTAGCATTCCTTTGCCTCCTGCTGATCACTATCAACTTTGACGACCCCCCAAGGGGTAGGGATCTTGATGCACTGATGATAAGTCGACGGTACAGCCTTCATATCATGGATCCATGGCCTGCCTAGTATGATGTTATAGCAGGACAGGGAGTCCATCACACAGAAGCGTTGTATCAAGTTGACCCCTTCAACATATACTGGTAACTTTATCTCTCCTACGGTATTCCTAGCTTCTCCACTGAAACCAACGAGCACAATGGACTTTGAAGTAATGTCCATCGGAGATACATTCATCCTTTTCAATGTTTCCAGCTGAATTATGTTAATGGAGCTACCATTGTCCACCAATATCCTTCGTACAAAATGGTTAGCAACATATAATGTTATTACGAGAGCATCATGGTGAGGATCCTAGACAGTATCCCTGTCATCACTATCGAAAGTGATCACTTTATCGGTTGTAAGGGTAGTCATCCTAGCTGGTTTGTCTCCCCTTTCAGTCTTAGCTTCCTTTGCATGTCTCTTGGCCGCCGAATACGAAGTCCCACAAATGTCGGATCCTCCTAAAATAAAATTAATTATTTTGGCATCTGTTGGGGGCGATGCTGCTCGTTCAGGATCCTTCTCAGGATCCTGACCTTTATTCTTCTTTCTTCCCAGCAAATCCTTCAGGTACCCCTTGCTTAACATGTAACTTATTTCTTTCCTTAGAGCAATGCAATCCTCGGTCACATGTCCGAAATCTTCATGGAAGGCACACCATTTGGATTTATCCTTCCAATCAGCTTTCTGCTGATTCTTTCGAGGCCACCTAGCTTTGTCTCCTAAACCCTGCATAGCATACATTAACTCAGGTATATTAACAGAAAAGCAATATTCAGATAATTCAGGATATTCTTCAGGATCCTCGTCTTCAACAGCATTCACTTTCTTGTTATCATTTCTACCATATGGCTTGGAGCGATATGGTTTATACGAGGATTTTGATTTCCTGTTGGTTGATTCGTAGGTTGAGGTAGAATTCATCCTCTCTTGCATCTTTCTGTCATCTTCCAAGCGGATATATCTCAAGGCCCTGTTACGAGCTTCGTCGAGATTCCTGCAGGGATTCATTACAAGATCCTGATAAAACTGAGAATCCTTTTGTAACCCCATCTTAAAAGCCTGCACAGCTGTTGCAACATCAAGATGTGGGATATCCAAGGATTCTCGACTGAACTTGTTCACATAATCTCTCAAGGATTCCTGAGGTCCTTGAGTTATCCTGTAAAGGTCGCTGGTTAGTTTCTCAAAATTCCGACTGCAAGAAAACTGACTATTAAATAAATTAACCGAATGAGCAAACGAAGTAATTGAGTGAGGATGAACATTTAACAGCCATTTTAAGGCTGATCCTGTCAAGGTAGAACCGAAACCCTTGCATAAGCATGCTTCCTTGAGATCTGGAGGGATAGGATTGATTTCCATCCTTTCCATATACTGGGCAATATGCTCTTCAGGATCCGTAGTCCCATCATACAGTTTCATGTTGGGGGTCTGAAATCTTTTTGGGATTTCAGCATCACAGATAGGATATGCAAAGCAGGATATCCTGTGGCTGTCTTGAGATACTTCCAGAATTGGCTGTACCACTCCAGGTACACTGGATATCATGTCCTTCAATTTCTGAAGCTCCCTAGTAAATGTTGACGGCATACCTGCATCCTGCAAAGACCCATTGTTGTTAGTAGCAAGAATATTATTATTTGACACGTTACCGGTCTGAGGATTCTGGCCATATCCTGAAACATATCCTGAGCTCCTCATAGTTGACATCCTGACCGAGGAGGGTATCTCAGGGGTATGATTCTGAGAATGGCTTGGGACGATGTTCCCCCGGTTATCCTCAGTGTAAACTGTAGAACTGAAGTTCAAAGCCCTAGGCTGTATAGGAGTGACAGTTTGTTCAGCAGGTCTACTTGGGCCGGATTTCAAGAGTTGTATTTCCCTCATCAGCATCCGATTAGTTTCCTGTTACTGCCTTATCTATTCCTGTACACTACCAAACAAATTCAGAATTTCATCATTGGATGCCAAAACAGGACCGGATCCCTGGGTACTGGGAGTGGGAATAACATCCCGAGCTACATGACTTTCAGCTCCGTGTGATGAAGCTTGCATTCTTGGAGGAGGAGGTGGAAGCACCGAACCAATTGTTGCAGAGGTTGTAGCAGACATGGCGGAAGAGCTCATGTTTAATCTCGAGGCCATTGAAAACAATTTAGAAAAAAGTTTTGACAAAAGAAAACCGAGTAATGATTTTACTAAAGTTTTTAGCAAAAATAGCACCACTTGCCCCACGGTGGGTGCCAAATTGTTTTGGTCAAAAATTACCGAAGCAATTAAGTGATCAAATTAGTTAAGTGAGGTAGTGTGCTAGAAATATGCGTAAAAAATATGTTGTTCTAGTTAAGTGTAAAAACCGTTTCAGGATACGGCTCAGGATATAAAGTTGTATCTATGATCAAACAATGAGCGAAAAAGTAAAGGTTGACACGTGATGTACGAGGAAAGCCCTTGATCAATCTAGATCTCCGGCACAAAACCTCGGGAGCTGACAATCGCAGCTGCCTTGTTCTTCTATTACTTCAAATATCAGGATACAGTGCAGGATGTGGTGCGGATCAACTAGGTGTTACAATGTAATTTGAATACAAGTGTTTGTGTGTTGTGTTTGCAGTGAGCTAGAGAGCAAAAGTGTCCGAATGTGTGTGTATGAGTTGCGTGCCTTAATCTGATCTGCCCCCATCTATTTATAGTAAAAGAAGTGTAACAAACTATCCTAATAAACCGGGATCCGGCAAATATTCCCCACTCGAACGTTGTAGACCTGGTCTTTCGGATTCAACGTCTCTCACATAACAGATACGCCCGAGTCTTGAGGAGAAGAAGTCCATCTGACCGTTAGTAACCCACAACCTCTAACCTGCACGTGGTTAATTCAATTAAGCTCAGGATATCGCCCAGGATGTTAGCAATATCCCAGTCCAGTATCCTGGACACAAATAAACAATTAAAAGCAGGATATTAGTCAAGATATGTACGCTCAGAAAATGGCCCATAACAAAGGCCGTGGACGAGGCCGTGGACGTGGTCGAAACAATGTTGACAGAACTCATTTTAGTGGTCGCAACCACTCATTCAAATGGAAAAATAATCGTGGTCGTGGTCGTGGCAAAAGAACTAATAATTACCATGCACCACAGAGTAACAATTTTAACCAGCAACATAAGGCTAGAAATGAAGCCGGTACGTCCATAAATAATGAAAGTTCTTGTTTTAGATATGGAAGTGCAAATCACTGGGCAAAAACTTGTCGTACACCTTCACATCTATGTCAACTATATCAAGCATCTCTGAAAAAAGAAGAAAAGGAAGTAAATCACATCGACAATGTTGACAATGTCGATACTGAGTTGAACCATATCGAAAATTTTAACCATGTCAATACTGATCTCAACAACTCAGATTTCTTTGAACCGGAACCATGAAAGAAATATTGTTAAAACCCAATAAATATCAGTGTATTTTTATGTTTAAAGTATGTTTAATTATTTCTCTTTCATGCAATGAAAAAGCTGTTTTGTTTTGTAAGTATGTTTAATTATTTCTCTTTCATGCAATGAAAAAGCTGTTTTGTTTTGTAAATTCATACTATTTATGTACTAATTATTCCTTTTACGCATGAAGATTAAAAATGAATTTCACTGGAACAGAAGATCAAACAAACAATGCAGATATATGTATAGCAGACAGTGGTACCACATATCCTATTCTGAAATCCCAAAAATATTTTTATGAATTGAAACCAACAAAGGGAAACATTAATACAATATCAGGTCCTTCAAACTTGATAAAAGGAGTGGGAAAAACTAATATTGTATTACCTAATGGTACAAAGCTTTTAATAGAGGACGCTCTATTTTCTCCTAAATCAACAAGAAACTTGTTGAGTTTCAAGGATATATATCATAATGGGTATGATACTCAGTCGAGAACTGATAAAAGTAAAAAATATTTACATATTGTAAAGAAAGATCACATATTTGAGAAACTGCCAATGCTCTATTCGGGTTTACATTATACATATATAAATGTGCCACATGCACATATGGCAGTCAAAGAAAATTATTGTGATTTCAACTTATGGCATGACAGATTAGGCCATCCAGGATCCACAATGATGAAAAGGATCATTGAAAATACACATGGGCATTCATTGAAAGATCAAAAGATCCACAAAATAGATAAAATGCCTCTTTGTATATCATGTTCTCTTGGGAAATTAATTACAAGGCCTTCGCCATCAAAAATTGAAAAGGAATCACCTATGTTTCTTGAAAGAATTCAAGGTGATATATGTGGACCAATTCATCCACCATGTGGACCATTTAGATATTTCATGGTCTTGATAGACGCATCCAGCAGATGGTCTCATGTCTCATTATTATCAACTCGTAATGTAGCCTTTGCAAAATTTCTGGCACAAATTATTAAATTACGAGCACATTTTCCGGATTATACAGTTAAAAGAGTGAGACTTAATAATGCGGGTGAGTTCACATCACATGCTTTTAATGATTATTGCATGTCCATTGGAATTATTGTTGAACACCCAGTTGCACATGTACATACACAAAATGGTTTAGCTGAATCATTAATCAAACGTCTACAGCTAATTGCTAGACCATTAATAATGAGAACAAAACTCCCTGTGACTATTTGGGGACATGCAATTTTACACGCTGGATCACTAATTCGTATAAGACCAAGTGCAAACCACAAGTACTCTCCCATACAACTTGTCTCTGGCCAAGAGCCAAATATTTCCCATCTTAAAATTTTTGGATGTGCAGTATATGTTCCTATTGCACCACCACAACGAACAAAAATGGGACCTCAAAGAAGGTTGGGAATATATGTAGGATATGATACACCTTCTATTATAAGATATCTTGAACCTTTAACGGGTGATGTCTTTACAGCTTGATTTGCTGGTTGCCAATTTAAAGAGGAAGTTTTCCCTGAGTTAGGGGGAGAAAACAAAATAAAAGAAAAGGATTTATCATGGTGTGCACCTTCATTATTGTATCTTGATCCTAGAACAAAACAATGTGAAACAAATGTTCAAAAGATAATACATCTACAAGAAATTGCAAATCAGTTGCCTGATGCATTTACTGATACACAAAAAGTAACTAAATCTCATATACCCGCTGTTAATGCTCCAGCTCGAGTTGAAATTCCAAACAAGCAAAGGAATAATAATACAGCTATTGAATCCCAGAAACGTTTAAAACGTGGGAGGCCAGTCGGTTCAAAGGATAAACATCCTCGAAAAAGAAAAGCTCCTGAAAAGGAAATTGACCATAAAGAAAATAATATAGAAACCTTCCCTCAGGAAGGAGTGAATGAAAAAACCTTCCCTCAGGAAGAAGTAAATGATTCCAATAAAGAATTGTCGATCAATTATGGTCATACACATATATTATGGAACCGAGATGAGATAGAAAATAATGATATATTTTCTTATTCTGTGGCAAGTGAGATTATGAATGGAGATGATACTCCTGAGCCAAAATCAGTAAATGATTGTCAAAATCGACATGACTGGGATAAATGGAAAGATGCTATGCAAGTTGAATTAAATTCTCTTAACAAAAGAAAGGTTTTTGGACCCATTATTCTTACACCTAAGGCAGTAAAGCCTGTAGGGTATAGATGGGTTTTCGTAAGAAAACGAAATGAGAAAAATGAAATTACAAGATATAAAGCTAGACTTGTAGCTCAAGGTTTTTCTCAAAGGCCGGGAATTGATTATGAGGAAACATATTCCCCTGTTATGGATGCAATCACTTTCAGATATTTAATCAGCTTAGCAGTTTCTAAAAATATAGAAATGCGCCTTATGGATGTTGTTACAGCTTATTTATATGGATCACTTGATAATGATATCTATATGAAAATCCCAGAAGGGTTTAAAATCCCGGAGGCATTAAATTCAAAGCCTAAAGAAATGTATTCAATCAAATTGCAAAGATCTTTATATGGCTTGAAACAATCTGGGAGAATGTGGTATAACCGTTTGAATGAATATTTGATAAGTAAAGGTTATACAAATAATCTTATTTGTCCATGTGTATTTATTAAAAGGACAACATCAGGATATGTGATAATAGCTGTATATGTTGATGATCTAAACATAATTGGGACGCATAAAGAAATTCATGAAACAGTCATTCTTTTAAAGAAAGAATTCGAAATGAAAGACCTTGGAAAAACCAAATTTTGTCTTGGTTTACAGATTGAGCATATGCATAATGGAATACTTGTGCATCAATCAACTTATACTGAAAAACTCTTAAAGCGTTTCAATATGTACAAAGCAAATCCTTTGAGCACCCCGATGGTTGTTAGATCACTCAATATTGATAATGATCCATTTCGCCCTTGCGAAGATAGTGAAGAGGTTCTTGGTCCAGAGATACCATACCTCAGTGCTATTGGAGCACTTATGTATCTTACTAACTGTATAAGGCCTGACATTTCATTTGCTGTTAATTTGTTAGCAAGATTTAGTACAGCTCCCACTAAAAGGCACTGGAATGGGATTAAACATATTTTTCGATATCTTCGAGGTACTGTTGATTTAGGCTTATTTTATCCTAATGATTCAAAAGAAGGGTTAGTTGGTTATGCAGATGCAGGTTATTTATCTGATCCCCATAAAGCAAAATCTCAAACTGGATACGTATTTAAGAATGGAGGAACTGCAATTTCATGGCGTTCTCAGAAACAAACACTTGTTGCAACATCCTCAAATCATGCTGAAGTAATTGCACTACATGAAGCTTCAAGAGAATGTGTATGGCTAAGATCTTTGACACAACACATACTAACATCTTGTGGACTAGAGAAAGATGTAAATCCAACTCCAATCTACGAAGACAATGCAGCTTGTGTCTCACAGATGAAAGAAGGGTATATCAAAAGTGACAAAACAAAACATATACCTCCAAGATTCTTTGAATATACTCGGGACCTTATTAAAGACAAACATGTTGAGATGAGATATGTCCAATCCAGCAACAACTCAGCTGATCTTTTCACAAAAGCACTCCCTACAACAACTTTCAGGAAACACGTTCATGACATTGGCATGCGTCACGTACGGAGAATGTGATGCCTTACAAATTGCAATTTAAGGGGGAGCATTATACACGTTGCACTCTTTTTTCCTTAGCTATGGTTTTATCCCACCGGGTTTTTCTTAGCAAGGTTTTTAATGAGGCAGCATATCTGATTCACTGTGTATAATGCAAGCTGCACTCTTTTTCCCTTAGTTATGGTTTTGTCCCATTGGGTTTTCCTAGCAAGGTTTTTAATGAGGCAGTATTTCAAAGCAAAACTCCAAAGATGAAAAGTATCATCCAACAATGAACGTATGAATTATTGATCAAGTGAATGATAGTTATATGTCTGAGGGGGAGTGTTATAAATAATTGATGCGGACAAAAACAAATGTTCATTCACATGTAAATAGTAAGTTTATTTGTATATATATGTATGCATATGATATCGTTCAAAGTGAGATAATCGAAGAAGAAAATTCTTTGCAAACATATGAGCCCCTTTTGATCAGTTGTACACAAGAGTAGTTCCTTTTCATAGTGGTTTTATAACAGTGTGTTCATTGATTAATTTATGTATTTAAAGTTAACACTTGTTTTCATTTGAACACTACACTTTTTGTTAGTATATGCATACGTAATATATATACACACATTATTGTCTATAGTAATGATTAAAGAAGAAGAAGTCAAAATCATAGATTTGTTTGAAGTGTCTCTTTATGCAGCCAAGAAGGCGTGTCTTTTTCCTTTAAGATAACTTCTTTTCAATTATTTCTCTTGGAACTATTTTCCTTAACTTTTGTGATGTAGTTTTCACTGAATTATGATTGGTTTGTTAGTAAACAACTAAATGTGGTTATACTAAAGTTCAAAACTATGTTAGAAGGATAAGATTACATGAATGATGACAAGCCGTGTCGAAATTGACACATTTGGCTCCCTAGCGCCAGAAGCTATCCAATTCCTGACCAGGGTCCAACGGGTCATCCACAACAATTGCTCAACCTCAGGGGGACGGGGTTTTATCTTTGGTAGATTAGGGTTTGCAATTCAGAAAGGGGTGGCGGCGCAACTTGTTGCCCGTCTACCTTCTGTTTTGATGTAACTTGGCAAGCATTGAAAATTGAAATAAACAAATTTTATTTTTTGTAAAAAAAAATAAATAAATCTTAAAACACAGTTTTCATTCCAATCATCAGGGCAAATTACATAAGAATAGCAGGTAGACGAACAACAAACTGCGCCGCCATCCCTTTCTGAATAGAAAACCCTAATCTACTAAAAACAAAGCCTCGACCCTGAGGGGTCGAAAAGTTGCTGTGGACATCCAATTAAACTCAGACCATAAAAACACTACGCCCATTAGATATCAACAAAAAGAGATGACCTTAACCTTTGTCGAGTAACTTGTCATTCCTATAGCTATACATAGAAATGTTATAACGCCTAATAAATGTGCTAACCTTAGCTTGTTAGCATCAACATATAAGATCGAGGTGTTTTTTTTTTACTATAATTACACATAGAAACAGTAATGTTCATCACCAAATTCAAACTATTATGACGATTAATATCTTTAGAAGAAGACTGTTAAGAATTAGTATATAAGCGTTCGAGGGTACACATGCTACTCTTAAAACATATAACACAAAAAACATTTTCTTTTGAACTTAAAGTAACCCCATGAAGAAGAAACCATACGAACGTTAGTCATGTCCTAGTCATGAATATGGTTCACAAAAACTATAGTTAAGCCAAAAGAAGATATGTCTTGAAAAAGACTAACTAGTGTTACTTGACTTTCATCTCAACAAACTTCAACCAGGGGACCTTGAACATCTTATCAACTCTACCTCAATTCCAGAGTGTTAGGCCCGATATAATTATACTTAAATCATGTTAAACCTGATTTTATTGGATTATTGGATCATCACTTGGTGCCTAAGGTGTTATTAGACCGGACTAGTCACTTTTCATGTGTTGTTTCTAAAGGTTCTAATGTGTGTTTTGATATAGAAAAGTCTCTAAAGCGCACACCAAAATTCTAGATCAACCTTCGTATTGTTGCGCAGTTGACAAAAGTGTAACATATAAACCACGACCCCAAACTATTTTGTGAGTGTAGTATATATAGTTTTGGTTTTCATGGTTTGCTTGTTTCCTTGGTCTATATGAGCGAACTCTAGAAACAATAAAGTCACATTACTTGATTTTTAGGAGAAACAACACTTGGGAACATGGAAAAGGCCCTCAAAACCTCACATGGTCTATTATTATTAACATTTCACTGTATGGCTTAAATCAAGATTATTTCTTTCATTCATATGGGTAGTCGCAATAGGATAACTGATATCATAATTTCAACCTCTTCCCACTCAAGATAAAGCCAAACAAGTCGATGTGTAAACCTATAAGAGGACAAGGTATACTCGTGAAAGGGACATAATGAAATTGATCATACATGCGGAAGAAACCATTTAGACTTTACAACTCCTCTTTAACATAGTTTTATGTCACCAATGATAGATTCGATATTCGATAGATAATGTATGTTACAATAAATGCAACCTTACATGGAAGTTTGAAGATGTCTTATCTTTTCGAGGAGAATGGCTGATTCATCAACTAAATCTAGCACATCAAACTACATGAAACAATATTAACATCCTCTAGATAACAAGCCTATCTTTCCCTCTCTGAAATTGTTTGTAACGGTCAATTCATATATGATGTTACGTTATAGTCAACTTTTTGGCAAACTACATATATTTCAAGAATATAATTCTATTTCTTTTGGTAAACTACATCCTATTCTCCATTATTATATATATCAATTGACATCGCTACTTTGCGCCAGTGTAGTCTTCGCTTTTTGACTTTGGCCACTGAATTTTTGTTACTTCACTTCCGGCGCCTATATAAACAACATTGGTAAGAACGTTTTGCCAAAAAGCAAAATTCCCAACGAAGCCTGTGTATTGGTAAAGGTGTTATGGACCTCTCGGAAAGTTCTAGTGATGCCCAAAGTGGGTTTGCTGTTTGGAACATAAATTCAAAAGTAAAAAAATATGTCATATATTCTATACTTACTTAAAAGACAAAGTCGGGGATATCCACTGGCTTTGCCTTGCCCCCCTAAAGTTTTACATAATTGCATTTCAAGTCTCTTAGCTTTGCTACGGTCCTTCCGTTTTTGGAGTAATCGATTTTAGTCCCTTATCTAACTTTACTATTCTTCTACTTTAACAATTGACATTTTTAACCCCTAGCTTTTTACTAATTTAAATTTCCTTCGACAACATTCGTTTGTTAATTTCTTTTGCTTACCAATATCATTTTTTACTTTAAAAAACTATTTTTCCATGCATATTTTTATGTACATATCCGTATAAATTTAAGGGTATCTACGTTTCGACATAAGCTTTTTCTGTAAACAAGTTAGGTTAAACATAACACGTTTTCGTTTAAAAAACCATTTTTACGTGCATATTTTTATGTATGCGTCTGTATCAATTCGAGTTGGTCCACATCTGGATATACCTTTTTTTTATTATAATACGTTTTCTTACTTATGTTATGTACGTTTTCATAAATTTTGTTCCGGACAGAGTGGAGTCGAATTGTGATTTCTTTTTTTTTTCTTTTTTTTTCAACGCTTTAATTCATCCTATAGAATAAGTTATGATTGTACTAGAAAGATTCAATTTACTTTACGTTGTGATCCAATCGCAATACTAATATAGGTTACACTGAGTTCAATCAGATATGTCGAAACACGCGTTTTCATATGCTTAACGGATTACCTAACACTTGAACAAATCTATTCGATACTTGCGATGTCTTCGCGCCGCAACGCGCACGGGCTTTATTACTAGTTTATCAAAAATAATAATAAAAAAACTCTAAATAAAAACCTTTGTTCCCCATCAAGACTTTCAAAACCTACAAAAATCAAGACTCCGAAACCTACATCGCTAGTGATGTGTACTTCTTTCGTCTTTTTTTTTTTTTTTGCACACACACACACATATATAGGGTGAGGATCATTTTAGAACCCTAAATATTTACAAAATTCGCACTCGCAGAACTCCTAATAAACAGTCTTTTTATTTATATATTTTTATATTTTGGATAATTTTATCATTTATTGTATGTATATTTATGATTACATAAATGTTAAAGAGTAATTTTATAATTTTATATGTAATTTTATGAGTACATATATGTAAACTACTTTTTTTTTACATATATGGAACTAATTATTACACACACATATATACATATATATATATATATATATATATATAATTTGGCTATTACACATATGTAAACTACTCCTAACATATAATGTATGTAATCATAAAAATACATATTATAAAGGATAAAAGTACCCTAAATATAAAAATATATATATAAATGATTATTTATTAAGAGTTCTAAACGTTCTACAATTATTTAGAGTTCTGAAATAAACCCAACCCTATATGGGTGAGGATCATTTCAGAACCTTAAATATTAAAAGAACTCGCAGAACTTATAATAAACATGCTTTTTATTTATATATTTTTATGTTCAGGATAATATTATCATTTATTATATGTATATTTATGATTACGTAAATGTTAAAGAGTAATTTTATAATTTTTATATGTAATTTTATGATTACATATATGTAAACTACTCTTAACAATATATGTGAACACAAACTAAAATAGCTAAAAGTTCTAAAAAAAACCTACCCCCCCCCCCACCCCACCTAGGGTGTTCAAGATCGGATAATCCGGTTTTCGGATATCCGAAAATCGGATATCCGAAATTACAGATAGTGAAATATTGACATCTGAACCCGAATCCGAAATTTCGGATTCGGGTTCGGATATCTAATCGGATATCCGAATATCCAATTTTTTATTATTTTTTAATATTTGGAACCAGATTTTTCAGATAGTTTCGGATATCCGAATATAAATTTCGGATATTTTTCGGATATTTCGGATATTTTTTCGGATATTTCGGATATTTTTCGGATACTTAGGATATTTTTCGGATACTTCAAATATTTTCGGATATTCCGATATTCGAAAAAAATTAAAATTAAATTTTCGGATATTTTCGGATAATCCGATTATCCAAAAATTCTCAAAATCACTATCCGAATCTGAATTTTCGGATAATCCGATTTTCGGATAATCCGATTTTCGGATACCCGAAAATTCGGATATTTCGGATACGGGTTTTCGGATTCGGTTTCGGATTCAGATTTTTTTGAACACCCCTAACCCCACCCCCCCAAAAAAAAAAAAAAAACCTAAACCCCCAACCCCCCCCCCCCCCCAAGCTAAAATACAAAAAACTAAACCCCCAAAAAACCTAAAAAAATCTAAAAAAAAATCTAAAATTTTTTTTAATATTTTTTAAATTAAAATCGCTACTTTTAGTAGCCAAAAAAAATTTAAATTTTTTTTTTTTTGCTACTAAAAGTAGCGATTTTTTTATAAAAAAAATATTTAAAAAAATTGTGTGTTTTTTAGCTATTTTTATGTATTTTTGGTTGTGTTCACATTGGTTCTCGCAATAAAGGGTGGTTCCTAACGGATCTTTGTCATATATATATAGGGTAAGGTTCATACGAGAGCCACCTTTATTGCGACAACTACGAAAACCAATGTGAACACAACATAAAATAGCTAAAAAAACCTAACTCCCACCCCTAAAAAAACCTAAACCCCCCCCCCCCCACCCCCAAAAAAAAAAAAAAAAACCTAACCCCCCCAAGCTAAATGCTAAAAACTAAAACCCCTAAAAAACATAACCCCCCCCCCCCCCCCCCGCAAGCTAAAATGCTAAAAACTAAACCCCCAAAAAACATTAAAAAAAATCTAAATTTTTTTTAATATTTTTTATGTTAAAATCGCTACTTTTAGTAGCCAAAAAAAACTTTTTTTTTCTTCTAAAAGTAGCGATTTTTTTATAAAAGATATTAAAAAAATTGTGTGATTTTTAGCTATTTTTAGGCATCTTTGGTTGTGTTCACATTGGTTCTCACGGTTCTCGCAATAAAGGGTGGTTCCTAACGAATCTTTGTCCTAAAAAAAAATATATATATATATATATATATATGCATATCCCCATCGCATATCTTCATCATTGTAAGTATTTTCTTTTATTTTATTTTTAGTGTTCATTTTTCACCACCCTCTCTGATATATTGGTATCAGAGCAAAGGCTTTCTTAAAATCTAATAGACTAAGACAAGTCTCTTTTTGGCATATTAAGCCAGTATTTTTGGGAAACTCTCTTAGGTGAGGATTGTGGGAAAGATAGTTGCTTTGATAACATCATAAAAGAAAGGGTTAAAAAATTATGACTAGTTTTTATATTAGACATCTTTTAAATAGATTAAAAAGATATGATAGACTTATTCTTGCTTTAGATTCAGCAAAATGGTTAGATTATATAAATTATTATCGATTATTGTGGTTTATATATGAACGAGCTAAGTTAAAAGAACAAATATATAGAGCAAATCGTTTAATAGATTAGTTTGTATATTATTGTTGTTCTTTAAATAAGTTGGAATATAAGAAAATGTTTAAGAGAAATTTGGAATAAGGGATAAAAGCTAGAGAAAGTTGGAATTTATTAATCATTGGTACTTCTCAAATAATCAAGCGTCTAGAATTCTTAAATTTAGAATTTTCTGAAAAAGCTTACCGAAAACCTTTTATAACAGATAATTTTACTGTAGTTTGTAATATTAAAGATATTTGTGAACACACTTTACATACAAATAATTCACAGTTAAATACTTTAGTAGATTTATTTATAAATCTAAGTATTAGTCTACATCAAGAAGCTATAAATAATAAACAAATATTAGAAAATGTAACAATAGAAATTAAAAAATTATCACAAAACCTAGATTATATTAAAAATCAGTTTAATATATTAATAGGAAAAAATAAAAATATTGAAAACAATATACCTCTAGAAGTTGAAAAAATTACAGAAGCTTTACAAAAATTAAAAACAGACAAAAAACCTACTCCGTATACACACTGGCAACCAAGAAAATGAATAATAACAATACTTATTTAGGAAGAAGTAGAACTATACATGAAGCTAGAAATTCTACAAGTAATATAAATGATAGTATAACATCAGATAGTTTCTTAAATAGAGTAATTAGAAGAGGATCAGGATCTAATAGTAATAGACAAATAATACAATTAGAAGAAGAAATAGATTTAGACAGAAACTTGGAATTATATAACCAACATCAATTAGACATATTAAATCCAAGGATATTATATCAAACAGGAAGATTAAACATAAATACAACTCTTATAAGAAGTAGTAGAGAAGAAAGTTTAAGGGTAGTAGATAATACAGTAACCTTAGATCTTTTATCACCAGATACTATTGAAAAAATTAAAAAACAGAATAAACACTTTGTACATACAGGATTAATAATAATAGGAGTTAAAGCTTTAGGAAGAAAAATTTTTGGAACAAAACTATTAGCACTAATACTTGATAAAAGTTGGAAATCAGACATGAAAAAAGCTATAATTTCAGGAATGGAAGTAGATTTAAGTCAAAACATAGCAATATTTTATTGTACACCAGATATTTTAAAATATATTAAAGACTTACAAAATATAAAAATAGCTTTACAAACAAAAGGTTACGAAGAATATGAAGGAAATAACTTAGTAGTAAGCATAGGAATACTAGGAAAAGCTAGTAACAGTTCAGGAATGAAATACAAAGTGAATATAGAAGGAATAGTAAAAACAATTGCATCAAAATCTATAAAAATGATAGAACCTATTAAAATAGATCCAGAACAGTTAACAGGATTAGAATGGGATTTAGAAGATTTACAAGAAAAAGAAGAAAATACAGTTTTAATACCTAAGAAAAGTTATATATATGAAGAAACTGATGGAAAACAAAAGTTAAGATATGCTGATTTTAAAGAAAAACAAACAGAAAAAGATAATGATGAAGAATAACATTTTATGAATGTTGAGGAAGAAAATAAAGAAGAAATATTTTCTACATATGATACAGATAATGAAGAAAACGAAATAGATATAAATTTTTTAAAATTCAAACAAGAAGAAACAATGGATTATACACTATTAGATTATGAAGAAGAATCAATAGATTGTTTTAAAGTAGAAGAAACAAATAAAACAATAGAACAAATTATAAATCGAAAATTTACAGAAATAAATATACAAGAAGAAGTAGATGACATGATTATGGAATGTATAACAGAATTAGAATTAGATTATGAAGAAAGTTATAAAAAATTACAAGAATATTATAATCTACCATTAGTAGAAGATATTAAGAATGGAAAAGCTATGTTATCGGATTTTTATAAATAAGAACAAAGTTTTATGGATACACAAATGTTTAATCCTTTAAAAATACCAAAAATAGAATGGGGAGAAGGATATAGTGGAACACACGAAAGTCATGGTAGAGAACCATGGACACAACCAACAGTTAACTATCAACAAGAGTCTAATTCTATAGGAAAATGAAGAAGACTGGCTATAGGACAAATATACAGTGGAAATATGTTATTGTTAGAACAACAAAAACCACAGTTATGGATAGATGAGGTGTTAACATGGGAACAAAATGTAGTAAGATTATGGGAAACAAATAAAAAAGATAGTATGGATATGTTTTCATATTTAGAAACTACATTAGGACCAATAGCATTAGGAATATGGCAAAGTAAGAAAACACAAAACCCAGAAGAAATAAATAATCTTAAAGCATTAGGAGATAATCCTTATAATTTTACATCACAAATTAGAACACTCATATTAGGAGTTGATCCAGCAAAAAATAATTCTTTAATACAGGATACAGCTATCAGAAATTTAGAACAATTAAGTATAGCAAATATGAAATATATAAATGAATTCACATTAGATTTTACAAGACTATTATCACAAACAGGAAAAGCCATGGATGATAATTTATGTGATAAATATTTTATAAAATTACCAGGAGATTTAGGAAAATCTATACATGAAGCATGAAAAACAAACTATGGTACACAACAGAATTTAGGAATAGGACCAAGGATAACTTATACATTTGGTATACTAGAAGAAAAAATGCAAAGAAATAGCATTACAAGAACAATTAAAAAGAAATGCTTATGCATTTTGTAAAACAGCAATTTATACACCACAAACATATGGAGTTTATGATAAAAAGAAGAAGATACGAAAAAGCACAACATACAATAGAAATTATAGAAAACATTATAATACAAATAAATATGTTAAAAAACCACAATCACGAAAATGTAGATATTACACTTGTGGAGAAACAACACATTTAGCTAATAATTGTCCAAATAAAAGAAAAAATATAGAAAGAGCTAATTTAATAGAGCAATTACAAGATTATGAAATAGAAGCTCTAAGAACAGAAGATGAATCTGATAATGAATCAGTATATAGCATTTATAGTGAAGAAGAAAATCCAACAGCAAAAGTAACATATACATATATGAATACAGAAGAAAGTTGTGAACATGATTGGAAACAAAACAAAGGAAACAATCACATAAGATGTTGTCATTGTGGATATTACCCTAGTATAGAAAAAAGATCACAATGTAACAAATGTTTTAAAGAAATTTGTTTTAAATGTCTTAAAGAAATTTATGATAAAGATATAGCTACAACATCAAAAGTGAAAACAAATTCTAAAAATAATGAGGATGAAAGAATAAATAAATTAGAAGTAATAACATAATTACATAGCTTAAAAATAAAAGACTTAGAACACAAAGTTGAAGAACTTGAAAAATTGATTAAAATAGAAGAAATAAGTAAAATGGCTCTACAAAAACCAGATGATCAAACATACATACAAACACAAGGATCAACAAACATGATAAATATACAATGTCGATTATGGTTAGATAATAATAAATACCTAGATTTAACAACATTAGTTGATACAAGAGCTACAAAAAGCTTAATCTCATATAGCTTAGCACCTATAGAATACCATAAAAAGTTATCATATGAATTAAGTACAAGAACAGTAGAAGATAGATTAATACATATTACACATTGTTTAGAACCAGTAGGAATACAATTCTTAGACTTTGCAAACAATTACAGTATAAAATATGAAATGCCACAAATAAATATTAATCCACCAAATATAAAATCAAAAGATTTTGTAATAGGATTAAATTTCATATTAGGATTAAATGGTGCAGTTACAATTACAAGGAATTTTATAACATTAAGTAAACAATTATATACAATACCAACTCTAAGGTATATGAATACTACACAAATTGTTAAAAAAAGGGGGATAAAGGAAATTTAGATTTCTTAAAAACACAAAACAAAAAACAATTTATAGAAAATGAACCACTAAAACTTTTAATAGATTTTCTAAGTCATGAAATAGAAAAAGAACAATATATTACAAAAAGTGTAAATCATCCTATAATACTACATTTAGAAAAAATAGGATATATTGGAGAAGATATAACAAAATCAAATGTAAAATATATTTGTAAATTTAAATTAAAAAATCCTGATATAGTAATTAGAACAGCTAATATAGAATACAGCCCATTAGATAAAGAGGAGTTCAAAAAACAAATCCCTGAAATGGTAAATCAAGGATTAATTAGGAAATCAGAAAGTCCTCATAGATCTACAACTTTTTTAGTAAGAAATCACAGCGAAATAAAAAGAGGAAAGGCTAGAATAGTTTATAATTATAAAAGATTAAATGATAATACAATAGATGATGGATATAATATCCCTAATAAAGATAGTTTGTTAAATCTTATACAAAATAAAAAAGTATTTTCAAAATTTGATTTAAAATCAGGATATAATCAGTTAAAGCTAGAAGAAAGCTTTAAACCATGGACAGCTTTTACATGTTCAGAAGGGCAATATGAATGGAATGTCCTTAGTTTTGGACTAAAAAATGCACCTTCAATCTTTCAAAGATTTATGGACAGTATTTTTTTAAAATTTGATTTCTGTTTAGTATACATTGATGATATTTTAGTTGCAAGCAATACAGTGCAGGAACATGAGAAACACCTACAACAGGTTTTTGGAGAAATAAAGAAAAAAGGTATAGTAGTTTCAAAAAGAAAAATGGAACTTTTTAAAAGAAAATTTTCTTTTTTAGGATTATAAATTGGAAATGGAAAAATAGAATTACAACCACATATTTCTACAAAAATTTTAAATTTTCCAGAAAAATTTGAAAACTTAAAACAAATACAAGCCTTTTTGGGTCTAGTAAATTATGCTAGAAAATTCATACCAAACTTGTCAAAATTGGTTGGACCATTATATGGTAAAACCACTAAAAATGGTCAAAGGTATTTTAACCAAGAAGATATTAAACTAGTTAAAGAAATTAAAAAAACAGTTAAAAATATTAAACCATTAGAATTACCATTAGTCACAGATTATATAATTATTGAAACAGATGGATGCAAAGAAGGATGTGGAGCAGTCCTTCTATGTAAACCAAACAAATACAGTCTCAAGGAAGAAGAGAAAATTTGCGCTTATGCAAGTGGTAATTTTCAAAACAAAGCAAACTGGACTACAATTGATTTTGAAATACAGGCATTAATCTATTCATTAGAAAAATTTTAAATCTTTCTTAACAAAGAATTTACAGTAAGAACTGATTGCGAAGCAATAGTTAAAATTTGTAAAAAATGATCAAAGTAAAAAAGTAAATAGAACTAGATGGGTCAATTTACAAAAAACTGTTATCTTAACAAACATAAAACTAATTATAAATTCCATATTAACTAGTCAATTACATCATGTAAACAATTCTTTTTTTTTTTTTAGGTTATGCCATTACCACCGTCAAGTCATTTTAAGTGGCCCTAACAAAGATTCTCGTCTCATCAACTTGGAGAGAAGTCTCTTTCAAATCACGTATCTTTTCACATTTGGGGTGCCTTGTTCTCCTCACAGGATCAAAAGGCCATGATAAATCTTAACCATGTCTCTCAACTTCCAACATGTATAGGAAATACCCCCCACACCCCCTTTTCTTTGCTTGTATCATGTAAGTTGTTAAACGGTTCGAATTAAAACTATCAATGTCGACGAAATTGTGATTCCATTTTGGTTATCTGGGGCGTGTATAAAGACTGGGTACGTTAAAAGTTAGCACAGACTTGCTATTATTGATTTTGAGTATGAACATGACTAATAGATGTATAAGGTCAGGATTTAACTTCTTTATTTGAGACTAACATACTATGAAGATACCATAGTATGTTAAAAAGTTAGCACAAACTTGCTATATATTATAGCTTTTTAAGTATGAACATGATAGTTGTATGAAGTTAGTATTTCGCTTTTGGACACATAGATGTGGATACTTTATTTTATTTAGAGACAATAAAAAAAAGTTCTTCGAACAACTCTTTTTCACATAAACACAAAGATGTATAATTGTAAAGTGATTTAGGTGGATTTAATTATAATACTTTTACATCCGGTAGTCCTTGTTCTTCAACCAATACTTGTCTTCACTATCTTCACAATAAGGGTGGTTCTCGCATGAGCCCCTCCCTCCCCTATATATATATATATATAGGGTAAGGTTCATGCGAGAGCCACCTTTATTGCGACAACCGCGAGAACCAATGTGAACACAACATAAAATAGCTAAAAAAACGTAACCCCCCCCCCCCCACCCACCCCTAAAAAAAACCTAAAACCCCCCCACCCCAAAAAAAAAAAAAAAAAAAAAAAAAACCTAACCCCCCAAGCTAAATGCTAAAAACTAAAACCCTCAAAAACCTAACCCCCCCCCCCCCTCCAAAAAAAAAAAAAAAAAAACCTAACCCCCCCCCCCCCTCCGCAAGCTAAAATGCTAAAAACTAAACCCCCAAAAAACATAAAAAATAGAAAAAAATCTAATTTTTTTTAAATATTTTTATGTTAAAATCGCTACTTTTAGTAGCCAAAAAAACTTTTTTTTTCCTTCTAAAAGTAGCGATTTTTTAATAAAAATATTAAAAAAATTGTGTGATTTTTAGCTATTTTTAGGCATTTTTGGTTGTGTTCACATTGGTTCTCGCAATAAAGGGCGGTTCCTAACGAATCTTTGTCCTATATATATATATATATATATATATATATATATATATATATGGTAGGGGATATGGTAAAAAGTGTCTAAAATGTAAGAAGGGTAAGAAGTGTTTTAAACCATTGGATATTTGATCTAATGGTTGAGATCAATAGGGTATAAAAATGTAAATTGTGTTTTAATTAGAGGGACCTTATGTAAAATTGAAGGGCAATAGTGTCTTTTTCAATGTTTGAAATATGGTAACCATATCATACACGACCAAAAAACTCCTACATTTACTCATTTTTCCTTAAATATCGGAATTAATGATTCACCTTAATTGTAGGAGGTCTTTGGTTGCATATTCGTCATACATTATCATAACGAGAACTGTAATCAGATTCATGGCATGGTGTTTTAAAACAACTGGATAAATTGACTTTGATTCAAGTCATGGTGTTTTATCTGGAGACATTGTTCATGGCGTGGTGTTTTAAACATCTATGATTCAAGTCATGGTTTTTTATCTGGAAACATTGTTCATGGCGTGGTGTTTTAAACATCTATGATTCAAGGCATGGTGTTTTATCAATACAAAACATTCCCAGATTTTAAAACACCAATGACTATGATTCAAGTCATGGTGTTTTATTTGGAGACATTGTTCATTGCGTGGTGTTTTAAAACATCTATGATTCAAGTCATGGTGTTTTATCAATACAAAAACATTCCCAGATTTTAAAACACCATGACTATGATTCAAGTCATGGTGTTTTATCTGGAATCCAAAAAACATTGTATTGTGATTACATCCATGGTGTATAAACATCTGGAGAATCAATACAAAACATTCCCAGAATTTAAAACACCATGAGTATGATTCAAGTCATGGTGTTTTCTTTGTAGACATTGTTCATTGCGTGGTGTTTTAAAACATCTGGATACATTCTGGAGACATTGACTATGATTCAAGTCATGGTGTTTTATCTGGAATCCAAAAAACATTGTATTGCAATTTAAAGATGATGAAAAGAAGATATGAACAATATACGATTAAAAGATGTTGCGATTAAGATGATGAAGAAATGATACGTAGGTGAAAATCGAATTGGATCTTGCAAAAAAATAGGACGACAGTTTTTTTTTTTCAGTTATCTTGAAACTCAATTAATTGATAAGAAAGGTAAATTACTAATATACCCTTTTGAATTAATTAAGATAGAGGACACTTGTCATCACCAAATTATTTCTCACACTTCTTACAAAAGTATGACTTTGTACAGGATCATTTACCTATATATATATATATATATAGGGGAAGGTTCATTTGAGAAGAAATTTTATGTGAGAAGAAAAAGAAGAAAAAGCATAATGGTAAAACATTAAATAGTTTATAACTCCTTACATTAATTATGTTATCTCTCATTAATAAAGTAAAAAATATTTTATCCTGCATATTTCAAAATTTATCCTACATATATCTTACACTTACTGAAATTTACCCTACACATATCTAAATCAATCATACACATTTAAGAATTTATCCTACACATACTAAAAATTTATCCTACACATGTCGAAAATTGTCCTTCACCCTAAATTATTTTATCTTGAAAGAGTATATTTAAAAGTGAGTTACAACCCATGGCATTATAGCCTAGTGGTATCTTGGTGGTGGAATAAGGCTTATGATCATTAGGTCATGAGTTCGATTCTCACAAGGGGGTTTTCCCAGATTTATTGGGTTTCCTCCTGAATTGGTGTATGGACATTATTGCCTAGTGGAGATGGATATGATCGGGTGGTTCCGCTGGTGACACGATGATACTCCAGTGGTCCGTCAGTGATCCAAATTTGCCCGTTCAAAAAAAAAAAAAAAAGTGAGTTACAAATTTAATTAGTTAGCTAATTAATTACAATTAGAAATTTACCTATATGCTCTTATTAATAATATTAAATACACATATTAAATGAAGTAAAATGGAGCATTTCTATTGGTTTAAAACTTATTCTTTTTATTCTTACAAAAATTTTCTTCTCATTTGAACCCTCCACTATATATATATATATATATATATATATATAAAAGATGTATGAACTTCCGATCATAATATTTTCATCACTTATATGTCATTTTTTCTATCAATAATAAAATGGTTACTTTGGTAATTACAAAATGATAGATTCTTTCTCTTTGATTCCAATGGTGGTACGTGCCCGATTAACCTAGGTTGAACTGGACTACTGTAAATGAGCTGGGGGTTTGACACATGACATCACGCCGGTTCTATTTGACAGGTCCAATTGTGCATTAACGAGGCTCAATCTACATTCTAGAATATCCTGATAAGCCTCAACTCACTTTAATTTTTCTACCATCAATATTCGAAGTCTTGATTGTTGCAGGTCTACCACATTTGCAAGCCACCATGTTCGTCGGAGGTTTCGTCGGACCTTCATTTGAGGTTGTGAAGAACGCTGGTTAAAATTAGTCTTGAACTATGTTAAAATTAAACTTGGTTAACTCTTAGTACCCTAATTTATTACAAAACTGAAAAGTTAATACATTAGAATGTTACTTTAAACTATTAATACCTTAGGTTGTTACATTTTACAAACCACAAAGACTAACAGTCTAATTATCTCATATAAATATAGGCAAAAGATCAAATACAAATAATCTTAACATACTAAACATACAAATTAAAGGAAAACCCAAAAAGACAAGGTGACATTTTTGTAATTACCACCAACTATCAAAGTTACAACCAAAAATACCTAAAAAAACACAAATTTTTTTTTAACATTTTTTATTAAAAAATCGCTACATTTCGTTAGCAAAAAAAAAAAAAAAAAAATTTTTTTTTTTTTTTTTGCTCCTACTAAAAGTAGCGATTTTTTAATAAAAAATGTTAAAAAAATAAAATAAAATAATTTGTGTGTGTTTTTTTTTTTATTTTTTTAGTTTTTTTTGGTGGTTTAGTTTTTAGCATTTTAGCTTGGGGGGGGGGGGGGGGGTTAGGTTTTTTTTAGGTTTTTGGGGGGGTGTGGGGGGGTTTAGGTTTTTTTTTTTTGGGGGAGGGGGGAGTGGTTAGGTTTTTTTTAGGTATATTTGTAGAGTAACTTTGATAGTTATTGATAATTACAAAAATGCCACCTTGTCTTTTTGAGTTTTCCTTCAATTTGTATGTTTAGTATGTTAAAATTATTTGTACAAGAACTTTACCCTATAAATATATGAACATTTAGGCACACACAAAACATTATGCTATAATTAAAAAGATAATTTACAACTTTAAAGCGTGTGTGCATAATAATATATATATATATTATATTAATCTTGATTATTTTAATCCTATTTTACTATCAAAACCTTATGGTCATTATTTTATTCCATGTTTCCTTACTTCAGGTGTTACCCATGTGTAAATCTATCTATACTATAAAAGGAGCTTAAAGGCTGACCTCACTTTGCTTATGTGTCAACCATTGAGGGTACGCCACCTAGGATGCCACATAGATTCGGCTGATGTCATTCGCTGATCTCATAAATCCGATTTTTTTTAAATCATTTTAAATCTCAATGTAATACTTATTTTTTTTAAGAGGGAACTTCAAAATCAAATTCAAAATTCAAATTATAATTTTAATCCTCCTCTCTCTTCACATATAGTCCAGGCTTCATTTTTAAAATTCAAAACATATTCATCTTCACCTCTCTCTCTCTCTTCAACTCAGAAGAACATCGATTCAGGATTCTTCCTTTTAGGGTTTTTGATTTCTGAAACTCCGCTTCCGATTCAGGTTTGGACTACATACCTTTCACCTTCATCTCATCCGATTCAGATAATGGTGTTTGGCTGGGGCTCTCTTTTTCATGTAAGCAGTCATTTTAGGGTTTTTGAGTTCTGAATCTTTTTTATCAAGAACCACAACCGAAGTGACCTTTGTTTTCCCCAAATTCAGATCCAACGATGAACGATGCAGATATCTCCAAGCTTCTTCATCAAATGGTCCAATTCATCCGTCAAGAAGCCGATGAAAAAGCTAACGAGATCTCCGTTTCAGCAGAAGAAGTAAGTCTCTGTTCAAATCAAGTCAGATTTTCGTCATTTCAGTTCCAATTTTATCATCTGTTGTAGGAAAAATTGACACTATTGATTTTTGGTTTGGTGGGTTTTTTGTTTTGAGTAGGAAAAATTGACACAATTGGTACATCTGTGTGTTGTAAGTCAGAATCATCATTGGAGGTTTGTAAATGTATTTATAAAGTTTCTATGTTGGAAATTTAATTAATTTTAATTTATTTATATGATAATATGCAGGATCTGTGAATGGTTCATATGCAAGGGATTAGGAGGGCATCAAGATGTTGATGGCTTCTTAGTTGGTGGAGCTTCTCTCAAGGTAAATTTCATCATTATTTTTTTTTAGTTTTAGGTTTTATTATTTGTGATATTTTGTATATGTAACCTGAATTCATTGATATTATCTGGGTTGCTGAAGTAAAGAAAAGTGCATGAGTTTTAAATCATCAGCCTTGTAAATATGCTATGAATAATAGGAAAACAGAACACTACACATTATAAGAATCAGGTTACATGGCAAAACGGTTGGGGGGTAGCATCTTTGTCTCATAGTGCATGAGTTTTTTGATCATATACTTTTGACCTGTTAATGGTTAAAACATAAACTGGATTAATCCGTTTAAGTAAATGTAATTGGATTAAAATTATTACTTCTAATGCTATAAATTTATAGGAGTTGTGAAAATAGAATTTTATGCATTACTTTTCATGACAGACATCGTGGTAAACTTTTGGAGGAAGGTGCGAGTGGGTTTATGGGGAAATGTCTTGCTCCTGATGAAGACAAAGAAACCAATTGTGAGGTGGATTGGTCCTCTTTCAATGAATTGTGTCATCAACAGCAGTCACTTTGGTAAAATCTTGCTTCTTTATTTTTTTTTTAAATTTTTTTATCTATTAACATATTTATAATTTTAGACATATTCATCATGTTGTTGTTTCTTTGTTTCATATTTTAGACATATTCAATGAATTGTGGCATCAACAGCAGTCACTTTAATTTTTTTATCTATTAACATATTTATAATTTTAGAGTAAAATGTTTTAGAGATTAAAAAATTAGTGCTTGATTTTGACTTGACTTAGGTTATTTAATTAAGTTTTTTGGACAAATTCTGAGGCTTCATGTAAAATGACCCCTAAATTATAAAATATTCATAATTAATTTTGTGTTATTACTTGCCCCTAAATAATTAGAATAAATTTCATGTAAAATGACCCCTAAATTATACAAATTCTGTTTTGAAGGATATTGTGAAACAGAGATGGAGTAGAAAACAATTTGGACTTTCTGATAAGTGCTCAAAGAAATAGCAAAGGCATGTTGTTTCCAAAGGTAAAATAATACATTTTACGGTTTCAAAATGATTCATAATTCAGTTGTTGATTTGGAATTGGTATTGCCCTCACTACAATATTGCTAATTAGGCCATTCTCTTAATCGCAGAGGTTGATACAATTAAGTATTGTTTTTAGTCATATTGTTGATTACTGCTAATTTTCATTCAAAAATTCATTTTGTGTCTATTGTGATTTGTTTACAGAATGAATCGCAGAGCTGCAGTAAATCTGAAGAACGGGCGAGAAAGATTGAAGTTCAAATGAAACAAGTGTGAAATTGGTTTCAAAATAGATGATACGCCATCAGAGCTAAAGCAGCTAAAGCACCGGGAAA